>OW386285.2:214037898-214395398 GCA_936432065.2 Rutpela maculata
AAAATATTGTAATATGTTGCAACCCCTTAAAATTTAAGGTTATGTTGGGTACTAAAAAGTAGGCAGACTTCAACAGATCGAATGTCTGAATGTAGTGTATTTGCACCTACTCGAAAAACCTACCAGAAGTTAGTTCTGGTGACATCTGGAATTATCTAGAGAATGGTGGCGTCATCACAGAAAAATCGAGATCTGTCATTTTTAGGTATAAAAGACCGACCGCATTCTCAGCGAGTAGTTTAGAAAGTTCAGAAAGTATAGAAAGTGAGGTTAAGAGTTCAAAGAGAAACAAAGTGATAAACATTGTGATTTTTAGTCAGTAAAGTGTATTTAAATTAATAATAGTATTGTGAAGTATCCAGTAAATATTTAATAAAGTGTGTTAGTGGACAATCTCTTGTTATAATTTTTGGAACCCACGGAATTTGCAAGGGGTAGTTTCCTAAGGGTGGAAACACGTGACAAATTGGTGTCAGAAGCGGAATTTTATGACAAGAGGAGCTCTGAAGTTGTGCTGGAGTGTTCGAGAAGGATTCTCGAGGGTTAGTGCTAACACAGGACTAATTTACTGGACATTGTTCGAGGGTTGTTTTCGAACAGGAAAATAGTGTTTAAGTGCATTTTTGAGACATTGTAGAACATTTTATTAGGACATTAGTGTGATAATTAAATCCTTTGAACTGAGAAGTGATAGAGACACTGAAAAAGACTCATTTGTGTTAGTGCGTGAAAAATTACTAGGACTTCTATTTGGACATTAGTGAAGATTATTAAATTCTCTGGACTGGATAGTGACAAAAGACTCTGGATAAGACTTTTTCGTGCTATTTCGAGATTTGTCTGGAAAGTTCCATTACCGATATTGACGTGACAGTTAAATTTATTTTATTTTAATTTCATCGTATGCTCGTAACAACAAGAAGTATGGCATCCGATAAACAAATACAGGACTTATTCGAACAATTCCAAAAAATGATGGCGCAGCAACGTCAGGATGAAGAAAGAAGACGCCAAGAAGAAAAGGAAGAGCAAGAAAAACAACGTCAGGATGAAGAAAGAAGACGTCAGAAAGAAAAAGAAGAACAAGAAAGAAGACGTCAAGAAGAAAGAGATGAATTGAAGAAAATGATGGAGGACCTGAAGATACGACAGCAAGAGGAGAAAGAAGAACAAGAAAGACGACGTCAAGAGAAGAAAGACGAACAACAAAAACGACGTCAAGAGGAGAAAGAGGAACAAGAAAGACGACGTCAAGAGGAGAAAGAAGAACAAGAAAGACGACGTCAAGAGGAGAAAGAGGAACAAGAAAGACGACGTCAAGAGGAAAAAGAGGAACAAGAAAGACGACGTCAAGAGGAGAAAGAGGAACAAGAAAGACGCCAAGAAGAATTAAGGAAAATTCTGAATGAACAAATGAAAATACAGCAGGACGCTATCATTTCTGCCAACGAAGAATTAAAGAGTGAAGTCAAAGGAGAGATAAACAAGGTAGAAGAAAAAGTAGGTGAAGTCGAGACAGAAGTCAGTCAAGTTAAAGAGAAAGTAAACAAGTTTGAAGAAGAAGTCAAATGAGAAATAGACCGGCTTAAACGACAATTGAGAGATAGAGGAAGCCAGCAGGTGGTATCATCAGGTCAGCGACTAAAACCTCCTTCTTTTGATGGCCAAAGTTCCTGGACGACGTACAAGAGGCAGTTTGAGGCAGCAGCGTGTGCGAATAACTGGGATAACGAGGAAAAGGCTATGGCATTAGTTCTGGCGCTAAGG
The DNA here is from genome assembly GCA_936432065.2 of Rutpela maculata. Lineage (NCBI taxonomy): Eukaryota > Metazoa > Arthropoda > Insecta > Coleoptera > Cerambycidae > Rutpela > Rutpela maculata. The sequence goes on from OW386285.2 coordinate 214,039,666, forward strand.
GGCCAAGCCTCAGAGTTGCTTCAGACCATCCCGGTGGAGAAACAAAGAGACTTCAAAATTTTAGAAGCTGCATTGGACTTGAGATATGGCGACCAACATCTCGCCCAAGTATACCAGGCCCAGCTAAAATCACGGACACAAAAGGCTGGAGAAAGTTTACAAGAATTCGAGGCTGCCATAGAGAGACTGGCACACCTGGCGTATCCGAGTGCACCTAGAGAATTTCAGGAACAATTAGCCGTAGGGGCCTTTTTAGATGGCATAAGGGACGAAGAGGTCAGGCGAGTTCTGAGGCTGACGAGACACCAAAGTAGTAGCGAAGCTTTGGTGCGTGCACTTGAAGTAGAAGCCGCTTACCGGGATACGCCAAGGTCGAGAGTGCGAGCTGTGACTCTCGAAGAATCGCAACCAGAAATGTACCAGAACCCCATGTTGACTGAGATGCAGAAAATGTTTACCAAACTATAGGATAAATTAGATGACCTTGGAAAGCAGGAAAAACAGAAAAACAAAGGAAAGCCAAGTGGTGGTATTAAAAGTTACAACTGCGGCAAGGTAGGACACATGAAGCGAGACTGTCGACAGCAGAATTCGGAGAGTCGAGTAAATGCTGTGAATCTTGAAGAGAAGCAGGAAAACAGTACCAAGGGGGTTGTTCTGGCTAGGGAATGCAGTGACCCCAGAGAAATAAAGATTTCCCAGCTTCGAGAAATTTCGAATAGTCTGCTGTTACAAGGCTATTCGAATGGAAGAAAATGTTTGTTTACCATCGACACAGGTACTACGTCATCAATAGTACGGCCAGGATTTATATCGGGCATACAGATTGACAAGAAGCAAAATGGGGTAATCATTCGGACAGCCACGGGGGACAGGGCTGCGGTCCATGGAGAGGTCAACTTGGAACTGCAGGTTGGACGGTTGAAGTTCAATTACAAGGTCATTGTGGCTGACATCACGGATGACTTCATTTTGGGACTGGACATTATGGAACAGTATGGATTTATTGTTGACGTAGGAAAGCGAGTCTTAAGGATTGGGAACGAACAATTTATTCTGTCAAAAGTGAACAACCAATGCGAGAAAACGAGGCTGTTGACAACGCAGGCAGTCAAAACTCCTGCATTATTCAGAAAACCAGACAAGGAAGATTGCAAGCGCTACCCTCATGTGAGAAAATTGCCGAACATGGATGAAGTCAACACTGTCAAGGTCGATCTTCTAGACAGTTGGCCAAAGGAAACTCTGAGGCAAGAGCAATTGCGCGATGTAGAAATCGGACCCATGTTGAGAGCAAAAGCAGGCGGAACGCGTCCAGCATGGAAGGATGTTTCCGACAAAGAAGTGGGGCTGAAGGCTTTATGGTCACAATGGGATTCACTTACAGTCATAGACGGGCTTTTAAGGAGAGCATGGAAAAGCCCAGATGGGAAGCAGGTTGCCATGCGTCTAGTGATTCTCAGGTGTCGTGTACCAGAAGTACTCCAGAAAGCGCACAATGAAACGTCCAGCAGACACTTCGGCATAAACAAGACATTGAGTAGAGCACGGGAACAATTCTATTGGGTTAATAGTCGCCAGGATGTGGAGGCCTGGTATCGCAAGTGTAAGAATTGTGCTGCCCGTGGGGAACCATTTTCCATGAGCAACTACAGAAATGGAAGTCGAGAATAGCCGAAGAATGACCGAGAGCTGATGAACAAAACTAGTAACCGATTGAAGGCTCGTTATGATCAGAATGCCAGTACAGGGGGATTCAAGGTGGGAGATCTGGTTTGGCTGTACAACCCACAGCGGAAGGAATGGAGATCCCCGAAACTTCAACCTCCTTGGGATGGACCGTATACTGTTATTACCCGAATTAATGATGTCGTCTATCGGATTCAATGAAACAAAAAGTCCAAGATGAAGATCGTACACTTGGATAGACTGGCGAAGTATGTGAAAGAGGCTGAATTGCCTGACCGGAACGTTCAGGCTCAAGGAGGGGGCAGTGTAATATGTTGCAACCCCTTAAAATTTAAGGTTATGTTGGGTACTAAAAAGTAGGCAGACTTCAACAGATCGAATGTCTGAATGTAGTGTATTTGCACCTACTCGAGAAACCTACCAGAAGTTAGTTCTGGTGACATCTGGAATTATCTAGAGAATGGTGGCGTCATCACAGAAAAATCGAGATATGTCATTTTTAGGTATAAAAGACCGACCGCATTCTCAGCGAGTAGTTTAGAAAGTTCAGAAAGTATAGAAAGTGAGGTTAAGAGTTCAAAGAGAAACAAAGTGATAAACATTGTGATTCTTAGTCAGTAAAGTGTATTTAAATTAATAATAGTATTGTGAAGTATCCAGTAAATATTTAATAAAGTGTGTTAGTGGACAATCTCTTGTTATAATTTTTGGAACCCACGGAATTTGCAAGGGGTAGTTTCCTAAGGGTGGAAACACGTGACAATATCATTGCCACTACGGCCGCCATGTTGAAAAAATGACGATCAAAGTAGGTTTTTCTGAATTATCTCCTTTCCGGTTAGTTCTACTCCAATATTGTAAAAAGTGACAAAAGCTATAATTTTCATTTAAGCTATTTTTCTCTATTGTTAATATTTTACGATTTACAGCCGTCAGAATGGTGAAAATTGGTGCTTAGTTGCAGATTTCTGCAATGGGCGCATTTAACACTTTTTTTTATTTGATTATCGTAAAGATCTTATAATTCAAAGACCCTGTGCAAAAAACTAGAATTTTGTGAGACCTGCAAATCGTCAAAAAAAAATTATAAACATGGACCGCACGCCTTGTCGAATCTCGGCCGCGACGTCACTTAATAGCAACCCGCTAGCCGCACAGAGAAAGACTCGACGATCTCAAGCGTAATGCACGAGCTTTGATATGTTGTGCGACCGTTTCGTTTCCTATCCTCTGACGTCACGATGTTGATCGCACCGCGCTCTTTAGAAGCGTATATTTCGAGAACCACATATCGGATTGATCTGAAATTTTCAACATTACCTTACCAACACTTTATCCACAAGAAGTAACAATTACTAAATAAAATTCATTAAATGTGCCCATTATCTATGTTCCCGTTGCTCCTATTTAGTAACTAGTTATCATCAATATTGTAGATTATATAATTCCAGAGAGGTAAAGGAAACTTTCCAGTGAAAATAAATGGAAAGTTCCTTTACCCATCTCTGAAAATTTCCCAAAACTTTCGTTTAAACGACTTTCTCCCTTTTAGATTAATTAATGATTGTGGCAATCCCCCCTACATTATACAAACAAAAAATCTTTGTAGAAATTATTCATGGAGCTGAAAATAACGGGAGATTTAAATCATTTTTTAAATTTAAATCTTTAGAGTTTAAATATTCTTTTTAGTAATTATTTTTCATTTAACTCTTTTTAGAAAATATGTTTGATTTTCGTTAATAAAAATAAAATTTAAATATTAAAAAAATAATTAAATCTTTTTTAATGATTTTAATCTTTTTTAATATTTAAATACTTCAAAAAGTTATTTAAATCACACAAAAAGCAGTCTAATCTTTTCTGGAAAAACAATAACGATTTTAATTCCTAGCACACACTACAGAGGGCAGAAGGTTTGTGTTGAGTTGTGATTTGCCGCGCCGCCGACTTATCTAAGCCTCTTCTTTGGATTTTAGAATACTAGATTTGATTTTTATGAAATTGAAGCACAATATACACAATATAATTTAGAAATAAAGGGTGCACAGATTCGTTGTTGTGGTGAACGGTGATTGTGAGTAGCGTGAATAGTTTCATCTTATAAAAGCTTTTACTCTATAGTTTCTATTTCTGTTAAACATTCTTATTTTGTTATTTGAAAATAAACCTTTACAATATAATTTTACAATTTCTGTTTTATTTTATACATTTATAAATCTTACTAGTGTCATTTTTGTACCTACACCGTTTCTCAATATTAAAAAATAGTTAAATACTAGAAAAAGAAAAAAACAAAACAAAATGAAAAAAAAAAATTGAACCGCGTTCAAAAAATTTCGCTAAAAATTATTATATAAAATGTCACCGTCTCGTCACCCAGTTAATTGAATCTTATTACCTAATATCGATATTGAAGTCGGTTAAAAATAAATTTGTATTCGTTATTTGTTCATTTTTACACCGACCTCAATATTGATATTAAGTAATAAGGTTCAATTAACTGGGCGACACGACGGTGAAATTTTATTTCATAACTTTTAGCGAAATTTTTTGAAGGCGGTTCAATTAATTTTTTTTTTTCAAAAACTTTTTTGCACTCTATTTAGTGGCCTCTATTCATTAAATGATCCGTCGTTAAGTTTGTTAAGACTTTTTAAGCTTTAGCATTAAGCTTTTCATCAGAGAATCCTGAAATCACTATGTATCAAATCTATATCTATAATACCCTGACTGATGACTCACTGACTCACAGCTCAAACCGCTAGAACTTACAATTTTGTATAGAGAGAATGACCTAGGCAACCACTAAGAAGGTATTTTTCGAAATTCGATCTCCAAGTGGGTGAAAAAGGGGGTTGAAATTTTAGGCTTTTTCGGAAACGGTAAGATCTAGATTCGTGAAATTTGGCAGAAATATTTTTTGTTGAAATCTATTATTATCTATTAGATACGTGTAAGACGAAATTTCGATTTTCACTTTTTGAAGGGGTAAAAACGAGGGTGGTAGATGGTTTAAAGTACACCCGTATTTTTGAAATCGCGTAAGTAAGAAACGTGATTATTCGAGCGAGGAAATAAGAAGACACGTATTCGATGGTTTTCAAAAAAACACCCCCGAAAGGGTGAACGGAGAGGGGGAGGTTTTTAAGCTTTTCGGAAGCGGTTAGTAGTAGAAGCGTGAAATTTGGCAGAAATACACTTTACTGGAATCAAGAAAGGGTAAGACGAAATTTCAATTTTCACTTTTTGAATGGGTGAAAACGGGGGTGGTGGTAAACGGTCTAAAGGGTACCTGTATCTCTGAAATCGCGTAAGTCAGAAATGGGTTCAGCGTAAGTCAGCGATGGGTTCTTCTGGGGAAATAAGGACATACGGATCGACGGTTTTCAAAAAGAGACCCCCGAACGGGTTAACAGGGAGAGGGATGTTTTTAAACATGAAATTTGACACATACGCCCATATGCTCTATTAAAATAAATTATTTTTTCATTTAAATCGCTCTAACTCAAAAATAGAATCATGAATTGTTATCAAATTGCGATACGCAGTGGGTTTCCCCGAGTACTATGGATGCGCAGTGGATTTACTCGAGTACAATGAATGTGCAGTCGGTTTTCTCGAGTGCAATAGATGCGCAGTAGATTTCTATGAATGCGATGGATGTGCAGTGGGTTTCCCCGAGTACTATGGATGCGGAGTGGGTTTAGTCGAGTAGACTGGACGCACAGTTTCGTCGAGTACTATAGGTATGCAGTGGGTTTCCTCGAATAGAATGGATGCGCAGTGGGTTTCCCCGAGTACCATGGATGCGCAGTGGGTTCCCTCGAGTTTACTTTCTGAATACTATAATAGGAGTACTCATTGAGTATGTAGTACTTCTTTGTAGGTATAAGTTTGCATGTCAATTAATTCCACGCACAAGAAGTCTTCTACGCGAACGGAGTCACGGAAATCAGCTAGTTTCATACAAGTCTGCTAAAATATTGTAATTATAAATCTGTTAAAATACTGTAATAAACGCAGCCATATTGGATCTTGAATTCTTAACTTTTGACATCAGATTCGCTATCAGCTACTTCTAAAACACCTAACTACCAATTTTAATGCAATTCCGATGGAATTTATTATTTTTTTTATCACATAATTAAATTATGACTAGCGACTTCGCCAAATTCTCGAATATTCTCTACTAAAAAAAATTTGTTTCCAATTTTTGATCATCTTATACTAGACGTGAAATTAATAGGGATCCACCGTCGAGCTATAACACAATTTATGAAGATTTCATAGAAATCGTTTAAGCGAATCTGTAATTAATGATTGAAGATATATAAAAATAAAACCTACATACATACGGGTCGAAATGAGAACCTCCTCCTTTTATAAATTTTATGAAGTCGGTTAAAAAGATTTTAATTAATGTTCAGTGACTTAAATCTGTCTCAAATCATTTAGATCATACTCATTGATTTAAATCATCAAAAATATTAAAAAACATTTAAATCTTTTGCAAAATGAAGTATTATAAAAGATTTAAATATCAAAAAGATTTATAATTCGAATACTTCTTTTATAGATAAAAGTATTTTTGATTTAAATCATTTGATTAAAAGTAAACTATCTTTGGTTTTTTATTTTTTTAAATGATTCGTTGCAGCTCTGCATGGGTCAAATGGCAGACTGACTGTACCATTATAAGGATTCAGTCCATTGTCCAACCACAAAAAACCAAACAATATCCTAAAGTTGAGGGAATCTTAAACTCTGTTTATTCACTTTAGTTATTCCTTCCTTAGTAAATAGATGCCAACCAGAGTAATATATGAATTACAAGACGTCTGTTAATAAGAAGAAGATACCTTCCTTATGACTTTTAAAAGTTATTGGATAGGTGAGTAAAATATATGTTTTTAGTATTATACTACCATTTAGTTTTATTGTTTTTTTACATTTTTTCGGACGCTGACCTACTAACCCCCTAACCTACTAAAGAGAACTATTTGGAATAAGATCTTAGTCACTATTCAAACTATGTTTATATTTTGTAATTTACATGATTTTAGCTGCACTCTACATTTCAGTTCTAATTATTTCCCAATGATGCCAACTTGCTTGCTGAAACCTGTGTAAAAATAATGTTTAACTTTGATGTTTGTAAAAACTACATTAATGAGTATCGCACAAAGTTTCAACCAACCTCTTGGGGAGTAATAATACCTACACTTTAAGTATGCATATCCAGCTAAATTAAACTGCCTGATGTTAATATAAATAATATGTAACTGATGATTCAAACTCAGTCATATATTGGTGATGTGATGATATGCACTGTGTTCGATATGCATGCCTACTAAATTGAATTTAATACTTAAGACCCCATAAACATCAATATCCCACGTTTCAAAAGCAAAGCCTTTTCAAATATAATATATTTCAATTTAAGAGTGGTTTTCACCCCTTGGGTGGGGGCAGGTGACAGAACCATGTAGAAACCGATGAAGATACCTTTTACTATAAAAATCGTCCATAAAAAAATTATCGTTAGGTATGATATTCTTGAATCTTTTTCATCACTAGGTACTGTACTAAATCGTCATTTATCTAGGTATTTCCTTTCACAACAAATATTTCCTTGAAATATATTTTTTAATACCATTGCATATGAGATGATAATTATTCGAATATTTATACAGAGTAAATTTTCATATTTATACCATTTATTTTTATATTGGATAATCAGTAGTTATTAATTGTCGACCAATTCATTACTGATCAAACTTTAATTAATATATTGAGTGCGACATATATTTTGAAACAATATTTTCTCTATCTAAATAATAGTGACAAATTAGTATAATAAGCTACAAATTAGATATTCATAATTCTGAGACTATTTTCAAATAAAAATTCACATTGTCCTTCGTGTTTTAAGTATACTCGAACACGCAACATAAATATGTGAAATGTTCCAATAAAAAATCAAATGGAATGCTGTATATTTTGGAGCATTCCTAAATAATAATAGGTGTAGGAACTCTTCATTTGTTTCTCATCAGTTACCTCATTTAAATATTTTTCCAGTCTCGATAATGATTATCTAGAAACAGATATAGGTAGGTATTTTTTAGTTGAAAATGTTATTTTTGATACATGATAAGTGTAACTTGAAAAATTATTATATTAAATTAGTTAGCATTGTTTCCACTATCCTTAAATGACTTTGGATCACTAATTAATACGACCTGCAATTTTATCTGAAATATAGATTACACATGTAGATTGAAATTTCAAGTTTGAAAATATTAGGATGCTTTTGTTATTGTTTATTATCATCTTTTTTCCAGGTCAAAGATAAAGAGTTGTATTTTACTTCCACATCCAGTGGAAGTATAGTAATGACAAAAAAAATTTTTAAAAATTTTTATTGTTCAAATAGGCTTAGAATGTCATGAAACGTCGAGATTTTAAGTTTGAGCAAAAAAAATTTTCTGTCTGTCGGTCTGTCGGTCTGTCTGTCTGTCTGTAACTTTTTTTGTGCGCACGTTTACTCTGGAACCGTTTAAGATATTGACTTGAAATTTGGTACACATATGTACTTTAATGAGATCTAGAACTAGATTATATTTTCCTCTTGTTCCGTCGAAGGGTTGGGGGGTCAATTGGGGTAAATTTGGGGTAAATAGGTAGATCAAGCAGGTAAGAGTCCATAAAATTGATATTTAGCATATACAAGAGAAGTTAAGGTCTCAAAAAAAATTTTGACATTAGCCACCCCCATTACCACCCCCCTCATTATTAAAGGGGATGGAAAAAAATGTGATTTAGTGTGTACAAGAACCAGAAACCTCAAAATATTTTTTTACTTCATCCACCCCCATTGCCACCCACATCACCACCCCCACCTCACTACCGATGTGGGGTATCGTTTTATGGGTTTTTGGGGTAGAGGATTTCAAATATTATATTATTAAAGTTCCATGAACAATCATTTCCACAATTTTTACATGTATTTTCGTTGTGAGTGACTTGGATAGAAAATCTGGATGTGGAAGTAGTGATTCCTTGGGCAGCGGTTTTTTTTAACTCTCTACTCATATTTAAAAAATACAGAACTTTTTTTAAACAATAGATAATTCTTTAAATAATTTATTTGGTATTGTTTATTACCATATTTTTTCAGGAGTAGAGAGTTGTAATTTTTTTAACATCTCATACTCTATTCTTACTTATAGAAAATACAGAATATTTTTAAACAATTGATAATGCGTTAAACAATTTGCAAGTTCCAGTAATAAACTTTTAATCGATAAAATGAAATAGCTAATGAAATTTAAAAGAGATGTCCACTGCACATCTCAACTATTTTCTTCTCAGCTTTAACAATTCTTTGATAGATCAAGAACTGCCAACGATTTATTTACCTCATAAGCAAAATACGGTTTGACCCTAGGAATATGTAGAGTTGTAGAGGTTGCCTCACAATACAATAACAGGTTTTGTCTGATGACTGGACATCTTGTATTATCACAGGCACAATTTTTACATGTATTTTCCTCATGAAGAAAATTAATGAGACCTTCATATTTCTTTAGCTCAGGTTAGCCAAACATTAATGTATCAAATCTGAGCTCTTGCTTAAGGTCCATCAGACACAATTTGAAAAAAAAAAAATTTTTTTACCTCATCAGCAAAATGAATGAACCAATCATGTTTTATCAACTCAAGGTTAGCCAAACATGAATATATCGAATCTGACTGATAAAGCTCTTGTTTAAGGTTCATCAAACACAATTTGAAGAAAAAATGTATTTTTTTACCTTATTGCCATAGCAAAAATGAATAATTCATTAAAAAACATATCACTTTACTTAAAAATCAACAAACTAAAACTAAATGTTAGTAAAACAAAAAGTATGATAATTACAACACCACACAAATACAAAAACATACAAAGTGATCAGATTATTCTAACAGTTGACAACATGAATATTGAAATAGTAACAGAAGTTAAATATTTAGGAGTTATGTTAGATAATTCTTTACAATTTAATTCACATTTTATTTATATACAAAAGAAGATTACTAAGAAACTGTATTTTTTTTTCTCGGGTATCCCAGCATTTATCTATAAACTCTAAAATTACCGTGTTCAAAACAATAAGTCAACCTCATTTTGAATATTGCGCTACTATTATGTATACTTTTGATCTAAATAAAATATCAGCATTACAAAAACTTCAAAATAGGGCTATGAGGATTATTTTGAAATGCAGCAGACATACACCGATACAATTAATGCTTTCATCATTACAGTGGTTTTCAATAAAAAATAGATTAGAATATTTAGCAATGGTCTTTGTTTACAAAATGTTGCATAATCATTTACCCAGCTATTTTAATAAATATATAATATTTAATAACCAGATGCATGAGCATAATACAAGAAACAACCAACAGTTACATATATATATAGACAAAATACGTCATTAAATATGAAAACCTTGTTATTTAAGGGCTTTGTCCAGTATAATAATTTACCTGACTCTTTAAAAAACTCAGTAACAGTTCGAGAATTTAAACACAGATTAGGAATTTTCATTAATGAGAAAATATTGTAAATAATTAAATGTATTACTAGATATCTTGATTTAGATGTAAAATCTTATATTCTGTCATGTAACTTTGTTCATATTTTATTTTTTTATTATTTCTATTCACATTTTCTTAGTGTTCTTCTTTTAGTTTATAGTTAGAAGTACTATTATTATTATTATTATTAAAGAACGCGAGCAGATGTCGAAATCCGCAGTACTCAGGCCTGTCGGCCCATTGTACATTCGCGACGTGAAGGATCCCTTAGAAAAGACCAGTGCTCTCCACAAAGGAGAGCAGCCTGTTCTAAGGGATATCCCGTAGTTCCTCTGGATGCAAGAATTGCCTCTCGAGGAGCTTATACCTTGACGCTCCTAATGGGGCGCAACTGCATAGGATATGAGTGATGGTTTCATCCTCCACTCCACACATCCGACAAGTTGGATCATCTCTCAACCTCATTGTATGTAGGTGATTGTTCAGAGGACAGTGTCCTGTTATTAGGCCCACCATTCGTCTCATTTTTTCTCTACCAAGCCCAAGCAACCACTTTACGGTAGAGGCAGCCGAGGGCCCCTTTATGTGGAGCCTCGACTGCCTCATACCGGGGGCTCGAGCCCAATAATTATTAAACTGTGCCGCAGCCCAGTCTTGCAGTTCTGAGTGAATCAGACTCCTTGGCAAACCGAAGGCTGGCTCAGGGCCCGGGAAGGGAGTTTTTGCTTCTTCTCCCGCCAGACGATCTGCTTCTTCGTTGTCTTCTACACCACTGTGTCCGGGCACCCATATGAGTTTAACCGAGTTGCGTTCACAAAGTTCGGTCAAAATGTTTCGACAGTTAAGCACCAACCTAGAGGTCACCTTGTTTTACGCAAGGGACCTCAAAGCCGCCTGGCTGTCGCTGCATATGTAAATATGTTTGTCTACGAAACCTCTGCTGAGATTTTCGCTTGCGCACCGTAGTATGGCATACACTTCTGCTTGGAACACACTAGAGTACCTACCAAGTGGCACCGATATACGAGCCCTTGGTTTGCATCCGTGTATGCCTGCGCCCGTTCCCTCCTGAGTCTTGGATCCATCTGTGTACCATTCCAGACCACCGGGACTCAGGAGATGCGTTTTGTCACGTTGCCAGACATCTCGACTGGGAAACACGACGGTATAATGAATTGTGAAAGAGTAGACGGGGAGACACCGGTCATCACCTGATTGAGCAATAACCTGGTCCCTTACCGGTAGAGCCAGAGCCTTTGTGTGCCCTAGCCCTTGGCCCGTCACGTTCCACATTCCATTTTTGAATAGTCTGTTTGCTGCTTTCCTAGCTTCAAGCTCCACTTCAACGTGCAAGGGAGTGAGTCCAAGAATGGCCTCCATCGCAATCATTGGAGTGGTCCTGATTGCGCCTGTTATACCTAAACACGCTAGTCTTTGAACTTGGCATAGGCGAGCCCTGATTGTGGAGCGCTCTAGGGAGCGCCACCACACCAGTGCCGCGTATGTAATGAGGGGTTTTACCATAACAGTGTAAGCCCAGAGAGTAGTCTTTGGACTTATACCCCACTTAAGACCGAAGATGCGCTTGCACATCCATAAAGATGCGCACGCTTTCCTCGTTTGAACTTCCACGCGGTCCTTCCATGACAGTTTGGAATCCAAGGTTACCCCTTGATATCTCACTGTGCGGGAAAGTCACAAACGTGTGCCCATGAGAGAAGGAAGAGAGAAGGAAGCGGGAAATCGCTTACTTTTCTCCTTTTAGTGAACAGCATTACCTCTGTTTTGCCAGGGTTGGCAGAGAGCCCGTGTCTGTTGCACCATTCCTGAACTATGTTGAGAGCCCTTTGCATGAGCCCTGCAATAGTCTTTTCAAATCGGCCTCTTATCATGATAGCCAGATCATCTGCATATGCTTGTGCATAGAAACCTGTTTCGTTTAATTCGGCCAGTAGCCCGTCGAGCAGAAGGTTCCACAGTAGCGGAGACAGTACCCCTCCCTGCGGACACCCCCGCCCCACCTTGGCCCTAACCGTTTCATTTCGAAGCGTAATTTCAATGTCGCGGGTTTAGCATGGACGATATCCATCTAACTATGGTACGGTCCACGCCGCGGTCCGCAACTGCTTGACAGAGAGAATCGAAGGTAGGATTATTAAATGCTCCTTCGATATCTATAAACACCACCAAGGCTAGTTCTTTCTGCTCCAGCGCCTTCTCAGCTCTTACGACGATCTGATGAAGGGCCGTCTCTGCAGATTTCCCAGCTTGATATACATGTTGGTTGGGGTGAATTGGTGATTGCGCCAATACCTCATCCTTTATATACCTTTCTATTAGCCTTTCTAATATTTTTAAAAGAAAGGATGTCAGGCTTATTGATCTAAATGCCTTAGTCTGGTCGTATATAGTACGACCTGTCTTTGGTATGAAGACCACTTTAACCTTTCTCCAGGATGTTGGGATATATTCTAAAGCTAGGCAGGATCTAAGTAGATGATACAAGTGTCCTAATAGTACCTCAACGCCCTTTTGTATAAGGGCTGGGTAGATACCATCAGGTCCTGGCGATTTAAATGGGTCGAATGTTGATACAGCCCATCTTAGTCTTTCATATGTAATCACCTCTGACGCCTTTTTCCAGTCGGTGGCAGTTGCTTCCGATCTGAATTCTGTCGTCGAGGGATTTGTTTCCAAAACATTTGACCCAAGGAAGTGAGCATCAAGAAGACACTCAATTGTCTCCCGGTCATTGTTTGTATAAGACCCTTCTGGCAGCCTAATGCAATCAAGCCGCGATGATGGGCTTTTTGAGAGAGCTTTGCGTAGTCTAGCTACTGCCGGTAGGTCTTCAATGGTACCACAGAAGGCCTTCCAGCTCTCTCTTTTCTGCTTGTTAATCAAGCTTTTATACCTTCGCTGGGTTAACTTATAAGTTTCCCAGTCGGCTGGTTCTTTTGAACGCATTGCCTTATTGAGCAACTTGCGCGTTTCTTTACGCAACCCATTTAGTTCTTTGTTCCACCATGGGGCGCTAGTTTCCCCTTTGCTGACTAATTAGAAGTAAGTTTTGAATAATTATTATTGCTTAATATTAATTGTAAAAAATATCACTGTATATTAGGTATTATCCTAACAAATCAATCAATAAAGTCATTCATTCATCAGTCATCATTAGGTTAGCCAAACATGAATATATCAAATATGACTGATAAAGCCTTTGTTTAAGGTCCGTGGATAGTCTATCAACAATCAACGTACGTCGCATTTCCAGTGCCCCTGTTCAATACAACTTTAATTTCATACTACTAGTATGTCTGGTTTAATAGCTCCTTTACCAATCCTCTATATGACAACCCGCAGGTCGGCTCGAGTCCTAACAAGGATGTTTTTGCGCCTTCTTTGACCAGCTCATCTGCTTTTTTGTTACCTACATTGTCCTGGTTTCCTCACGTACACTCCAGTACAATTACACACTGTTTATGTTCCGCCAATTTCGCAAGGGAATTAAGGCAGTCTCTTATGTGATACAGCCTGTGCGTCATTTTTGAGTATAGTTCCAATTTTTGCCAACCATTGTTCTGCAAGCCCATAAGCCTTCGTGGCATTGGTAGATGCTTTTTAAAGTCTAGTTGGTATCTAGTATCAGTCCCAAATACAACGTGATCTACCATGACATGCGAAAAATTTAACAGTAGGTTGTCCCCACCGAAAGGAGTTAAAAAAATGAAAACATAAAAAAAATGACCAAAAAAATGACCTTATTTTTTTTGTAGAAATGCGCCGCCAATGACTTTACAGTTCATCTCAAAGTTATAGCAACCTAATGGCCGGTTTTTCAATGCCAGGTTAAGCACTTTATCATACAGGTAAAGTAACTGGAAGTTTAAATTGTGCTTCTATTAAACATTTAATATCGCAACTTCACATTCTAAACTTCTAATTAGTTTATCTGTATGATAAAGTGCTTAACCTTGCATTGAAAGACCGGCCCTTAGGTTGCTATAACTTTGAGATGAACTGTAACTAATCTAACGTAACGTGGTACAACCATATTACTTTATAAGACTTGGGATTGACACTATTGACAGCAAAGATGGATAGGATAGAAGTGACTTTTTGGTTTTAATCAAATCACACTACAAAAATAGCGAAATAAATCGAAAAGACATTGACCCTATGGTAATGAACTCTGAAACAACAAGCTGATATAAGAGATATTTAGTTAAACCCGACAATAACACGGTGGTGTCCTGATTGTTCGACCGAAAGCAAAAAACGCGGTAATTTGATCTGTGTTTGCCGGCACATGCCGGCTTCCGTTTTTATGCCAATTGAGGAAATGTAAACAACTCCAATACGCTCCTTCACTAGTAAGGACGTCGACCTATTCCTGACCTACTCAAAATCAGTAGTGTACCTTCGCAAATTTACTAATAATTTAATATACTAAATTACCTCAGAACCCTCTAAAATTTTGCAGGGTCTTTTCCACATTGAAGACTAGTACACTATTTTATTTTCCGCATATCATGGTAGATCAGGCTGTATTTAACTTTATTGATGACCTGTAGTTCTTTTTTTCGATGAATATAACTTTCTCAGTTTGAGTTTCCTTTTTTTTGTGAATGTATACCATAGTGTTCTTTCCTGAATCCACGAATAGATCTTCCTGAATACAAGTTCTGTCTACCGTGTAAAGGGAGCTCTGAATCATTTCAGATGCAGTGTCTTTTCCTATTATTAGGATGGTGATATCGTCTGATACCCTTTCGCGTACACTTCTTTGCTGTTTCAGTCGAGATAAGAGTTCCATCCACGACTGGGAACTACAGAAGGAGTGATAAAATTCTCTTGTGGGCATCATCTGATCACTGACCTCTCTGTGTTGTGGATCCGATTTAATTCACCTAGATCTGACTGCAGCGAAGGGTATTATTGATTTCTCGACTTTGCATTCATTCACCGCATTACTTAATGATTCGAACGAGGTGTTATCAAAAAGCACCCTCTATGTCTAGAAAGGTTCCTATGGCAGTTTCCTTACTGTTCAGGGCTCTTTTTACTCTGTGATAAATAAGTGAGAAATTGACACCTACATAAGAAATCGAGTAATTTCAAATTAAATGAATATCGAAACTAAAAGTACTGTGCGTTAAATGAAGGGTTAATACGGGTCAAATAATTAAATAATTTTAAAGAAGTATGTCGAATTTCTGGTTTAGATAGTTTGCTTTTTGGTATTTATATTTTACACACCATGTGTAGACTAATTAACAATTTCCTCTTTAAATTTAAACAATTTGTTCCCAGCTGATTGACAAATGAATTCAAGATAACCAATGCAGACGGCTCGAACAAAAAAATCGTAAGTGTACATTTAACTATAAATAAAACATACAGCCTACAAAGTGCACTTGAAACTAATAATAAAAACTTCTATGGAAATTTAAAGTAAAATATCAATGAAATTTATCAAATTTGTCAAGATATCAATGTATATCCTATATACAATGTCTTCTGTCGTATTTCGATGTCATCCAGCTTATTTCAGATAGAATTTCCAATAAATTCTAGAAAATTGCATTTTAATATCTTCTTTCGCTTTGAAGGTTCCAATAAATTCTAGAAAATTGCATTTTAATATCTTCTTTCGCTTTGAAGGTATTCTACTTGAAAGTTTTCCTAGAAATTGACAATTGTTAGTTTTGAGTGGCCAGCAGTTTATTGGTGAAATGGACACAATATTATAATTAAAAATCTAAGAAAGAAAAACTTACAGTACCTCAAGTTTTTCATTCCAATGTTTCTTACGTTAAACCACCTCTATAGTGCGTCCGTTCGTCCGTTCACAGGCCATTTAATGTGACAGTTTTTTTAATTCTGTAAGTCTACAATTCTGAATGCTGGAAATGAAACTACTACTTTCAGTATAAAAGACACTTCATATAAAAAGAAATGGATATCTTTAAACTGAATGCTGAAGCTACTTTTCGCCGAATTTGTTTCTTTGTATTTCTGGTGTAGATTTGGAACAACTTTATTCTTAAATGTAGTCCACTTGAACTGGGTGCTGAACGATGAAATTTGTATACACTACTCCATTTTCGATTAAATCTTGGGTAGTTTACTTGGATTGTCCCCTTTTAACTGTTATTGTTTTTCTTTTGGCAGGATCTCCATGTAATAAAAGGCACTTCTGACTCTTAATGATGTGGTATATTATTAGATGATGCTGTGCTTCGGTAATATACTATCGCTTAGTTCAATTGAAGTTAACCTACATTGATTTCATTAATAAACAGTATATATATTAATGGTCGATTATAGATATTTAAAAATATACAATTTAATTACATTTATAATTACGAATTATTTCAGTAACTCAACTAAGTACACATAATCCCTTACAGTGTTCTCAACATCATTTAATATTTAGCATGCTGAATTCTCTGAACTATTCTGTTAATATAACATATATTGCAATTATAATGTTAAAATTACCTATTATCACCAACAAATATGATTTGTGTGTGGTATATCTTATTGAAAAATAAATCACTAGAAAGTATTATATTTTGTAGAATAGTTATCGTCTTTTTAATTTCTATTGTTAATTTAAAGGAGGAATGCGTTTAGAAATTAGGTTTTTATTTGATTGAATAAAGCTCAAATTACTTATTACGATTTGCAACATCATTTATATTTTAAAATACCTGTCATTTCAAAACAGTTACAGCACACCTAGTTTGAACGCTATTTTACTCCAATTATAATAATAATTATAATCATGACTGCATAATTTAAGACTTTAGGTTTGTTATTATGAAATAAAGTATCATAAATTGAGAAGTTTCAAATATTGACTTTCGAAAATATGTATAAAGTGAAATGTTTTACAAATAAACCTATAATTTATGTTACATTACATACTTTAAAATAAAATTAATATTATCACAGAAGTAGGTAGATATATGGAAATATAACAAGAAACCAACGTAGATATTCTTCTAAGTCTCTTATTGACCAGTTCAAATGTGATACCCTACCTTTGTCGACTGTAACTAGCGATTTGACTTAAGTCGGGTAAAATTGGTATAATCATCGACCCATGATAGATAACTGGATAGGCATAATAAAATAGATTGTCGGTGCATAAATGTTTAATTACTTCCACGTCCAGTGGAAGTATAGTAACGACAAAAATTTTTTTTAAAATTTTTATTGTCCAAACAGGCTTAAAATGTCATGAAACGTCGAGATTTTAAGTTTGAGCGAAAAAAAAAATTCTTGAAATTTGGTACACATATGTACTTTAACGAGATCTAGAACTAGATTATATTTTCATCTTGTTCCGTCGAAGGGTTGGGGGGTAAATTGGGGTAAATTTGGGGTAAATGGGTAAATCAAGCAGGTAAGAGTCCATGAAATTGGTATTTAGTATATACAAGAGAAGCTAAGGTCTCAAAAAAATTTTTGGCATTAGCCACCCCCATTACCACCCCCACCTCCTTATTAAAGGGGATGAAAAAACATTGTGATTTAGTGTATGTACAGGAACCAGAAACCTCAAAATATTTTTTTACTTCTTCCACCCCCCACTACCACCCTCCTATCACCACTCCCACCCCACTACCGATGTGGGGTATCGTTTTATGGGTTTTTGGGGTAGAGGATTTCAAATATTATATTATTAAAGTTCCATAAACAATTATTTTCACATACAAAGTTTTTTCGTTGTGAGTGACTTGGATAGAGAATCTGGATGTGGAAGTAGTGATTCCTTGGGCAGCGGTTTTTTTAGATATTTTATGCATTTCAAAAAATACATGAGTAGGGACAACAACTGTACATTCTCATTAATGTTTAAAACTATGAAAGGTGTACAAGTCAGAAAATATTATTATATATATACAAATAATATTAAGGAATACTAAACAGAAAGAAATAGCTTTCTAGTTACTGCACCTTTGATCTTTTAATAATAACGCTCATGACCTCATCAATTTAATTTGGAGTTATCACGTTATTGCCAAGTGTAATTCAATTTCACATATCAGATCAGGGTGCTTAATTTCAACAAAAGCAGAGTTGACATCTCCTGTTTTATGGTGTTGCGAACTTAAAAGTTTTTATGGGTCGCGTGCGCTGACGTCACAGATTTTGAGACCTTAGGAAAAACAAACAGCTGCCATAAATCATCCGCCGATTAAACGTCTTTGCTTAAAGTTAATTTTGCTGTATTTATGCCATTTAAACTTAATGTTGGACTATTTAACGTCTACAACTATTCTTAATACATGTCAACAATTTTGTTCGTCAGGTTAGTTCGTATTTTACAGAATTGTCTCATGATGTAGAGATTAGGTAAACTTCTATCTAACCAGCTATCGAAGTAAATCCTTATATTTTGAAAAAAATATATTTTAGTACAAATATTGATGTATTTCCAAATGTTGCACACAGGGATATTGCGAATTATTTGGTATTTGAGAGAAGTACTTAGACATAAGGATGAATTCAAGGCATTCAAAAGTCTTGAAGCCGTTTGTGGTTAGGTGAAAGAAGTGTTTTGCAATAAATTAAAGGATAAAGGCTTGCTGCAAAGATAAGAATTAGTTACCAACCATTTTTTCATATATGCCTACCTAATTAAATGATCCTTTATAAATAAAAACCGCTGCCCAAGGAATCACTACTTTCACATCCAGATTTTCTATCCAAGTCACTCACAACGAAAAAATTTGTATGTGGAAATAATTGTTTATGGAAATTTAATAATATAGTATTTGAAATCCTCTAGCCCAAAGACCCATAACACGATACCCCACATCGGTAGTGGGGTGGGTGGGAGTGGTGATAGGGGAGTGGTAGTGGGGGTGGAATAAGTAAAAAAATATTTTGAGGTTTCTGTTTTTTTGTACACACACTAAATCAAATTTTTTTCTCATCCTCTTTAATAATGGGGTGGGGGTGGTAATGGGGGGTGGCTAATGCCAACATTTTTTTTGAGACCTTAGCTTCTCTTGTATATACTAAATACCAATTTTATGGACTCTTACCTGCTTGATTTACGTATTTACCACAAATTTACCCCAATTTACCCCCCAACCATTTGACGGAACAAGATGAAAATATGATCTAGTTCTAGATCTCGTTAAAGTACATATGTGTACCAAATTTCAAGTCAATATCTTAAACGGTTCCAGAGTAAACGTGTGCACAAAAAAAGTTAGACAGACAAAAATTTTTTTTTCGCTCAAACTTAAAATCTCGACTTTTCATGACATTCTAAGCCTATTTGAACAATAAAAATTTTTAAAAATCTTTTTGTCGTTACTATACTTCCACTGGATGTGGAAATAATTAGTAACGTACAAATTCATTTTTCAGGTTATGAACACTTAGCATCACGAATAAAAGCCAATGACTCTTTCGACTATTACAGATTCAGATGGTTCCTTAGTACACACTGTGATTGTGTTGCTAGTCTAGACAAATTATGTTCACCACTCAGTGACAGGAAATCTTTTCTTTCAGTTTTTAGCAATAAACATGAATTTGGCCGAGGAGTTAACCGCTATAAATTTTAGTGAAAAAGACACCATATAAATTAAACAATGAAACATGAAAACATGAAAATGGTTTGAAGTGAATCACTTGAAAAAAAAATGATTTTCTATTCCTCGGGAGGGTTTAATCAATCCCCTAGGCCTGCTGTCTGGATTCTACGTACTCTATAACCCCTTTCATGTTATTTCAAGTATAACCCGTGAATAAATCACTCCCCAGACTCTTTATATATGAAAACATAAAGGGATCCATAAAAGGGGTGATTTTTGGTCGTTTCAGGGGGTTGCGGCGGTCAAAAACTTCTCCCACCACTTGCATCATGTTCAGCACTCTCGAAAATGGAAGGGAAGGTAATCTCGCCTTTGTCTTTGCACGAAATATTTACACTATTTCTGCCTTCATTACATAGACTAATTTACGTATAATAATTCTAAAAAATTTTAAGTTATTTTGAAAACAGTTTGCAATTTTAGTTGTTATGGGTGTATACCAATATATAGCGTGAAATTAGTTTCATGTCATAAAAAAAAACTGGTAATGGGGACCGACTAGACAAACAAAAAACCTATATGACCTCTAGGAGCACTTTGAAAAAGAAACTGACCTAGGTCAAAAATTTTGAATGTTTAGGTAGGGACATCTAAGAACCACTGCTTTTCTGGGTTCCGAATCATAGAAGTTTCTTACTTTACCGACTTGTGTCCTCGCCGCCGCTCCGCGCGGTCTCAAAGCAACAAGCGCGGGACTTTCATGGGACCGTATTAGCGTGTTTGATGGTCAAAGGTCTCAACATATGTGATGATAATGAAGCCTACCCCAATATTCCAGCAGTTCTCAAACAATATTATTAAACATTTTCGAAATTTTTGTTTATTTATTTTTTCTTCAAAAGTATGGGCTTTAGACCCCATGTTATATAAGGTTTTTTTTTGTTTAGTCATTCCCCACCACCATTTTTCAATGACATGAAACTAACCACACCCACAATTGTATAAGAGTTAATCCAAAATTTCCATGTTCGGTATCTCCAGAATTTCTGAAGGTGTTCCTGAAATAGAAAAAAAAATCCACTATTTATTTCTAAACCAACGGACTGTTGTGGCAAGACGTAAATTTACCGATTTTGATATATGTACAACAGATTAAATTTTACCGCTTGTCAAAGTAAAGAGCCGGCACCAAAACCATTTCGAATTAGGTGATGTGGGTAGCTAATAGTAGGGAATCTAGCGTTCGCTAGGATGCATCATAAAGGTAAGGGAAATGACTAAAGGGTGTACAAATAAGAAAAACAGGTTATTTGGTAAAATTTTCTGCTACATTCGAATTTCGAGTTCGCCAATTAATTCGGAATTGCGAAATTGCAGAAAAAAATCATATTTTTGTCAAAGCTGGGAAAAACATGAAAATAAATTCTTTTTTATTTCTCACTCAGTAACTTGTACTCTCTTAGACATGTTCTCAAATTTTATGAAAATGTTCCTATGTATTCTTTTTCTTTGCTGTGTGAAGAAAAATTACTTTCCCAAATGTTTTTTTTATAAAAAATGTATAAATTAGTAGATGTCGTACAAAAATACGAAAAAGTATTGTACAATATAGTAAGTGACTTCCTTATTATTAAAGATAGAAGGGTGGTATAGGGACAGTATGAAACTTAAAGGTCAGTGAAGTTTTTGGACTCGATATTTCTTTTTATTGCTGTTCAGTTTAATCGCTAAAGAATTGTTAAAATGCTCCGCGCCTGTAACACAGAGTTCCTCTTGACTAATATAATCCAGTCAACGAAGTTCGAAAAAGGCCTATTAGGGAAACTAATTCGTGTAGTGGCCAATTTTTGTACAGTTGCCGAGGGGAGTGTCCTGAACAACATACTAAAGCCCTGACCGGTGGGGGGTGGGGGGTAGTTTAAAGGTCCCCCTTTCAAGTCTTTCTGGAATAACTCGAAAACTACGACCTCTAGCGAAAAAGAATCTATAGTTTAAAGGTCCCCTTTTCACGTCTGTCTTTCTTTCCTGCTTCACCGCGTAATATGGAATGAGCAGATGTTTTTAGCGATCTACCAAGTGACTGCAGATGAGAGAGACTTAAATAAATACCGATATGCTGCGTACCTAAAATCATCCACCAAGCCAAAACCTGATCTAGCCACACTGCCACCAACCAAAGGAGCTCCGCAACAACACTCTTTCAGAGTTTATTTGCAGGTATATTAACTGTAACTGTTTTTTACAAAATTTCTTACAGCGGTTCACTTACTTACTTACAGATACATCAATGGCTCAACAACCCCCACCCCCTAATGAGTGGGGATGGAACCGAGGGGAAAATGGATCGCTAACCCCGGTTACCACCAAAGAACCAGTAGCGCCTGAAGCGATCTTGAACTCCATCTTTTGCCGATATTTTACTGGGTGTGGTGGGCATTGTGGTTACCGAAAAACCGGCATTCCATACTCTATGATGTGCGGCACTTGCCATGGTACGTGTACGAATGGTGCACCATTAGACGACAATTTGGACGACGACGACGATGATGATGATTTTGCTGACTTTCAAAATGTTTAGATTTAAGATAATGTTCGTTCATTATTAATAATATAGTTTTTCTGTTAGTTTTTAATTCGCAATTTTTCCACCCTCTGTGTATATCGTAAAGTATTGATCCTACATAAAAAATGAATAGAAACTTATTTGTAGAAAATTTTATCTAGTTTAATTTTGTATATGCATACTTTTTCGCTAGGGGTCATAATTTTCGAGTTATTTAAGAAAAACGTGAAAAGGGGACCTTTAAACTGCCCCCCACCCCCCACCGGTTAGGTCTTTTAGTATGTTGTTCAGGGCAGTCCCGCCGACAACTGCACAAAAATTGACCACTACACGAATTAATTCCCCTATTTTTCCTTCGTTGATTGGACTAATACCTGCAGTAACTTATACCTGCTCGATAAGTAAATAGATTACATTGGGGATAGAATAATTGTTACTTCGCCAAGAATTAATTTATTGAAAAAGCGCGGAAACTGTTTTATTTAAATTCCATTATTAATTATGAAACAGATATTATAAATAAAAAATTTTAATATTTTATTTAGATTAGATAAGTGTTTATACATAATAAACACAGTAAGATTCAAATGCATTAGGTATTCAGTATAAAAACAAATACACGATTTTCTAGCTAATAACTTGGCGGGCGCGAAATTCACTAAATATTTTACCATTCGTTGTGTTTTGCTAAATTATTTCCACATACGATTATTGCAACTGAAAATTATAACAATTTTCATTATGCATAATGTTTACATGACCATATAAATTACATAATACAAGTATATCATAATTATATGATGTTTAAGATTCATCTGTGCAAAAATTTGATTGATTTAAAACTTTAAATTGGAAAAATTGGTCACACTATGGTTATTATATTTCATTTAGTTCTTTTTAAAATTTGCTTGGATGAATTTACTATTTCCCTTTAAATCCCACCGTTTGCCGCACAGAAGCACATCTTTATATTGATAGTGTAAAAAAAAGTTTTGCTTTGGTTCTTAAAGAAAGTAATTCAGTCTTATTTGGAGACAGCTCTCCTTTTTTTTATTAAAAAATAAGTGTTGATTTTGTATTTCTATGCTGAATGTTATTGAATAAATCGGCAGCTACTGAAAGCGGCTAGAACCTCCCCACACGGTGGATCCACATCGGCTGTGTTTGGATATTACATCGGAAATCAGAGCATCGAGCAAACATAAATTACACGTGACTTTGGAGCCATTTATTTCATGAACAAATATCGAACGAACTGAAGTGGACTACAAGCAATCTGTTAAAACATAACCTCTCATCTTTATTTATGTTGCATGTTAATCAATTGTCGGATATTATAAGGGTATTAACAGATAATGTTTCGAAGATTTTGTAAAACATTGAATAGCGAATAAAAATAATAATACAGCATTTAGCCCAAATGACACTCTAACCTCAACAAGTCAATAACATTATGAACAGTTCAAGCAGACTACGCATGTGTCAAATTAAAATCTTCCTGCTCGATCAAAAAGGTCCGAGCAAGTCGAGCTTCGTCCGAGTCGTTTATTTTGTAATATTCGACGTTTCAGATTTAGCTCGGTTAGCTCGATTTGCATTAAATGAACGATTGTGATGCGTCCCATCAATCAGACGTAATATCCGAACATGGCTATAAACAATTATTACCTTTAAAATAAGTTTTGACATTGTCAAAAATATTTGGGTTGGTAACCTCTACGAATGTAGATTTTTAGGTTATGAAAATATATTTAGAGACATATCTGCATCACGTTTAAGTTTTTCAAGTTTATTCTCATTTTTAATATTTGTATACGCATTTTTAGCTTGGAGCCACAGTGGCCTCAAGCAAATATTTAAAAATTCACGCAAATAATTTTTCTATATTAGGCAATCCGAACCACGTGACTTCCAACACGGTGTGGCGGGCAAACATTTGTTGTCAGTCGTTAAGCGTTTGTTAAAACAATAATATTATGACGAAAAAATCTAATAAGACACATTAAACAATTCTATCTTAACACGTACACCGCCATGAGTACCACTTTTAGTGACTCAGAAAATATACTCTTTAGGGACTGTATCACATCTTATGTGCCTCACTATGTATCATGCTTTAGTGGTCTGTGATTCCGTCGCAGTGCCTCGGATTGTATGTATTTATATGGAACGATATTGTGTGTGGCCTGGCAGGCTAGAAAACATAATGTCCCCGTGAAAAATATTTCTGGTTTGGGTTTTAAGAGCAAATGTTTAATGTAATCGATTATATTACATACTACATTCATAATATAAGAGAAATGTCGAAAATGATACAATTTAGACAGGAGGTTCGCAAATGATCGATAGAGAGAGAGAAAAGCACAGCTTCATCAGAAATAAATAGCACGTTTTTATGAAATAAGTATAATTTATTTGAAACTTATAAAATACAGCATATATACAAAAACTAATCCTTATTTATTTTGCTGGATTTATGTACTCAAAAGAATAAGACTTACAGCAAGCCGTGCACTGCCAATTTGATCTTGGCGTTTTTCTCTGAGCAGCCTCTCTGCCCAGTTCTACCTAAACATTTTCATAGCAAACGACGCATCGTCGCCTTATAGCTATATTTTGCAAATGATGGCGTCTCGGCTTCTTGCGCTTTCGGTGGATATTCTCGTTTTTTGAGAAGAATTTGCGTTTTGGCATCAGTTATAGTTACTTTTTGTTGTGTGACTTCTTTTTAGACAACAAAGGCATTTACCAAAGCAGTCCCCAAAATCAGCTCTACAGCAAGCTTTCTACTTTACACCACGTCTAAGTGGTTTGTGCTGATCAGATAAATCAATGAACGCTTTGGAATCGTAATCTACAACGATTTGGGGTTTTTCTCTTTCAGGATTCGCGCGACTTGGCACTACTTTTGTTTCAGCCAAGTGTTTGGTATCTGTGCCTCGTGGCGTGGAGCGGATAAAACTGCTCTTGGGGAATCGAGGCACATACACTGTGCCACACAAAAAAAAATGCAAAATAAAAAAATAAATTAAGTTGTTTTTTATCACATTCACGCCATCTAGACTTCAAAGAAATCGGAAATACGAAAAACCATAATGTGGCCTGGAGGGCGTGATTTTGGTCATTTCATGGTGGCGGTGTACGTGTTAAAAAAAAAAACTCGAATTAAAAACCTTTAAAACGTAAAAACTTCATGAAAAAATGCTGCACTGGTCACAATCTAAACAATACAAATAAACCCGTGTTTACCCGCCACGCTATATTGAAAAACAATTTTGACAGTTCTTTGGATTCCCTAATTGTTGATTAATAAAAATAGACTGCTAATTACAGGTTAGATTTCCAACCTAAAGAAAGAATCCTATTTTATTAGGACAAAGTATTTAGAACTTCATAAACATTACACTGTATTAGATTTTAGTTGAAAGTACGGGAACCAGGCAGAAATTTTAATAAGAATTGAAAAGCTTATGAAACAATAAAATGATGCCGATGTCCTCATTGTTGTGACAGTAATTGAACAATCATCTCAAAACAGCCCCATCATCGTTGGAGAAGATATTGACTTGTTGTTCATTTTACTTGGGCGCATAACTTCTAGCAGTAATATCATTTTCAAAAAACCAGGAAAAGGAAAAGTGGAAACAATACATTATTCTACTGCCAGCATGGATCAATATCCAAATTGCTTAAAGCATATTTTGTTTTTGCACGCCCTGACAGGATGCGATACCGCCTGCGCTTTGTTTCATAAAGAGAAAACTCAAATGTTCAAAATGTTTGAGAAACGGTCGGATTTGCATCCTGTAGCACATGTGTTCATGCAAGAGAATTGCCCTTTGGACAATTGATTTGTAATGGAATGAAGATTATTCTTGCAATATATGGTGCTCCCAAAACGGAAACTTCCATAGACAATTACCGATATTTAACATTTGCCAAATCTACAAAACTTTCAACAGCTGTAAAATTATCATCACTTCCTCCAACATCTTCAGCACCTCAACAGCATTTGTGTAGAGTGTATTTTCAAGTTCAAACCTGGTTGGGAAAAGACATTGATCCTGAGCAGTGGGGCTGGATTAGGAAAAATGATATTTTGCAGCCAGTACCAACGCGGTTACCACCAGCACCAGACATATTGTTAAATTCAGTTTTTGAAGGGTTGTGCAGGAAAATTTAGCTGTAGGAAAGTAGGACTGAATTATTCAACAGCTTGTGGCCATTGCCACGGTCACTTCTGCTTGAATACCGCACCTATAATATAATATATATTTATTGCAGTAAAATATTATACAAAATACATAAAAAGCTGAATGCACAATAAACAAGAAAGCACTCCTAAAGGACTTATAATTGCTATGAACGACGAAAAGGACGACGTAGAATCTTATCAGAATGAAAGTAATAACAACGATTGTTATTGGATGATAACGTTTTAGATACCGAAGGAGTCGGAAACATTGACTAATTTAAGATCCGGCATGGATTAGACCTACTGGGAGAACCATGTAAAAAAAAGCGCGTCGAGCATTCTACCTCCAACGTGATGCGGAAGTGAATGCATTTTTTGACTTATTCACTGTAAATAAATGTAAATAAAATGTATAAGATATTCTGGTAGAGAATGAAAATCTCGGTGCTCTATAACAGAAATATTTGATTTTCATTCTGAGACATAGAAATCAAGATAATTGCGAAGTATGTGGTGCGAAAGAGGTTTGGCGGAACTAAATGCATTTTTCACTTAGTCTGCGTCGTATCTCCAAAACGGTTAGGTGTATGAAAAAAATGTATAGCGCCTTTAAGGTAGATAATTTATAGATGTACAACTTTTATAATAGGTGTTGTTCCAGTTTAGGCCATAAAAACTGAGTTAATCGCGAATCCGTGGCGTAACTACCAAGTGTTATTCAAGACGTCCAAATAAACACAATAAAAAATTTTTTTTCGTAGGGCACGAATTTGGCAGCAAAAATCTAAAACGTCTGGAGTAAAAATATATCGTGTGAAAAGAACTTTTCGTTTGACTATAGCTAAGGAAAATGTTGAAAGAATACTTGTTAAAATTTAAAGTCGATATCTCTAATAGCAAGCAAGATATTGAGTAGAAAATAATAAAGTACATATTACATATGTTTCGTGTAATCTTTGCAAATAAATGTTTTTTTCTTGAATTTCGCAATTCCGAATGAATTGTCGAATTCGAAGTTCGATTCCGGCAGAATATTTTACTTAAGAATCTGGTTTTCGATTTTGTATAACCTTTAGTCGACCTCCCTTGTCATTTTCGAAACCGTAGATTCCCTGCTAATACTATTATTAGTTTTATGGAGAAAATTATTATTGATCCATCTTGGTTATACTTGAATCATCGTATTACGTTTTTTAAAAATACTTCTTAGTTTTTCTTTTATAATAGCATCTTCCTTTTGTGCATTTTAAGTTCTTTTTTATTTTTTATTCATCTAATTAAAAATAAATGAAAAACTTTGCTCGCTGGAAATATATTTATATTGTAAAAATAAAAAATGCTACATAATTTGTGGTACCCTTTCATAATTTATAAGGCTATAAAAGGGTAACCCCTAAATCTTTCTTTAACGAAATCCATTCACGGTCTCATTATTTTTATTAAAAATTAATATTGTCCAATGCAGACCAAATTAAAAACACATAGGAACTCATTAAAATATTTCATAGAAGCTAATTTAACACAGGCAATTACCTGCGTATCCCAAGTTCGGCCACACTTCATGAAAAGTCAATCTAATTCCACTCCACCAACGCCGAGAATGTGGTATCATAACGAACGTTGTCTACCTGCCCGACTCATATGTAATAGCTTGCTTGGCATTTCATTTGCTCTATGACAGATTCCTGTTACTAATTCATTTTTTAATTAACTAACCCATTTCTGACTGACCTGCTGATGTTGATCGTCCATTTGACTTAACATAATCAACTACGGTCGGTCTCAATGAACTCCCAACTTGTGTTGTGATGGATTTTATGGCTAAAAGGAAATAAGTTTACCGCTTTTGTAGCTGTTCTCGTGATGCATATATTGAACCGGGTTATTTAGTATATTACCATTGTCATAATACTAAAAGAGGTTGTGAATTCTCCAAGTATGTCTTATATTTTGCGTTACAATTTGTTTCCATTGATCTTTATAAAATATCTCACAACGTAGGGAAAAAGTTGTACCAAAACGTAATTGATTTAGTAAAAATAAAATCATTTTGTAACATCGTAACATATTTTAATTAGAAGGAGGAAAATTATGCAAGAGAAAAATATATGAAATCCCAAATTTTGAAATGTCTACATCTCTTAATATTGTAGTCCTAAAAGACATTTTAGGTAAATATGAATCTAGTGTAGTTAAACCATCATTCCAAATTTCAAATCGAAATGTTTCTGACCACAGTGGCGGATTTAGGGGCTATAGCCCAGGGTGGCAAAATCCAGGGGCGGCAAATTATTTGAAAAATATCGAAGCCACATAAAAACAAAAAATTATTATTATTATTGGTATGTACTATCAGAACATTTTTAATTTATTTGAGAACGTGTTTTTTATTTTAACTAGACTAGAGTTCCTTATTATAGTCAACTGTACGGGATGGTCGCGCGAACGTTAGAACCGCATTTAACTTCGTTATTTTTGGAGTTACGTAAAAAAGTTCAAAAATAAAAGTTATGAGAAATCACATGTATTTTCCAAAAATCATTTCAGAAAAACAACTAAAAGTCGAATTTCGGAGATATGAGCTTTACTTTGGTTTTTTTAAATGGAACACCCCATATATTTTTACACCATTTAAAAGGCCATAGAAAACCATTTTTAATGATGACTATGACACATAGTATTTTTCTTAAAAACCATAGTAATATTAAGTTTTATATTTTCTTACATTAAGTCACGGTAGTCCGAAAAATATATTATCAACTATTGAAATTCTCCATTTTATTTAAAATAAAGTGAAATTAGATACTAACAGGTATTTTGACATAACTAACATATTGTTTATTTTAATTTACATACTTTGTTTTCCATGGCTAATTTGATAAACTGCAAATTTATAGTAAATTAGACAAACATTTTTGAAGAATTTTTTTAATGTATTAAATATAGTTAAAAAGCTTTTTTATGGCCTTTCAAATTGTGTAAATATATGGAGTATTCTATTTTAAAAAAACAAAGTAAAGTTCATATCGCCGAAATGCGACTTTCAATTGCTATTCTGAAATAATTTTTGGAAAATACATATGATTTTCTATTACTTTTATTTTTGTACTTTTTTACGTAACTCCAAAAATAACGACGTTAAATGAGGTTCTAACGTTCGCGCGACCACCATGTACATAGAATTTTCTCAGTATCTGTTGTAGAACTTAAATTAGTAGATGTTTTGCTGATTACTGATAAGTCTATCTGGCCTAGGCCTATTTGG
Source organism: Rutpela maculata (assembly GCA_936432065.2). Lineage (NCBI taxonomy): Eukaryota > Metazoa > Arthropoda > Insecta > Coleoptera > Cerambycidae > Rutpela > Rutpela maculata. The sequence continues at coordinate 214,069,533 of OW386285.2, forward strand.
CCTGTGTCTAAATGAATAACATTTTAAATGCATACCAAAATTTATTTCAAATTTTATTTTGTTCTCGTTCTCTAATGATAAAATAAAGAAAATTATATATCGATCTTGTTTTTAATTTATCCAAAACCAGTGTTGCTAGTACTATTGATTTTGTGTTTTGTGCTTTTGACAAACTCCCCTATGGGGAGAAAGCGTAAAAGCAAGTGAGCGAAAACGGAATTGACCTTTTAAAAGGGGAGGTGAGGTGTAGAGGGAATATCATTTTTTACTGTTGAGGCAAGGAGCAGAGAGTGAGAAAGGGTGGAAGGGCGGCAAGTTTCCGATAGCCCCTAGGCGGCAGAAGTATAAATCCGCCACTGTCTAACCATACCTTAAAAATACTAGGAAATTCGAAAACTATCGTCGCGACGATCGTATAGTTCCTCAAGTTGTAGGTATACATTTTTTAGAATGTAGAATGCTTTTAGTGGCATTAACAAGATATTTTTTTAAATATATTTTAAAACCATTTTTGCATTTTTTTTATTTTTTAATCCGAAAACATTATTAGTATGCACCGAAAGTGCACAAAAAAGAAACAACTAAAAAGGAAGCCGTGCTATGACGAAATATGACGTTGCGTTTTAATCCCTTAGAAACAATCCAAGTGACAATGATTTATAGACCAGGAGCCCGCCGACCACTAATTGGGTGTCATAGGTTTAAGTCCAAAATGTGTGAATTGTTGTTAATTTGGGGCAGTAGAGCACAGAAATGACCATGCCAGCCCTTTTTTCTGGGACAGGGGCGTACGGCAGGCCCTCATAGGTGTAAGAAATATGATTTGAAAAAGTAAAAAAAAAAGTCACAAACAAGTCATAGGTTTACGCATGGAGGGTTGGAGAGATTTCTTAATTTACCCCAAAAATCATGAGACTCCCATTCATTTTGGGAAGCGCTACGCTCGCCCAAATTTGAAAAAAAAGTCAGTTAAAAAAATGATAGGTTTATGAATGGCAATCAGGAATCTGGTAAGTATGAACCTCCTGAGTGCGAAAAGACATTCGCTATCTTTGAAAAGTGATGCAAACGTCTTGCCTTTCACGATAATTGACGGCGTATCGGCTGTTCCTACCACATGTACTAGTTACCCTTGCGATTCGATGAGTATCACAAATTTACGACTGGCAATCATAAACTTGGTAAATATGAGTGCGAAAATATATTCGCCATCTTTGAAAAGTGGTGCGAAGGTCTTGCCTTTCGCGATAATTGACGGTGTATCGGCTCTTCCTACCGCATGTACCCGTGTAATTCGATGAGTGTCATAAATTTACGACTGGCAATCAGAAACTTGGTAATTATGAACCTCCTGAGAGCGAAAAAATATTCGCCATCTTTGAAAAGTGGTGAGAAGGTCTTGCCTTTCACGATAATTGATGGAGTATCGGAGCTTCCTACCGCATATACTGGTTACCCGTGTAATTCGAGGAGTATCATAAATTTACGACTGGCAATCAGAAAAAAGTGTGAACCTCCTGAGAGCGAAAATAATAATAATAATAATCGTAATTTATTATTTACCCAATGTAGATACATGTATGTACATGATAAGAAATATTATTATATAAGGTAAATAAAGGGATAAATGGTTCAGAATTCTGGATAATTCCAGATTCTGTTCTTCCACCAATGCCCATACAATTACAAATATTAATTAAACTACAACACATACTTAACCTGATAATATACATTAAATATTATGAACAAGGGACAAGAAAATAGTCTTGATTATAATACATTTAACATAATATGGGTTTGAGTAAAGGGGCGTTTAGTAAATATTTTTTGTAATTAAGTTTAAATGTCGTAAATGCTGTCCAGAATATTGAATTTTATCAAACCATTGAAATTCTTGTCCGCCTTGAGAGGAAACTGTGTTCCGATTTACAGGTGTATATATGCGCGCGTGCGTGTTTGCGTATGTGTTTCGCATGTACGAGAGGGTAATTAAAGAGAGAATTAAAACTAGAAGAGAAACTAATCAGAAAAAAAACAAATTTTGTTAGAATGAAAAAAAAAATATATAGTGGAACCAGGCGCCTAGATGTTTCAACCCCCTCTAGCTGGCCCTTGTACCACTTTTCAAAGATGGCGAATATATTTTCGCACTCAGGAGGTTCATACTTACCAAGTTTATAAATGCCAATCGTAAATTTGTGATACTCATCGAAGCACAAGGGTAACTAGTACATGCGATAGGAACAGCCGATACGCCGTCAATTATCGTGAAAGGCAAGACGTTCGCATCACTTTTCAAAGATGGCGAATGTCTTTTCGCACTCAGGAGGTTCATACTTATCATTTTTTTTTCACTGACTTTCTTTCAAATTTGGGCGAGCGTAGCGCTTCCTTGTACCGCCCAAAATGAATGGGAGTCTAGATTCATGATTTTTGGGGGTAAATTAAGAAATCCCTCCAACCCCCATGCGTAAACCTATGACTTATTTGTGACTTTTTTTTTTACTTTTTCAAGTCATATTTCTTACTCCTTTGGGGGCCTGCCGTACGCCCCTGCTCCAGAAAAAAGGGCTGGCATGGTCATTTCTGCGCTCTACTGCCCCAAATTAACGGCAATTCACACATTTTGGGACTAAACCTATGACACCCAATTAGTGGTCGGCGGGCTCCTGGTCTATTAGAACTTGTACTGAACAGTTCCTAATATTTAAAACTCTTCGCTGAACAATTTTCTTGTATAGATACAAAAGTCGTTAGTAAATTCAAAAATACACACCTCACAAGTTGTTTTATCCATTAAGTGCTATGCAAAAAACATTAGCTCATCGATTAAATTATTATTTTTTAAATTTGTGGTTCATTTTCTGTTGTAAACAATGGTATTTTCCATTTTTTTAAATTCGGTTTTGGTGATATACAGCGTATCCAGCAGAGAATTTACACGATCCATATCTCGAAAACTACTGAACAAATTTTTGTAAAATTATGTACTCAAAAATTTGTTCAGTAGTTTTCGAGATATGGATCGTGTAAGCTCCCGGCTGGACACGCTGTATATCAAGTAAAGTTATTATTTTAACAATTACTGCATAATCAATTTAAACCAAAACAATAATATCTTAAATAAAAATAAGAAATAAGAATGCGCTCGTCTAGACACAGATTAGAAATGATTTTATGTGGAGGGAAATAATTTAACCAATAATAGACAACTTTTGCTTAGACTGTAACTATCTTATGAATGCCAAATTGTATATTTACTTTACATTATTTTATCTATAATACTTCTATATTGCTCAATGTCTTGAAAATCAATAAATATTATATACATGTATTATATTTAGAAGGAATTAAAAGGTATTTATGTTTGTCATTATTTAGAAGTTATCTTAGAAATGTAAACAAAACTCACGGCGAGGATTATGTTGCAACATTGTATAAAAACGGCTCTCCCCCGTTTCCAACTTTGCTTACGTGCTGAGGGTTGTCACTTCTTGTCACAATACAAGTGAAAGAGACATATTGGTTAGATTTATTTGTTGTTTATGTGGTGTTTGATTTTGTTATTTTATATTTTATCGATAAGCTATTAAGATTGAGTTGAATTTTGTGAAAGGAGATTCATCCAATTTGCCCAAAGTTGATTATGACATAATAGATTCTTCTTATAATTAAAATTTGTATTTTTTGCTCAGCAAACGTGAAAAATGTGAAAACGCAACACAACGTTAGAACACATCTGTCATATGACTAGCTGTTGACATTGTTGCCATATGTTGCTAAATATGGTTTTAAAAATCTAATCGGCATTAAAAATTATTTAAAGTATTTAATAATTCACGCCTATTATCATTTTTTATATCACAAAATTGAATTTCGTGGATAAATATATTAAAATTGATTTAATAAATAAGCTTTATCTACTCTTATTAGGTTATATACTAATTAATGAACTGCTTTTGAACAATTAATAGTATCCATAAAAAATAGCGTGAGTTATAATGAGTAAGTTATTATAAATCAGTAGGTACAGAGCCAATCACCTTTATCTTCATGCAGTAGCGACAGATTTTTCGCGTTAATATCATAAAGCTAGATTTTTTCCATGATAGCTTAGACAGTATCAATGATGAAAGTGCAAGTCTACCAAACTTTTAGTGTAGCAAAAATGAGTAAAAAATTAAGCAACATATTACAAAGAGAGAGATCGATTTTCTGAAATGTCACAAAATGCTACTTTTGATTCGTTCGTGCCGAGTCGAATTTTCGAATTTCGCCGTGCAATTTACAATCAGGTTTATCTGGAAGACTTCCTCTTTACGTCGTGATATCGTACGGCCGTCCCAATGGCGTTTTTCTAAAAATATGAAAGTGTCAAGATTGCATGTTTTTGCAATTTTTTCGGCTCCGAAATATAAGCTGTTTTTGAGATCCCCCAATATATGGCCAAAAGTTTCCAAGATGTTCGTGAAAAGTCAGTGTTGTTTGTTAAGTAACTTTTTATAACGCATACTATAAAAAATCACCTTTTTTATTGTTTTCCAGATGAGAAATTTCGAAATGTACAAAAAAAAATGTCAAACGAAAATAGTTATTTATACAAGTTTGTAAAGTGATTCTTCTTTTACGAATGGGAATTTTAATGCGTAAAATGTTCTACTTTACGTACTAGTGCATAAAGTGAAATCATAATAGTATCTTATATAACAAGTGGCTAAAATGGTGTTTTTTTTACAAGTGGGGCGTATATAATACGAGCCAAAGACGAGTGCTATAAACCACACGAGTAAAAAAAACACATTTTTAGTCTCGAGTTATATACAAAATTTTTTGTATCGCTATTCGAAGTTAGAAAACAATATAATTTTGTAAAAATAGACTATTGCTGTTTCCATAGAAACCGATAAGTTTTATTTCACACTGTGAAATAAAATTTCTTTATTTCACTCTTTTTTCTTTATTTTACACTTGTCAATAATTACATTGTTTTGAATCATTGAAACTGTCAAATAAATGTCATTTTACAAAAATTGTTTAATTGTTTAATTTGCGTTACAAAAATTGTTTAAAAATCGCAATATCACCATGGCCAACCTAATTTTAAATGAGGGAAACTAATCAAAATCTTAAGAATATGAGTGAAACTTCAATATTGTAAAATTCTAGTACTATTGTTAAAGAACACTGAAAATATTTTAGAACAATAAACCCAATGATAGTAAATAAATGGACTATATAAAATTAAATCACTAGTTTTTGACCTTATGATTATTATAGGCAATTTTTGACTTTTTTACTTTACCCCTTACGGCGTAAAGTAAAAAACTAATTTGAAACTTTACGCCGAGCTTACGCACTACACAGCGTGCGTAAAGTATGTCTTTACGCACGGTAGTAGAAAAAGAATTTTTTCTTCAAACGTCAGAAAAACATGACATTTCTTAACTCATTTCATGACATTAAAGTTTGACTTTTTAGGCGGCTATGCGTTGCCATTAACAACGGAGGTAAAAGCACATTTTCGGACGCTGTGAGTGGTAGAAAAAGTAATATTTATAGCAACGAGTATTTTATTTAATACGCCTGTCATATGCGATATTAACACAATGCGTTTTTGGTGGGGAAATTCGAGATTTTTTATCTTTATTTTTTTTATAGCTAATCGACGTTTGAAGAAAAAATAGCATGTTTTATTCGGAGTAAAAACCACTTGTTGTGACTCGTCTGTAATTGCCGGACACACTTCGTTCGTCCGGCAAATCTACAGACTCGTCACAAAGGTACCACTTACTCCCAATAAAACAATATACTATTTTTAACAAAATATTTGTCATAAATAATTATGTTTAAAGTAATGAATTGTCCAAAATCTTCATCACGCACTAATGTTTATTAAGTTATGTTTTAGATGCCGCCTATGGCAACTATTTACCCCAATTACAGCTTTAGAAATAATCATTTGATAGTTTTGAACATTAGGAAATGTTCAGTGAAAAATTTCAAGTCATTATGCCATTTCGTTTGTCTAAAATGCAAGAAATGTCATATTTGCGCTTCTAATTAGACATCTGCGTCAACTTAAATTGGCGTGAAATTTTAAATCGAGGGAAAAGTTTTTTCTAATTGTTTTTTTTGTGTACTTTCAGTGCATACCTATTAATAATTTTTATTTTCTGAGAAAATATTCATGAAAGAAACATTTGAAGAGCTAAGTGGATAAAGGTGTTATGTGACATTTTTGAAAATTTTGAGATTTCTACACAGACAACTATTTTAACTTATAATCTATCATTTCAATAAGTTTTTGGGATAATAAACCTTTCCTAAATGCGTTTTAATGTTTGATAAAGGTGTTATGTACATATGGTTTTTATATAATTGGGTTGTTGACGAATTTTCAAAAATGGTGAAATATGGTAGTGGAGGACTTAATTTAGTTATATATTTAATTTGGAAGAAAAATTCTTAGCGCAACATATTTTAAAAAATTGTTAAACTTCGACTATTTGAATGTGCCGCGAAAACGGTAGTGACATCATAACGGCAGTTAGATGTGAACTTATAAGCAGAACAGATGAAGACGAATAAGTTGACATTGCTGACAAGAAAGAAAATAACCTCATATGTCAAAAGTAAATTTGACGTTTAGCTAGCAGTGATTGATGTTTGCAGTTATTGTTAATATTTTTTTTTACAAAACGACTAAGGCAGTATATCTGTAAAAGCTAATTCTGACATTCTACTTGTGGTAGATATATTTATGGTCAGCGAATTTTTAAAAAGAGACGATCGTTTTGACATTGCAATGGTTGGAAGTGCAAAAGCTGCAAGGTACTTACGTTACAGCTGCTATAGACAGTACAAACTATTATAATTTCTGCAAGAACTTCCTTTATCTTATCTTATTAATATTACATAATATGTATTTTATTATTTAATTTAGATGAATTTGTTAACTATACTTTTTAGGTATTTTGTTAAATATTTCCTTTTCATTGTTTTATTTCCTATTAACTATATACATGCGTATCTAACTGAAAACAACAAAATAAGTTTATCTACTAAAGAAATTATTTATTATATCCATTGATACTCACTTCTAAGAAGAGTCAGAATGAGACTTACGAAGATATCAAGAAAGGTCTGTATTATAACAAAAAATAATAAATAGGTAAGTACTTTATGCTAGTATCTATCTAAGCAATAAACAATGATATGTATTTATAACACACATAATTCAAAGGGCATTTATAACTACAATCCAACGCATTCGTAGCCATTTCCGACTGATTGTGTTCACCGACTTTAGACGACTTTCACAGTTTGTTTCATATAGTTTTTCAACGGCGAGTTTTTAAATTTCCTTTCTTAATTTATTGATCATCCTAGTATTATGGGGTCTAGGGAGCTTCATAAATAATCAATAATAGCTAACAAAAACAACTGCACTTTATTCCAACGTAAACTAGATAAAATACATAAAAGCAGATTTAATGTATAAAGGTGTCATGATCACATACCACCTTTATCCATTACTGTGCGATATTAAATTGTTTTAATCCAAAACACTTTGCTTTTAAAGTTATGTTATAATGACATTAATGTGACAAGTTGTGTTAAGTGTTTCTTACTATTATAGTGAAAATGGCCAGTCGTAGTAAACTGATATTACAAATGGCAATGAATAAACGATTTCATGGATCATGTAAGATGTTTATAAATTGGCTGATATTTGGAAATAGTGCTTATAGTGTTTTAATCCATATATTCATTTCGTTCAATTTCGAAATGGTATGAGATGGTACAAGAGTCGAGTTGGTAGGTACTTGAGTATCTAATTGCTGTAAACACATTTATACCTTTTGGCAATTCAGCAGAAATCAGTCACATAGTGGCAATTTCTTCCCAGGCAAGTTTTAATAATGTTTTAAAAACAAAACATTATCAATATAAAATGCAATAATAAAATACGAATTTACCAAAGTATTCTAGCAAATTAGTCTGTAAATCAGAAATACTGGAAAGTGGCGCTTTGCGGTGTTGATTTTTGTATAAACATTTTTATGCTGACAAGTAGAAGAGGGCTGGACCGTAGAAATTTTTATGACGAGAGCAAAACTGATATCTGATATGGCTTCTGCCCACCCAATATTTTGAAAGAGCATTAAATTGTTTAAGGCAAATCTGGCGAATTCCGAAATTCTTGCGGGAAAAATAATAAGTATGATAATTACGCCAATCAAGTCAAAGGTTATTTGGGTTTGTAAGGTTATCGTTTAAGAATTACAGGGTTCGCTATGCTTACATCTCTGGGGTTATCTGTGAAAAATCCCTGCCTACCCAATAAAAATGCTGAAATTACGTCCATGGTATTCAAAATTGTTTAAGTGAGATCATGAAATGACTCACATTTTTTCCCAAATGTGATGCTGGAAATAATACTAAAGAATACGGAGAAAATTACAAACTAGCTTTCGAACAACAAAAGCGTGACAGAGCAAAAGTTACAGTAGATAGAACGATTTGCTTTCTTACTTTAGATCTTCAGCAAACCATGCCGCTGCCAAAATTCAGTACATCGAAAGCATTTTACCTTCGTCAAATGTGGTTTTACAACCTTGGCATACATACATTGAGGAATACTGAAAAAAAAAAAAAACGTTCTTTTTCACATGGACTGATGATATGGCCAGCCGTGAAAGCCTAGAAATTGCTAGTTGCTTACATACCTTTTCACAAATTTACAATGAATATTTCCAAGGAAAGATCGATCACATTATAATATGGCCCGATTCCTGTGGTGGACAAAATAAAAACTTCAATATCATTACACTTTACCAGTTGTTGATTTTAAGAGAGCATTTAAAGTTATCGACCATAAATTTTCGGAGGTGGGACATTCATATTTAGATTCATTCAGAGACTTTGGCAGAGTCGAGAAAATTTTAAGGAAACATCAAAACATCTACGTTGCGGACCAGTATCGAGAAATTTTAAGAACTCCCAAAGACGCTGTTGTCATAGATATGAAGAATCATTTCAAGGATATTGCTGGAATTGCCTCAAAACTCAATTTGTACAACAGGAAGAAAAACTTGAACAATGAAAAGGTTTATTTTCGCGACGGTATAAAATGGCACCTATGGGTGCTACTATTACATCACTAGATGAAATGACTCCATTTTACAAGGTCGATATTTTAAAGAAAAGGAATATGCATAAGATAAATTCCGACGGTATTGCTCTAACGGTGTTTAATGAAAACAAGGGCAGCCTAAGTGTAGGAAAACTGGCCAATCTTAAAGAACAATTACCATTCATAAATGAATGATAAGGCCGCATTATCACAACATACTTGGAAATGACCAAACTGTGACTCAAAACCGTAGAACTGTCCGACTACCTAAAAATTGTACAATGTTTTAATAATAATAAAATATGTTTAATTTCTTAACACTTTTATTCACTAATTCCTTATTCACTTCAGAGAAACTTATGAACGGATAAAGGTGTTATGTACATTAATTTTTTTAAATTTTCGAAAATAATGACAACTGACAACTTTAGTTATTTGTCTCTGAAAAGTACATCAAATGTCAATATCATCGCAAAATGCAAGCTATATAGTCGTTATAACAAAAAAGTTCTCGCCTAAAAACTTTCGAGTTAAATTACTCAATAACGTGTTTTTGTGACATAACACCTTTAACCACTTAGCTCTTCATTTGTAAGAAAAAAGGTTTGGTTTTACAATATATTTTTTTTAAATGTTCTTGGATTTGGTTCTCTTAAATAACCGACGATTCGTTTTTCGACTTTGTCATTGATTTTTAGACGTTAAAACGAAGTTGGCATGATGATTTAACTTCACTAAAAACATATTTTCCTATAAAGTTTGGTTAACATAATATACTCTGTTATTTAAGTTATTAAATCACCAATTATTTAGAAATTGCGAATTGTAATTGTTTTCATTTTTTGCAACTTAACAAATTGACGAAAAAGTTTCAGACGGGTCTATACTACTACTACTACTATACTACTTTTCTTCGCACTTTCAAACGAACAATCTATACTTTTTTATCTCGATATGAGCTATACAACCAGAGATATTTAAGAAAAACGGCAAACCCCCCCCCCCTATTTTAAGTTATTTTCAATTCCTTCTTAGGTGATTTGGATCCTTAGTTTTACACCACTACTTAATGCATAAACGAGTGTTCTAACGCAAAAACTAATAATTTCGGATGATTTAATTGAATGAAAAAAGATTTAGACGAAGACTACGAGCCGACCTCTAATAGGTAATAAATAAGCAATCAAATTTCGTGAAATATTACTACCTGAGACCAAATCTTAACCTTGGTCCGGGACTGATGGTCGTCTGACTATTTTAAACATGTAATACCTACATAATTCTTAGTTAGCAATATGGATAAGAAATTGGTATCTATTTAAATTCTCTTATTGTTCGTAAGTAGGTATTAGAGATTTTATTTTTGGATCTTTTCTCTAGTTTGGTTTAGTAATGTATAACCGGTATATGGGTGATTCTAAATTAAATACTCAGATCAGTTTTTCTTCATGTGTTTTCTTTAAGATCAATAATGTAATTGTTTTCTACTCATTAGTCATTCGCATCACAGGGTTCTATAAAATCGTTACGAATCTATCCATGTCGCCATCTATTTATAAAAAATACTGCGCACAATGCAATATTAGATACTCCAGTCATTTTAGACAAAAATATGGCTTCTGATATAACATAATATATCCTTCATTTTTTTAAATCGATTTATTTTAGTGTTTTAAAGAAAATATTAAAAATCGACAACTAGATCACTACGGCATAAAAAAATATCCAAGGTCAAAGTTCACAAAAATTGTTTTTGCGAATATCGCGCTTTCTATGGCTCGGAGACCAATTGAGGTTATTATGAAAATGAAATATAATGAAATTCCGCACAAAAATTATCTCTTCCATTTTTTATGTACAACGAACGGTTTAGACAAAAATGTGCTTCGAAGTTTCCGCGCAAGGCATAATATATATATTTTTATTTTGATCTCTAAGGTTTTTGGACAATTCTGAACAAGTTTCATTTACAAAATTTTCCGATAAAAAAAATGCCTAATATGATTTCTTGATTTTCTCCACATATTTTGGTATCGCAGGTGGCTTTGCATTTGTAGGAGGTGAATGTTTTTCTGTCCATAAGTAGATCCTAAGTTATTCTATACTTAAGTAAAATTTGATTCAAATTGAAAAAAAAAAATGAAAAAATTGGTGTTACCATTTCAAGTGAAACACACTGTAAATATATAACCAATAAATTTTAATGTGAAGATTTAGGTAAATATTACTGTATATGATGGTAAATATATATCGATCAGCTAATAATATACATAGAACAAGCACGTATTCTACGCATGGACTCTATGAAATGTAGCATATTATGCCTTGCGCGGAAAATTCGAAGCACATTTTTGCCTAAACCGTTCGTTGTACATAAAAAGTGGAAGAGATCATTTTTGTGCGCAATTTGATTATCTTTCATTTTTTCTAATAATTGGCCTCCGAGCCATAGAAAGCGCGATATTCGCAAAAAACCGTTTTTTGTGAATTTTGACCTTGAATAATTTTTTATGCCGTAGTGATCTCGTCGATTGTTAATATTTTCTTTAAAACACCAAAATAAATCGATTTCAAGAAAAAAAAATGAAGGATATATTTTGTTAGATCAGAAAAGTCTAATTTCACTGGAGTATAGATAGCAATCTACATAATCTGAAACATGAAAATTCGAATAAAGCTTAGAAAGTTATTTTTTACTATACGTCCGGCGCGGCGTCCCTACGGTAAGCGAGGCAAGCAAGAAATACATTTCAAAAACATTTTTTATTTTCATGTAAATGACATTCTTAAACTTTAAAATCATTGAAATCCATGAAACACCCAGAGAAGAGGAATAATTCATTAAACAATAATCTTAACTTTTTATGAACAAATTAAATAAACAAGACAAATCTTTTTATTCACTACGTGTTCACAGACGTTTAGTGAACCTGTTATTGTTATGTTATTGCGTTATTCTAGTTGGTGTATGCACGTCCGACAGCATCGCACCACCAGTCGTGGTTGCCTGTTATGTGCACAGCCCCATCAAAGCTTCTTTTCATCAGCTCCTTTGTTACATCAAACGTCCAGATTCTGGAGGGCGCGGCGTCCTCTTCACTTTTTGATATTTGATTGTTTTTGAATGTTTGGGGGGATTATATTGAGAAAAAAATGTTGGCACTCACAGAGACTATTCTTTGGTACAAAAACTATAAGTTTGAAAAGGTGCCAACATTTTTTTTTTTTTTGAAAAGTACAAGTTTTGGCCCGTTTTTTGCCAAATGTCAAATTTTTAGCCAAAAATCTGGAAAATGGGCAAGCAGAAAATGTTGGCATACGGTTTTCCAGCAATGAGCGTTGACAACGAAAATTTTCCACCTGGTTAGAAAGTGTTATACTACGTTCCAATTTTGGCCATAATTGATGTCGCCAGTGTTGCCAATTTCACGGAGAAAAAATATTGGCATATATCGAATGTTGATCGCCAAGATACCCTCTTCAACTAACACCAAGCCCCAAAGTGTTATACTCTGTTCCACAATTGAATATTTTCTGATGGGCTAGTGGTGCAGTACTTAAGAGGTTAGGCTTGCGACCACGGGGTCCCGGGTTCGAATCCTGGCTAGAATATGGATGTGTAGTGGCGTTTTTCACTTGTTGCCGAGATAGTAGCAGTGGGCTAGACTACGGTTGTGTGAGAGACAACACGGTCTAGTCGCTCTCCTCTCCTGAGTTCGAGTCTCAGCTGCGGCAGATGGCAATGTCGCAGGGAATGGGTGTTGTGATGTTGTCTATGTGTGCGTGTGTGTGTGTCCTTCCTCGTTGAGTGGTAGAATAGCCTACGGCTAAACTCCACCAGGACATAAATATAAATAAGGCGATTAAGAAAAAAAAGAACGAACAGGGAGAAGGATAAAATACTCAGAAAAATATTTGCTAAAACATAACAGCAATGCAAACATATTATATCCCAGGCCCCATATATGTAGCTATCTCCTTGACTACTACGTTGAATGTTATAATAGATGACATATAAAATGAAAGAATAAAAATTTAACAACTGATTGTACGTTTTTAATTTTTCATTGAATAATAATTAGTAGAACGGATAGAACGTCGTAGCTCATTACAAATATTTTCGGAGTAGAAAGATATGGGATAAAAACCATCTTGTTCAGAAATGTTTAACGCATCAGAATTTCTTTTTACGAAAATTTTGGGTGGTACTGAAAAAAAATATGAGCGATTGAATCTTGAAAATGTCTATTTTCGTACGGGCCTCCTCCGCAAACTGATGTTTTTCTTTCTCCATAGCCAAGTAACGTAAATTACTAATTTTTGTTTCACTGATGTACTATTGGGTATGGAACGAGTATATAATTTTTAATGTAGAAAGCACCTTCAATTTTAGTTGTAGTTATTTTTTTTCCGAGCGGAACACGGCAGAATTGAGAAAGTTCCGACTTCAGTAGTGCTTAACTTATTTTTCACGATATGGATTTCAATTTTTTTACCATGTTTGGCTGAATCGAAGCAATACCAACATATGCCCTCGCATAACATATGGTCGCGTTTCAAAAATAAAGTTTTTAGAGCCATTTTTATAACGTCGTGTCTGGCGATCTGTTCTCCTCACTGGGAGTGCGAAGAGAGCGAATTATCGACTACGGACGCGCATTGGAAAAGGAGCGCATTATATTATCTACTGCGGTTTCTATACAGGGTGTAACGCAAATTAGCCATACATGCACCTTTAAATAAGAAGTCGACTTCTTAAAAAAAAATGAAATAAAAGTCCAACATAGAAAAAGATACACATTGTTAAAGTTACAAATTGATGAAAATGATAGTTTATTGAACTTTACTTCATTGAAGGACTGTTGTATTTAAAAAAAAGTAACTAAAAAAAAAATTTAAAAAAATTTAGATTAAAAATTTTAATTTTAAATAGTAGGGTTATTTTAACATTTCCAATAAATTATCATTTTCATCAATTTGCAACTTTAACAATGCATATCTTTTTCTGTGTTGGACTTTTATTAAATTTTTTTTAAGAAGTCGACTTCTTATTTAAAGGCGCATGTATGGTTAAAATTTTTCGGCTAAATTGCGTTACACCCTGTATAATTCTACTGACATATTATTCGCAACCAGTGCAGTGCAGTGTCTTGACTTGATCAGTACATGCTTTGACAGGTTCAGACTCAACGAGTTAATTTTATAAAATTGGCAAGAAAACAGTGTTTGACACTTTAATAAAAACACCTGAAATATTCAAAAGTTTACAATTTTTTGAAGTGCTGCCAACAAATGAAGCTTTTGACGCTGCGAGAAATTTTGTACAAAAATTGTACAAGCAAAAGAGTTGCACAAGCTTGGACGAGCTTCGTTATAACATGACGATGAAAACCAAGAAATTTGCAGCAGAACTTCCTCCGACTGAAGACGCGTTTTTGCAACACGTTTTAAGGTATGTACTTACTTATCAACGTGACCATATTAAATTGCAAAAATAAATCTTACAGGTGTCTACTTTAAACCAAGATTTGGAAAAGCAGTCACATTCCTATCGCGAAGGAAATTGATATATTTTCGTATGGTTGACAAAAACATGAAAATGTATTGAAACCCATGTGGACGACGAAAACCGCCATACCAGATGAAATTAGGGAGGTACTCAATATTTACTGTAAAGATAACACATGCTCTACTCCGAAATGTGACTGTTTCAAAGAGAATCTTAAATGCTCTGAACTGTGGAAATGTAAAGAATGCAAAAAGGCTGATATCGAGCCCCAATATGATTCAGAAGATTCAGACTTTTAGTTTTGCACTATATATTGTTTTATGTTAGGTGTTATGTAAAACCTTCTTTCATCAATTTTTGTTGTGTTTACCCATCGTCCGATTTGTGTTTTCTCCGTTCAGTATTATTATTATTACTACTATTACCATACCTACTTGTACAAAGATTATATATATATATATATATATATATATATATATATATATATATATATATATATATATATATATATATATATATATATATATAATAAATAATATTTTCAGTTCTCATGCAGTTCTAATAATTATTGCACAGGAGGTTTCAATTATTTCTACCCCAAAAACATTTCATTTTTAAAAATAACCCGGCGCTGAGATCCACAATATTTATATTTATAATGCGCTCCTTTTCCAATGCGCGTCCGTAGTAGTGATGGGCATAACCGATTAATTTCAATAACCAAATACTATTCAAGTGATTTCAATAACCGGATAATCATTAGTGTTGGTCACTTGAATGCTATGCATAACTTATAAGGCTATTTAACAATTTTTGGTCAAATTCCGATTCATACAATTTTTTTTTAAATTTCCGTGGGAGTATCAATCAATCAATTCATTTTTGGGAGAAATATGTACAGGATAAAATGATTCTTTATAAAATTGCACATAGTTTTTATTTCTTGACATAATAAATATAAATAAAATAATATTATAAATAATAGGTAAGTAAATGGATACTGATTACTACATCAATCGATTCGAATTCACATACCTAATACTTATTTTAGAAACGTAGGTTAGTAATGAGGTTCACTCGTTTATTATACGATACGAGTTAACATTTAATTTATTTGTGAGAGAGTGATGAGTTATATGACTACTTCAATAACTGTTTAACATTCGGTTATTTTTCACTTGAGTACTCGTCGACCATAACCGAGTAATGCAGGTTATTTCAATAACCGGATAACCGGTTATTTTTCACTCGAGTGATCCCATCACTAGTCCGTAGTCGATAATTCGCTCTCTCCGCACTCCCAGTGAGGAGAACAGCTTGCCAGACACGACGTTATAAAAATGGCTCTAAAAACTTTATTTTTGAAACGCGACCATATGTTATGCGGGGATGGTATTGCTTCAATTCAGCCAAACATGGTAAAAAAATTGAAATTCATATCGTGAAAAAAAAAGTTAAGCACTACTGAAGTCGAAACTTTCTCAATTTTGCCGTGTTCCGCTCGGAAAAAAAATAACTACAACTAAAATTGAACATGCTTTCTACATTAAAAATTATATACTCGTTCCATATCAAATAGTACATCAGTGAAACAAAAATTAGTAATTTACGTTACTTGGCTATGGAGAAAAAAAAACATCAGTTTGCGGAGAAGGCCCGTACGAAAATAGACATTTTCAAGATTCAATCGCTCATATTTTCTTTCAGTACCACCCAAAATTTTCGTAAAAAGAGATTCTGATGCGTTAAACATTTCTGAACAAGATGGTTTTTTATCCCATATCTTTCTACTCCGAAAATATTTTTAATGAGCTACGACGTTCTATCCGTTCCACTACAACTAATCCTGATCGAGTTGTCTGCATTATTATGTACATTTTATCTGCTTTTTGTAACTTCAGACAATGAGTAATGACAATACTCGACAAAATAACGGAGATTTGTTATACAACTCTTCGAGGGAACAAAAAATTGCGTAGTATTTTTTTATTTGTCTCTTTGAATTGCATTTTGCCTTAGAATTTTAAAACATGCTTTTCTATTATTTTTCGTAAATTAACATGATAATTCAAAGTTAATTTGATTTTTTTTTTTTTTGGCAAAGCCGTTCAATTTTCGGCATCTATTAATTGCATAAGACACTTTTCATTTCCTTTTGCTCAATATATCGCCTATTGAAAAAAAAAATATATAAAAAATTGAATCGCCTTCAAAAAAAAAAGTGTAACTAAAAATTAGAAAAAAAAAATCATTCAATAATTTAATGCATTTTTTTATTATCTACTTTGATCTCTTGTATTTTTTCTGTAGCTGTTATAGTTTTTAAGCCTGAGCATCTTTTGAAAATAGTGCTGAAAATGACCGCTATTTTGAAATAAACTGTGAACCACCCAGAGCTTCCTTTGCCCAGTGAATATGGTTGGTATCTTAATTCAGAAGAAACACTCGCCCCGATAATCTGCATGAATCCCACCCCAAGCAATATTAATGTTAATGAAGTGTAAGTGCAAGGAAGGTTGTAAAACTGCAACTTGTAGCAGCATACAAAGGAATTTGTTATGTATAGAATTACGTAGATGCTCCAATATCGAGTGTAGCAACATATCAATACTTCATCGATCCGATGATTGTTTTTTTTTTATTTAAACATTTTTTTTTGTTATTTTTTTTTATAATTGATCTTATGCAAATATATTTTTCGTTAACGCATTAAAGCTTTATTTCTTACGTAACATAACATTTTGTGACTGATGTTATTTGGTCTAGAGCGAACCGTTATGCTTCTCTTGTGCCATAATAGGGTTTTCTCAGAAAAAAAAATTATTGCTGAAATACTTAATTCACGTAAAAAAATGATTTATGGCATATTTATTATCTTTTTAATTTTACTAATAGGAACGAAAAAAAAACTTGAAGTTTGAAAAAAATTGGGTTCATTTTAAACAGCCATAAATTAGCGCGTTGTGACGTCAACGCCCTGAAATCCAATAAAAAGTCGGCATAAGATAGCCGTGAAAAATATAAAACATAACCTCTATTTATTGACAGCACTTTTTAATTATTATGAGTTGTAATGGATTATCAAAATGCCTAAAAAAGCTTGTTTTGTACCTTTGTGTAATAATACTAGTGAAAATGCTCCCTCAATATTATTTTTGACAGTACCACTAAATATTGAAAGACGAAAAAAGTGGTTTTCTGCTGTAAAATCTAAACAAATATTTCATCTGGTAAAAAGATTTGTTATAAAAATTCATCATTTCAAAGTCTACTTTAGGTAAATTATCAGCAGCACCTTTAACATATCCCTCTTCCACTTTACTCCTTTTGATCGTAGAATTAATAAAACATAAACCAGAAACTGATAAACACTCCAAACAATCCAAATATCAAAATATAAATAAAGTTTTAGGTTAATCATCTGATGTGAACTGTCAATGCAGACGCGGGTGAAGGTTAAGCCTAAACTACAAAATATCAATGTCCGACGCTTTTACGAATAACTTGTGTGGTATTTTTCTGGATTCTGATTGGCCAATATTTATAAACCAACTGCTTTAGACCAATCACAGTACAAACAATAAAAGAGGAAATTCTGAGGAGTTTTAGAGGAAAGCTTCCTTTAACACACAGTTAGAATCTATTACCAATTAATTATATCCATAATCTCATTGGTTTTCCGGGCAGATACGTCATTCTGGCGCGTAAAAATGCCCGTTTTAAAAAGCCCTGAAATTATCAGCAAGCTGTTTTAACGATATTTTCTTAGAAGTAATTCTTATTAAAGAAGTAAATTGTTGTAAATTAATAGAATGTTTTATTATATCATTTTCACGACATAAAATGTAAAAATAAAATTAATGGGAAAACCCTATTGTTTTACAGGCTGTAATAGACGCCATCTTGAATTTCCCGTATAATTAACTATATTCAAAAATGGTGATAAGTTGTTTCTTAACCCTATAATACTATAGAACTATTGCAGGGAACCATAATTTTTACTTTAACACATCTTCTGAGCGGATTTACACATCAATCCCCACTAAATACCTATATAGGTTCTAAGAGAAACCAAAACAACATTAATTAAATTATAAGAATATAGTCTATTCTACCTTTATTCTTCCACTAACTTTGATTAATGTTTCTATACATTGTTTTCCACAGTCATCGCACTGCTGATATTTGCAATTCAATTTGTTTGATTATTTTTTATAAAATTTTAAATTGCTCACAACATATTCATGTAAAATCATTGGAAACAGAAAAAGTACCGGATGTAATAGTGCCTACCTTCTGATTTGTTATTTTTCTTTTGCACAAAAACATTTGTCAAAAACTGTAAATAACTCATAAAATGGACAACTATAATTATTTGATTAAATAGAACTAGTTATTAAGATATGTAACAAGGAATGGGAAGTTGCATGTTTAAATTTAATTCTCAATGTAACAGACCCCTATTGTAAACTGAAAAATTGACATAACTCTGATGCATTTTCAAACAGTTTTTTTTTACTAAAAACTTTCAATTACCTAGATGCTATCACTATACTATCTCCTCCATTTCACTTATTAAAGAATACGTTCAAAATGGTATATTCTTTTATAAAAACCGCTGCCCAAGGAATCACTATTTCCACATACAGATTTTATATCCAAGTCACTCACAACGAAAAAATTTGGCATGTAAAAATAATTGTTTATGGAACTTTAATAATACAATATTTGAAATCCTCTACCCCAAAAACCCATAAAACGACACCCCACATCAGTAGTGGGGTGGGGGTGGTGATCGGGGGGTGGTAGTGGGGGTGGATGAAGTAAAAATATTGTGAGGTTTCTGGTTCTTGTACACACACTAAATCACAATTTTTTTTCAACCTCTTTAATAATGGGGTGGAGGTGGTAATGGGGGTGGCTAATCCCAAAATTTTTTTTAAGACTTTAGCTCCTCTTGGATATACTAAATACCAATTTTATGAACTCTTACCTGCTTGATTTACCTATTTACCCCAAATTTTCCCCAATTTACCCCCCAACCCTTCGACGGAACAAGATGAAAATATAATCTAGTTCCAAATTTCAAGTCAATATCTCAAACGGTTCCAGAGTAAACGTGCGCACAAAAAAGTTACAGACAGACCGACAGACAGAAATTTTTTTTCGCTCAAACTTAAAATCTCGACGTTTTATGACATTCTAAGCCTATTTGAACAATAAAAATTTTAAAAAATTTTTTTGTGGATACTATACTTCCACTGGATGTGGAAGTAATAACTTATTTGTCAACATTTTCATATACTTGCTTCAAGTTTTACTTCTTCGCCTTCGAATTCATTAAAACTCATGAAAGCCCACATGAGAGGTGATCGCGCACTACCATCTGCTGCAAGTTGTACACGGCACCACAAAGTGTTTAGTACCTCGAGATAGATACTTGTCAAGTGCCTTCAAGGAGTTTCCATACGTAAATTATTATACTTATTTGATTTAATCAAAAAGGTATATTAAAACCAGACGGAACTTTTTAATACTTATCGTAGATAATATTGTGTGTACAAGAATTCGTTTCCCGACATATTCAAATATCAAAAGAAAATATATTCGTCATACAGGGTGATAGCAAAAGACGTGTAGTAGTCATTACTTATATAAACTAGATTATATATTATATATAGATAGGGCGCTAGCTAATTATTTTGGAGCGTGAAGGAGCGCATAACGGGCGCAATCTTTTGAGAAAAAAGTTTAAAAAACATAAGAGGGGGCTAACTTAACTCACCCGAAACTTTTTAGGTTCGCACAAAGAGATATTAACATATGGAAAGAAAATGATTGTTCAAGTAAATATTAGCAACTGCAGCGTCTTTTACTGGCCATGTTGAACTGATCTCAAGTAGGTATGTATGTACTATTAATTGCAAAAATAGTGCCAATAAATGTAATAAGAAAAAAAAAATCTATTTTTTTATTCGAGATTTTATTTTTTAAATGCATATTCTGTGATCTCGACGTTATGATGACGATGTCATCATTATAGAATGTAGAAGTAATGTCACAACGGAGATTTTTGAAAATGGAATTGGTCAGTGACATCCATTTAAAAGCTTTCCTCGAGGCGAATTCAGACGACAGGCGCAGGTCGAATCATTGAAAACTGTTTTTTTATCATTTAGTACTATTACTATAAAGCTTCTGAGATATATGGCAACTAGCCGTGTTGTCTCGCTCAACCACGCTCTAGTCCACTGCATCCCAGCTTCGGAAATTACACGGGATTTTTTCGTGATATTCACTTCATATTTGATTGATGCTTGATTGTGATTCAAATATCACATACAAATTAGGTAAAGGTGTGCGTGATTTTCAGTGATAGTTCAAACATGTACATTAACACTCTTTCGTCCACTAAAATGAAATTACAACTAATTCCACTTTAGAATTAACTAATTTCAATTTGTGCATTGCGTTGCATCCGAAAATGAGACACTTAAAATGACATTTATGCACGGTTTTGTGTGCTATTCATTATTAGTCATTTGTTTTAAATTTTACCGTTTTGAATTTAAAATTGTAATTATTTTAATTTAATAGGACGATAAAATTTGCTATTTCTAATTGACTATAAAATATTGAAACTTGTAAAAACTTGACATAAAAGTTGTAGACACTGCAAATATAAAATTAGACATACTCTCTTTCATAAAATAACTCAATTTAATGATTCCATTCCTTCAGATTTAAATTGTTTTTTAATTGCTCATAAAACTCATCCTTCTTTGTGTTAATTGGTTCTTAAAAAAATTAGTAAATAACTCATAAGCATTTTCAAATAGCTTGGTATTATTGATAACATCCTGACATCGGTGACGCCCACAATTTCACAAGAGTCGCATAGACAGTAATAGTTGTCTGAAAGCGCACGTCATTTAAAATAAAATATTGATATATTTTTTTTTAAATTGAAATTTAAATTGATGTTTGGAAGTCAAAAATACCGAACACATAAGCTAATAATAAAGAACTTGCACGAAATTTAAAAACGAATAATCATTAGCTAGTGTGAGGATCAGTTTATTTGATTTTTAATAATAATAATTTGGTCGGTCGTTGGTAATTCATTTACAGTATTAAAACTCTGTTTATCGTCACATTTTTGTATACTTACAGCGCACAGGAAAAAAAAGTATAATCCAATTTTGCTAAGGATAATAATTATATAATATAATTAAAAATCGACACGGTAGCGCAGCGGGCTAAAGCGTCTCGTGCGAAGAGCACGCTTGGTCACACTGTCTATCGTATACTAGATTCGATCTCCTGCTCCAATGCTACCAATGCCGGTAGGTAATGAATGGTGTCTTGGTGTTTTTAAACGTGTAATCCCGTTTCGGACTGCCTTGGCTTTGGGTTTGGAGTGTTCTTATATACATATATAAATATGTTTCTTAGGTTTTCGCGGATGTTAAATGAAGTGTTGGTGTACTTCCGGGTGTTTTCCCACGTAGTTGATAGGTTCCTGCTGGGGCTATTGTCTAAACGATTCTGCCGAAACGTCGTTTAGACAACAATGACTCCAACAGGAGCCTATCAACTACGTGGGAAAACACCCGGAAGTACACCAACACTTCATATATATATATATATATATATATATATATATATATATATATATATATATATATATATATATATATATATATATATATATATATATATATATATATATTTAACCAAACTTTACGAAAACAAACAATTAAAAATTATTACAATACTTCAAAAGATCACAAAAAAAGAAACATTTTTAAAAAACGGGGTTTTCAACGCCAATTGGGAGCCGTGAAGCGTGAAAAAAATGCATTTGTTAAATAATTGCCAAAAAATTGTTTTAAATAATTCTAAAATACCTACTTATTTATGCAACAAGTGTGTAAAGTAGTACTTTTTTCATGCATAAGTTATAGACGAGTGCATCAATCTTATGAGAATCCTATGATAAAAGTAGTTTCTTTAACAGTCATATAAACAAATTGTTAATTAACGCTACTGAAAAGTAAACAATCAACGATTCAATTTTCGAACTTGTTACTGTTTCTTAAGCATTTTTTGTATAAATATTAAATTATATTATACTATTACATGCACCGAGAGCCATTTGATATAAGAAAATGTGCGGGGTCCTTTACCAAGATGATTTAATTCTACCAAAAGCATATTTTTAATAATGACAAATCTTAATTGTCTTAATTTATTGCAACAAAATTAACCATAAAGACAATTCTAGTTTTCTTCGTAGTTTTATAATGATCAAATTAATTTTTTTTAATGGCGATACAAGCAATATCATTAATCACAATACAACAAAAAAAAGGGCTGCGCTTTTGATCAGAATCATGTTTTTTAACATGTTGAAACCGATTCTGATATTAAAAAATCGGCAGCTACTGGAAGCGGCTAGAACCTCCCCACCCGGTGAATCTTTGAAGTCGAAAAGAGCACTAAAAAATATGAACGATCTCATTTAATATATTTATTAAATTAAAATATTTTTTTCATATTAAAACAGAAAAAGTCTTGCGTTCGGTGGGATTTGGACCTAAGAACTCCGAGGCGGGTGTGAGGCTCGACGGGGTAGGTCCAGTTTGGCTTGGAGAAAAATAGAAATGTGGGATAGTAGCTCGTGTCTTCTGTAGGCAGGCTTAAAAACTAGGTTAGAATTATTAATGCGTCCACATGGACCTAAAATTAATATAAAAATAAACACAACACTATAAAAACTAAGTTCGTAGGCAAGAGCACTTAATAATTTTGATTATTGATACGGGAAACACAACTAAACGAAAAAATCCATTCGTTGGTAATGGGTCGTAGGGATGGCCATCTTTTGGAAAAACCATATAACTCTTGGTGGACAGCTTCCTTGCCAGATGTGACCGGGGTAGTGTTCATGGTGGATCGTTTAAGATTGAGTTGATATATTTTGTTTTATCTTCTGGCCTCGACCGATTTTTCACTAAATCGGTCGGAGAAGTAAGCTGTCAAATTTTTGGTTCCAATGTTTATCTGAGGGAATTTGGTTTTTGACAGTTTTCGAAAAAATATTTTAGGTTGGTACCAATGTCTTAAATTGTTTTTAAATTATGTAGCACTATTTTTAGGTTATGTTGCCGGAAGAATTTCAAGGCGGGATTACCGGAAGTAGCGGAAATAGTTTTTAAAATATAATGTCACTGTCACTTTTAAAGTTTTACTGGAAAAAACTCACCGAAAGCGTTCCGGTGAGATTGCTTATACTTGTAGGGCTTGTGAGCGGTTCACGAAGGCCTTTCACACTTTCCGTTGGCTTTATGAATGTCGAAAAAATTACTCAGCATATAGTCTGCACGCTTTAACACACTAGTCTATTGAACGTTAGGTTAGACCATAGAGTACAGTAACTATACAGAGGCGAAGGCAAGCCTTCCCACCAAAACCAAATTTGTATACTCATCGCCATTTTTTAATTGTTTAACAATCAACCTCACTTTTATGTTGACACTGTTGACGTTTATCGTGTTAAGTTTGGATTTGTGAATTTTATTTCCACTCATTTTGGGACATTGAAAACATTAACCGAGAATTAAAATTCTCATAAATAAAACCTAGTGTACAACTCAATTGAAAATAGGCGCCGATTATAAACAATTCAAATGGTAATATTTTTCCATCCAACCCGAAACACACTGCTTTTTCAATGTATCCTTAATTGGGGATCTGCACGTGACGTCATAGCTAACCTCAAAAATATATATATTTTTTAAAATTCAAAAGTATTACGTATTATTAAAATTTCTGCCTGGTTCCCCTACTTTCGACTAAAATCTAGTTCAATGTAATGTTTATAAAGTTTTAACTAGTTTGTCACAATAAAATAAAACGCATTTTGCAGGTTAGAAATCTAACCTATTAAAAGAAATAAATTAACTACATATTTCTCTCAGTGTAGACGCCACTGGTACAAAAGGTCACAGAAAACGAACCATCAAAACTCAAAGAAACCGCCAAAGCCTTCACCTCTGTGTAGTTACTGTATTCTGTGGTTAGACTATAAAATATATCTTACACAAAAAGCGTGTTATTTGGTTTTTTAATTTCTTTCAAGGAAACCAAATCGAAAGAGTGCAAGTGTGATATATCGTTGAAATTGGAATTTTTACTGCTTTTCAATGGTTCGATTACAAATTGTGAGTAATCATAAAATAAACAACTTGTTGTGACAAAACGGCATCAAACGTAATCCTATCTCAACCAAAACCTTTTCAGATCTTCTGGAGCACTAAAGAAACTCTCATGCAAAGTTTCATCCAAATCCGTTTAGTAGCTTCGCCGCTATTGTGCTAACATACATACACACACACAGACATTTTTCAAAAACAACTTTTTTGGGTTCCTGGGACCTCAAAATGTAAAGATTTGATGTTATCTCAATTTTCGATTTTGGACTAATTGTAGTAACCTCCCACAATTTTATTGTGGGGAGGTTAAAAAAAAATTATCAGTTTCTGGTTACCTTTTATCCCCTAAAAAGGGGCAATGGTTTTGTCCTAAGTATTTTGACGTGCTGAAGCCAATGTTGGAGAAAAGAAAAATTGCAGGAAAATATTAGCCTACTTTACACATACAAAACCTTGAAATATATGTACAATACAATAAAGAACACAACCTACTTTGTGTTCGTTATTGTATTATAACTGATGTCGGTAAACAATAACCATACCTATGCACAGTACTTCGCAAAAGCTTTTGGTCACTATTAAGATCTGGGTTTCCTTGAATTACAACTTCTTACGCTGGATTCAGTTGAACTTAATAATGTGGGAACAGCACCAACATACAGCTTTTGTGTAACAAAATCCATGTAATGATATAATTGTCTGTCGAGAATAACGATTGCCCGTGAAATAATTCTAACCTATAAAAAGATTACGTTTCCTTTAAATAAATACCTTTATAAAAACGGTACAACTTACTTTTGGGTCATTCACTGGAAAATGGTGCACCTCCAGCAAACAAGAGGGCATGTTTATGTGTGCACCTAACCTCTACACTAATAAAACGTCCAAATAAAATATTTAAAAAAGTCACAACGCTTTATGGTTCACCGTTCTGCATCAAAATTATTAAAAAACATCATCCACAATTTTTCACAAAAATGATCAAAAAACAAACGTTAGATTTTACATCATTTTACACTGACGTGAGTGACGTGCTGCGTGAGCGTGACTGACGCGTTCCATGACTTCGATGTCGTAAAATGAAGTAGGTAAACATTTTTAAGTAAAATTATGTAGCAAATATGTAAACTTGTGTATAAGTAATTAAGTTAATATGTTGACTTAAATATGATGTTATTTTACGAATATGCTATGTAAATTTATGTAAAATATTTTATATAAAAATGTTCTATTAATCTTACCTCTCAGAGAGGTAAAGTTACATTAATGTTTACTGGGTAAACACACACGCTGGCCACAGCATCAGGAACTAGTCCACACCAAAGTTTCAAAAACCCCAAAAGTGCAAGGGTAACGACCAAACATGGCTGAACACGATGGTGACAGTCGCGCGGTCCCTACACCCCTCGAACTACCCCTAATGCTAAAAACCACCCCCGTTTCCTATTTTTCGTTGTCAGGCATGCGAGAACTTGATGATAATGGATCGGTTTTTGTTTTTTGAGGAAACTCAATATGTCCTGTAAAGTTTCGCAACCAGACATCCTAAGGACTCCCGGGGGTCAATACCGAAATATGCAAAAAATATCCAAACGTGCTGAAAATTGTTTTCTACACGTGGGGAACACGATGCCGATATTACTTAGCCTCCTACCCCTAACCAACTACCTTTAAATGCATAAAACCACCTCTTTTTCCAATTTTTCGTTATCGGGCATGCGAGAACTTGTTGGATAGGTTTTTTTTTGAGAAAACTCGATATGTCCTGTAAAATTCAGCAACCAGACATTCTAACGGCCCCGGGGGTTGAAACCACCTCAATCTGAGGTGTCCCTCAAAGAGAAGGTTTTAAAAAAGGTATCCCTCAAGGGTGGAGAACATGATCGTGGCATTACTTTCTCTTTTAATCCTCAAAAATTACTCAAAAATTACTCTTGCATCCCCAAAACCTTCGGTTTTTCTTATAGTTAGTTTACAAGCGCTCACTGGATCGGGTTTTCTAGGGAGAGAATTTTTTTATTGCAGCTTAAGAGGAGTTTGATAGGACGGGTTATGCACATGTATATATAGTCGACATTTTTATTATATATTTATTTTCATTGGATTCATTTATTTATTTGCATAATAGTATTGTAGGTATTGGAAAACCCCCGAATCAACAAGTCCTCGCATGCTTGATAACGAAAAATGGGGGAAAAGGGTGGTTTTATGCATTCAGGGGTAGTTGGTTAGAGGTGGGAGTTTTCCGCTCTTGAAAACGTGTAGAAAATAATTTTCAGCACGTTTGTATGTTTTTTGCAGGTTTCGATATTGAGAGACGGGGTGGTTTCAAACCCCGGGGGTCGTTCGGATATCTGATTATGAAATTTTACAGGACATATTGAGTTTCCTCAAAAAAAATCCGACCCAACAAGTCCTCGCATGCCTGACAACGAAAAATGGGTTTTAGATTTCTTAAAGCGAGTGTAAAATAGATCTCGCTAGAGGTACTGAATCGAGAGCCAGCGTCAAGTTACTCGGTTTTTTTGTTTAATTTTCTGTAGCGTATTTGTTTACACATAAAACTACTAATTTAAAAAAATAAAAATAGTTGTGACAAATCTGTGGGTAGAGTTTTAATTTAGAAAAAAAGATCATCAAAATCGGTCAAGTGGAAGCCACCGAGTAAGTAGGAGGAGAATTTGCTTTGTTTTGAATATATAATTTTGTATTTAAAGACATTGTCTGAATAATGCCGTTTGTTAATTTAGGTCATGTAATGATTTGTCTTAATATATTTAAGATTTGACATCAGCATAACACATTACGCCATGATAATAAAGATATTAAAGTTAATTAATTATTAGACTAAATATTTAGTCACGATGCATAATGCGTGACGGAATCCTTCAGTGTTACAAATTCCAGTAGTTGGAATCCCACAGCGAAGTCCTGCTGCGACAGTAGGGGCCCCTGCTGATGCGACACCACATCGATCGTTGCCGGAGGCTTTTACACACCCTGCCACAAAATGGTCGACACATTCACAATATCTCAAATACTCATATTAGAGACCCTTTTACCGAATCATTTTGTCAGTTTGTTTCAAGTCCTCTAGTTCTAGTGTTATAAAGAGACTAATATAGGATCTATTTCTAACTAAAGTTATTTGCGGTTCACGCAATCAATGCAGTGTTTATTGTAGAGCCTATGGTAACATTTTTTTTTAGTTTAGTTATGTATTTAATGAAAATATGCTTGTCTAGGAAAAATATTATTAATCATCAAGTACTTAACTTGATTAATAATATTTTTCTTATTTGAAGTAATGATTTTTGTTCCGTGGTAACAATTTGATTTTAAACCAAAAACCGGTTTAATGTATTTAAAAAAAATATTTTTATATGTATTAACTTCTTCTACCTTTCCTTCTATTAGCAATAGATTAGTGTGGATCGAAGAATCTTTGCTCAGTGTGGATGAGGTTCATTACATTTTCTTTTTTAACATTGAATACCCACGTGTCTACAAAGTGGCTTGGTGAGGGAGTTAGCTGCACATTTGAAAACAATACACGCACTCATTATCTGAGCAACACCTCCGATTCTTTAGTCAAGAATCGAACTCTTGCACAAGAAAGTAACAAAGAAATACGTATAAATCAATATTTTAATGGATCTAACATATTTTTCTGAATTTGTTTATATCGCTATTATATGCATTTATATCTTTGTATTAATTGAAATTTAGCCCAACTTCTTGTACATAGATAACAATATTTGATAATATATGAATAGTCTAGCACGCTGCAAAGGTTTCCCGTTACTTTATGTCACAGCAACTACTATACAGGGTGTCCAGTTAGTGTTCCCTCGGAAGATTGTGCAAAAACGGGTAACTTTATAAAAAATTTTCTTAACAAAACTTGCAATGTTTCTTCTTTACTACAACGTAAAATTATTTTCAATTATAGAAAGTGTCATAAAAACACAAGTTACACAAGAAAGTATAATTTTTTTTAAATGAATCACCAAGGGTCCTGTATTACACCCTAAAATATTTTGCCAATCGAATGCAGCGCGCTGCCATGTTATGATTATTTTCCTCCTATTTTTTTTTTTTTTTTTTTTGGTAATTTCCGCGATTTATTAATTGTTTTTTTCTAAAAATGCAGGATGTATAATAATGTATTTACTGAAAAACATTTTTGAAATAAATTATTAGTATACCGGGTGTCCAAAATATTTGTTTACATTTCTTGATATTTAACTAATACTTTCTCATTTTTTTACATGGATGAATAAAGCATACAATTCCCCACATTTTAATATACACTTTATTTTTATTTCAAACGTATGATTATTTCAAATAATTTTTGCGTAAATTGAGGTGCTCTTTATTTTAGCATTAAAATCTAGTATTGCTTTGATCTTTTCTTTTATATTTTTTTCAATCTATTTAAATGGAATGTCTCTATTTTTTTACATGGATGAATAACGCATACAATTTCTTACATTTTAATATCATACACTTTCTTTTAATAATTTATGAACGGTTTTTAAGAAATAATTTTTTTCACGATATTGAAATTAGCTTAACAATTTCTCAAAATGTCCACCATTTTGGTACACGCAACACTGAAGTCTCTTGATAAATGAACGCCTTACATTGTATAACATATCAACATTTATACGATTGAAACACTGACGAATCCTTTCCACCGTATCTGCTCGAATCACTGGTTCCTATTTATAAAAGTCTGATTTCACAAATCCCCACAGGAAAAAATCCATTGAAGTCAGTTCGGGTGACCCAGGCGGCCATACAATGACACCTAACATAATTTAATAAAGTTATAAATTAGATATAATTTAACAGTTTATTAAAATATCAGGCTTACTCTTCCTATCCACCTTTCAAGAAAGTCTTTTTATAAAGTTAGCCGTTTTTGCACAATCTTCCTAGGAAACACTAACTGGACACCCTGTATAAATCTCAAATACGTCCTGGTTTGAGAACAAAATTTATATTATTGGTAATTTAATTAATATGTTAGGAAAAGGCCACCACCATTTGATGTCAATATGTTAGAATGAAGTGATCACAGTGTGAGACTGTTGTCATGTATCCTGGACAACAAAATCAGTTATATGGTAAGAAAATTAATTCGACATAAAATGAAAGAAAACAGTTCAACGCTAATAGACCAGGAGTATGCCGGCCACTAATTCTGTACAATAAGTTTCCGCTAAAAATGCGTGAATCGTTGTTAATTTTGGTTAGTAGAGTACAGTAATGTCCATGCAAGCCCTTTTTTTTGATAGGGATGTGGGGCAGACCTCTAATGTGTAAGTAATATGACTTGCAAACAGGGCCGCCGACAGCTTTACCGGGCCAGGGGCTGCTTATTATTGAGGGCCCCTTCCCTCTTTCAAGGTTTTGTCGTTTTTTCACTTTAAATTTTTTTTGTTAAAAAACTACCACAGTATTTAATTGTTATACATTTTTATTGAATTGAAATATTTATATAATTTTGTTTTTTTGAGAATCGCTAAATGTGCACAACTGAATGCCTAGTCTATATGACGTAAAATAGCCGGGATTTATCCCCCCTGGCTCCTCCTGTCGGCGACCCTGCTTGCAAAAGTATAATAGGTTTAGGAATGAGGTTTGCGGAAATCGATAAATAATAAAAAATGATCTGGCTGACGCGGTTCGCCAGCTCTGAACTCTGGGACACTGATCCACTACAGAGGTCAAACTTTGTAAAAAAAACACCCACAGAAAAGTCGTAGATCATCATGAATCCAGATTCCCATTCGTTTTAGATGGTACAAGGAGGCGCTACTCTCGCCCTATTTTGAAAAAAGTCAGGTAAATGTTTATGAATGACAGTAAGAAACTTTGTAAGCATGAACCTACTGAGTGTGAAAATATATTCGCCATCTTTGAAAAGTGGTACGGTAGCATTGCCTTTCACGATAATTGATTGCATATCGGAGCTTCCTACTGCATATACTGGTTACCTGTGTAATTCGATGAATATCATAAATTTACGACTAGCAATCAGAAACCTGGTAAGTAAACATTGTACTTATTTTCTGAAGGCCCTTCCTTTATCCCAAGAGAAATTTAGTATTAGACATGTTTGATGTTTATTTACATTCTTGCAGGTTCCGAGTCTATCCTCTAAAGTGTAAGAGAAAACATTTCCATTCCCTCGATCAGGTCCCTTGGCGAGCCCTTAGTGAACCCAGATGAATCCAAGTATCCGTTTGCGTGTTAGACAGTTGACGATCAATTAAACTTGTTGCCGCGGTGCTGCGATGCAAATTGATCTGTAAGAGATGCAAACCAGAAACAGAGAAGTTCCTCCCCAAGGAAGAGCCCTCACCCTTTGCAGCGATTGGGGAGGCCCTTTGCGGAGCCTCCTGTATTTTCTAGTTCCCTGATCCATAGATGTCCCACGAATAGACTGAAAAAGAGGCCCACAGCCTGTTTATAGGATTAAGGTTACATGAAATGGGAGATCGCCGGGTATCCCAATGGCATCTTTTACGACACTGCTCCCTCAGGACCACGCAGCT
Organism: Rutpela maculata; assembly: GCA_936432065.2. Classification (NCBI taxonomy): domain Eukaryota; kingdom Metazoa; phylum Arthropoda; class Insecta; order Coleoptera; family Cerambycidae; genus Rutpela; species Rutpela maculata. The sequence goes on from OW386285.2 coordinate 214,100,961, forward strand.
AAAGTCTCGATATTTGACGACCATCTTCAGGAGCCATGCTTAGTTTTCCGCCGAAAAGCTTCTCTTATAATTATCACTAACCAGGTCACCTCAGAAGCCCCGATCGTCTACCTAACCACCTCCTGGATACGCGACTGATGGAGAATTCACCCCACAGAAAATAGTTAATAACCTTAAATAATAGTACATACACTTCATTCGTGATTTAAATTTATTAAAGCATCAACGATCACAATAATGCACAATGCACATGGTCCTGAAATTTTAAAACTTCAAAAAAGAACAATCAGAACAATAACAAACTAATTCTTGTAGACCAGTTATTAAGGAATTCACTAATTGATATAGGCTATTGTCCTTTCATTTTAAATATAAAGCGAAGTTAGCATCTAGCTAAATTAAAATTATAAATAAAATGGAATAAGTTATACCTATACGAAATATAAAAGTAGTGAAATACCCTTAAATAAAAAGATAGTATACAATATGGTATACCAGAAGTTAATAATTAACGATCCGTTGTTGATAGTAGTAGTAATGATAAAAAATGAGATTTAATTTTTTTACGAAAGCTGTATTTATTGGAAGAGTTAGACTTAAATTATTATGCGTAATGAATGATTGCATTATAAGTAAATGATTTAGTGAATAAGGTAATGTGAAATTTTGGCAAAGATAGTAAATCCATATGTTCTAGGTTAACGTTATGCTTATTATGACGAAACTTTAATTTTTCACGTAGGCAAGGGGATGTATAGGTAAGAAGAAGATTGTGGATAGAGACGAACAGGCTAAAAATATACTCTTGGTCGATTTGTTAAATTTATTATATAATTGTTGCACATTCTATAGGATACTCTTCGCAGTGTTTTTGTAAATAACATTAATTTTACTTCCACGTCCAGTGGAAGTATAGTAACGACAAAAAAATTTTTAAAAATTTTTATTGTTCAAATTGGCTTAGAAAGTCACGAAACGTCGAGATTTTAAGTTTGAGCGAAAAAAAAATTTCTGTCTGTCGGTCTGTCGGTCTGTCTGTAACTTTTTTTGTGTGCACGTTTACTTTGGAACCGTTTGAGATATTGACTTGAAATTTAGTACACATATGTACTTTAACGAGATCTAGAACTATTTTCATCTTGTTCCGTCGAAGGGTTGGGGGGTAAATTGGGGTAAATTTGGGTAAAATAGGTAAATCGAGCAGGTAAGAGCCCATGAAATTGGTATTTAGTATAGACAAGAGAAGCTAAGGTCTAAAAAAAAAATTTTGGCATTAGCCACCCACATTACCACCCCCACCCCATTATTAAAGGGGATGAAAAAAAATTGTGATATAGGGTGTGTACAAGAACCAGAAACCTCAAAATGTTTTTTTACTTCATCCACCTCCACTACCACCCCCTATCACCACCCCCACCCCGCTACCGATGTGGGGTATCGTTTTATGGGTTTTTGGGGTAGAGGATTTCAAATATTATATTATTAAAGTTCCATAAACAATTATTTCCACATACAAAATTTTTTCGTTGTGAGTGACTTAGATAAAAAATCTGGATGTGGAAGTAGTGATTCATTGGGCAGCGGTTTTTATTTTTTTAATTTTTATGCAACCTAGTTGGTGAAACATTTATTAGTGCAAAATAAAAAAAATATAGGTAAACCTTAAGCGCAGTTCGGACTTGCTACCCTTCGATTGCAAGTCAAATTCAAATTAAATATCTCTATTTACTTTTACATATTTACTTACATTTCATTTCATCGTATAGAGACAATATTTCGCCGAAACCGCGCGAAGTCTCGCAGTGGCCAGATGACTCGGCAAACAATCAATCAAGCTATGAGTGTAGATTATCTGGCAGATTTCTAACAAAGTTCAGTTGCATTTGTTTGAAACTCATTTCATTAAATCAGTATTATTTATTCTTGGTGTCTGGTCATACAAGCGTTTGCACAGGGAAAGTTGCAAAAACCCTGCTTGAGTTGCGAGTCAAAAATGCAACCGTTATACCACAATCTGTCATTACTAAATATGTGAATGTTCATAATATATGGCTAGCCTAAAATCTGATTTCGATAAATAAATATTATATCATTATGAAACATATATTAGTGAAATTTATAAATAAACAATAATAGGAAATAACATTTAGCAATATTTCAATTTAATTCCAAGCCATAAAAATTAAGAAAACTATTTTTTAAATTTTAAATGAATAATAACTTTTTTATTTACTGAGCGATTTTGTTCAAAAGCAGTAGGGTTCTTTCTCCAGCTAACACTAACTTACTATCAAGATTTAAATACAATTGGACTTTTCTTTCTTAAGTTATTGCTTTCAAGAAGCGTGGTGGACAGACAGATAGACATACAGACAGACAGACGGACGGACGGACGGATAGACGGATATTTTGAAAGTTGTTTAGAATTCTTTAATTAACACAATGATACGAGCGTTATTTACGGTTTTAGAAATGTGCCAATCAAATGCAATATACTCTTCGTTTTCGTATTTGCGAAGAGTATAATAAACGATAAATATTTAAGTTATCTATATGTAACCAACCAAGTTGCGCTGTCTTGTGGGAAATATGATCAATTTTTTTAAATCTAAAAACAAATCGCTAACAACGATTTAGTACTTTTTGTAAGCATTGTTAAGTAACTTTATCTAAACAGGAGAAATAAACTATATTGCAGTAGTTTATAATTGGTATGACTCTTAGGAGACTCACTCACTTTAAAGTTTTTTGGTAATTTAAAAGTATGATATTTATGTTGCGATAAAGAAATTTTAGTTCAACCTAACATTTTTTTATTAGAAAAGATGTAATGTCACAGAACCTTAAATTTATATCAAACAAAAGTAATAAATTTTTAGTTTTTTCTTCAACGTTTAGGCGCTGGCTGGGTGGATGAAGTAAAAAAATATTTTGAGGTTTCTGGTTCCTGTACATATACTAAATCACAATTTTTTTTCATCCCCTTTAATAAGGAGGTGGGGGTGGTAATGGGGGTGGCTAATGTCAAAAATTTTTTTGAGACCTTAGCTTCTCTTGTATATACTAAATACCAATTTCATGAACTCTTACATGCTTGATTTACCCATTTACCCCAAATTTACCCCAATTTACCCCCCAACCCTTCGACGGAACAAGATGAAAATATAATCTAGTTCTAGATCTCGTTAAAGTACATATGTGTACCAAATTTCAAGTCAATATCTTAAACGGTTCCAGAGTAAACGTGCGCACAAAAAAAGTTACAGACAGACCGATAGACCGACAGACAGACCGACCGACAGACCGACCGACAGACAGATAGAAATTTTTTTTTCGCTCAAACTTAAAATCTCGACGTTTCATGACATTTTAAGCCTATTTGGACAATAAAAATTTTTTAAAATTTTTTTGTCGTTACTATACTTCCACTGGACGTGGAAGTAATAATTAAAGCTCCAATTTACTCTAATATCAATTTCAATGTAGTCAAGTTTATTGCAGTTTTCTACTTACCTATACCCTCTAAAAAATCCATATCATATCTTTGAAAATTTTAAGAGGATTTGTTGAAAATTGTAAACTTTATTTAATCTATCATTACACAATTAAGCAAAAAATAAACTTACTTTCATATGAATAAACGCAAGTGAGCACAACAGGGCTCTTTAAATTTAAAAACCAAAATTACACTTATTTGATGTATGAAAAGCGGGTTCTAAATTGTTTGGCTAAAGCCCCTTTCTTTGATGAATGACAATTCAATATGCGATTATAGAAGGGGTTCACTCAGTGATTGGAGTGGGGTTGTTTTTTAAAACACACACAAATGCTGCGTATAATAGGTATAGACTACAAAGAGCTGTTTCAATTACAAATGACCATATTAACGATACATCACCTCCTCCGTTAGTCCCGCCAAAGATCTCCATTTATTTAATTTACATTTACATGAGGATTTAAGTTGGTAAATACGGCCTTTATATTTCCATCACTCGCATTTAACTGATTGAAATGTATAAGAACGATTTTTGTCAAACGTTTTAACCACACACATATCTGACTAATTTGTACTAGTAATTATTATTTTCAGTTATTTTTGAACAATGATAAATATTAAAATTCCAGTTTACATTTTGTTTAATTTTGTTCAATCTTCTAGTACTTATCATAGGATCCTTTTCACGTCTCACAGTGGCAGCAGCATTATCAATTCAGAGAACGTGTAATCAACCATGATTAAATTTTAACAATTAAAATGAAACATTGGAAGAAAACAGCAACAACAAATAATAAGTTACCATAAATTGAGATAAATGTCACTTGATTACAAAAAAGTTGACTATTTCGAGAAATGTCATACTAATATTTCAAAGCATTCTTTGTGTAAAAGGATCTCTCAATAAATGTTGTAAATGCACATTGTATAATAGTTATTTATGTGCCAAGGGCTGTAAGTGCACTTTTTTTGGTCGAGAATACCCGTAAGAACCATTAAACTATAGAAAAAAACTTGAGAAAAACTAGTGGAAAACTATAATTATTTGAGTAAGATTTCATATTTGCTAAACAAAGGTAACGATGCTTGGAATGTCCATAGCAACCGTCAATAAAAGAAATTTAGGACGCGGCTTCTATTCAAATGACAACTATTGTCAAGATAAATTAAATCATATTATTATAATAGCTCTGAACATTTTTGAAAATGTTGGATATAGAAGATATAGCAAGTGAGGCTTGTCTGGATTTACTTCCAAAAAAATTAAACATTTAGTTTTAATATCTGCTATATAAAAAGAAAATTTTCCCAAATTTACATTATTTCCCTAGGAACGTTATGAAAAATAACGACCCGTTGCCAATGGCGACAAGTATTTGATACATAAAGCGTCACTTACCATCGACAAAACAATGAAATTAGAGTATGCTTATGAGGGAGGTATGAAGAAAACATAATTTACTTGAGAATGATTTTTCAAAATGCAATAAGAATACTTCTTTTATTTCTAATGATCTGAAAATTGTTTTTTTATAAGAATTTTTAGAAATATGTAAAAATAAATAGTTAGGTATTAAATACTGACAGCCATCCTCTGAAACTATTCCTTAAGCCAGGCACGCCCCAATAAAATTTCTCGCCCCAGGTTAGTTCATAAAAATAAAAACAAATGTTCAAAATATTCACCATTGTGATTAATATCCAGAGTAGTGCGACTTACTGTAGCACGTATAACATTCAGTAGTTGTTGTGATGTTATTTGTGCAATTTCGTGTCTAACTCTATCATCCAGGTTTTACCTTGTGGTTGGAGCAGTCGCGTAGATTCTATTTTTCAAATGCGCCCAAAAAAAGTCAGGAGTCCTTGCAGGCCATCTAACTGGGGCATAGGTCCCAATCCAGCGATCTGGAAACAATTCATTTAGGTAGTCCCTAACGATAATATAACAGCGTTGTGTGGTCCAGCCCCGTCTTGTTGGAAGTAAACCTCGTCAATATTGGTATTGGGAATTTGAATAATTTGTGGAATTATTATATTTTGGAGAAATTCTAGATATCTTAGTCCAGTCACATTTTCGTCAAATATTATTGGATCTGAAACCGCCCCTGTCTCATAATATGAGGATTTTCAATTGCCCACTATCTAACGTTTTTCCAATTAAATAACCCAAGGTTTGTAAATCTCGATTCATCAGAGAACTAAATGTTTTTAATAAATCTTTTTTCAATTTCTATATCTATCATCAGGTTCAGTTTTAAATTGACGCTCCAACCGGGCGAAATAATTTCTCGGAGGTTGTCTTCTTTCTGGATATCTCTGTACATACAGAGTTTGTGCTCTAGTTGCATACGTTTAGTCCCTCCATAAGTAATCAACATGTCAACTATTTCATCTCTGGAATGTTCTTCAGCCATTTTTTATTAATATACCTGTTTATAACAAATTCAACACACTTACTTCATAATCAGAGAGTAATGTCAAGAATAATTCAATTGTAGCGAATGTCTGTCATTTCCATGGTTATCTTCAATTTTGGATTTAAATGTAGATTAAAATTATCTGTTGGCGCTTATGTTTTAAAAATACTTTTATTATTGCGAAGGATATCGTTAAAAAATAATTAATGGTGAAACAAATTTAAGTATATGAATCATTATTTCTTATTAATAAAAGAAAATAGCACGGGCCCATTAAGACATTTCCTATGGAAATAAAATGAAAATGAAATTCTGTCTTTTGAAAAAAACCTAAAAATAGTCAGTAATTCAAATAACTATTTTGTTCTTTACAGACAAGTCTACAATCTTACTAATAATTTCCAAAGCCTACTAAGTAATTTAGTCAGTCATTTTGAAAAAAATTTTAAAAAAATTTTTCGTATCTCACTTATTTTTTGGAATCTTTTAAATCGGAAAAAACTGTTGTACTTAGAATTGTATGCTTAATAAGAAACCATCAAAAAATATAGTCATTCTATTTGAGAAAGAAAAGTTGATGTTGATGTTGAAGTGTTATTTTCGTCCCTGTTAGTTTAAATGTAGCCCACTTTTGTCCAATTTATATGTAATATAAATTTTTAAATTAAAAACAACAAAAAAATTGGGGGCATATATTCACACGTAGTAACATTTAATGCAAAGAATATTTCCCAAAAAAAGACTAAAAGCCCATAAGCACACCAAAACTTGGATTACCAATGAAATTAAAACATCCAATAAAAAAAAGCGTTTCCTACATAGGCAAATGTTGAAAGGAGAAATTAGTGAACAAAAGTATGAAATATACGCAAATGTCTTAAAGAAGGTAATAAAACAGGCAAAATGTAAAACGCAGACAGAATTTATTGCAAAGGCAGAAAACAATACATAGGCAGCCTGGGCACAAAAATAGAACTGAAAACCGGGTAGGGAATAACAACTAGAACTAGAAATTAGAGAACCCATCATTGACCTCATCAGAGATCTTAAACCTCGCAAACGACTACTTTATAAATGCATGTCCTGACACTGATGATATAGATAACGTCGATTATTCAAAAATTAATTATTGTCCTAATAACTGTATTTTTCTTCTAGCAGGTCCAAATGAAGTGATTGCTTGTATAAATGAAGTAAAAAATAAAAAATATGAAGGGAAGGGCCAAATACCAGTTTCATTTCTTAAAGAAGCTGCTCATCTAGACTCCCATTTCACATATCATAAATTTGTCTTTTTGCACGTGAATTTTTCATGAAAAACTTAAAATAGAACATATCAAGGCAATTTATAAAAATGGAGAAAAAATAAGCTAAGAAACTATAGACCCATCTCTCTGCTATCGAATGTAAAGAAAATCTTTAAAAAAGTTATATATAATAGATTGCTAATCTCTCTCTCTCGCTTTGTTAGCTGACAATTAGTATGAAAGGGAAAGTTCACAACGAGAGCTATATATCAGGCATTACTCATAATATTAGACTGATTAAATAATAATAATGAAACATTAATTCTTTGTTTAGAACTTTCTAAGGCTTTCGATAGTATAAACCAGGTGGTATTATGTAAGAAACTGGAGCTTTACAGAATCAGAATTGTGCCATTACGCTTATTGGAATCATACTTGTACTATAGAAAATAACGTACGGTAGAGTTCAATGCAGCTGGGGATCTAATAGAATCAGAAGAGAAAGTGATAAAAGAAAGGTATCCCATAAGAATCCATACTAGGACCTTCTATATTTATATCTTATATACAAATGAACTACAAAATATAGTTGAATAAAGAATGACACATCTCTGGTTTTCAGTGGGCCGACATTAATATCATGTATATATCAGATGAGTGACTCTCTAAGTAAACTTGACAACTAGTTTTCCAACAAGAATCTATCACTAAATGTTGGAAGGACACAACTAATTAACTTTGTTAGGAATAACGCTAGATCATGGATTGAACTGGAAACTGCCATATAGGGAAACTTTCTCATGCTATGGCAAGATACAGCTATGCACTAAGAATATTATCTAGAAGCGTAGAGATTAAAACAGCTTTAACTGCATGCTATGCAGACATAAATTCCAAAATTAGTCATGGGATTATTTTTGGGTCAATTTTGACATTACAAAATAGTGCCTGCGAAATATATTTAATTTAATACAAAATAATAGTTGCATAACATCTTTATCGGAAAGAAAATACTTATTATAATTAGTTTATATATTTTCGAGGTTACAACCTTTATATGAACTGTTCAACAGCACGATTACCATACAAAGAACAAAAATGATTTTGCATTACATCTCACAAAATATAGTTACAAAAAAATACTCAACATTCTATAAAGAAAATGTGGAACAAACATTCACTTTAATTAAAGATTAATAAATTGAAATATACATTAAAAATCTTGCTTCTCGATAGAGCATGCTACAAACTAAAGGAATATTTTGATGATTCTCTGATATAAATCTAATACTGCATTTTATATAAATCGTAAATGAAAAATGTATACTTTTAAACTTAAATTTTATACTTATATACATATAATCTTAATTATAACCTACCGCGATACTTATTCTATCATAACTTTTAAATGTGCATGTTCGCATATGATTTTAAATTACAACCTGCTGTGAAATATTTATAATTAAATAGTACTTAATTTTTTTTTGACATGTTCTATGCCCAAATGGGTCATTTATGGAAAACTAATAAAAATTTATTTGTCTATATATCTTTCCATTTTCGGTAATAGTTTTATAAAAAGATTACCTTGATTTCTGAATGTACTCTTAGTCACAGAAATATCTGGAGACAATTTTGGATAATTTTGTTTAATAATTTTATTGTTTCTCCTATTTGAAAAATACCCCTTTTGTAAACACCCTGTATCGTGGATCCGAAAATTATAACACCAGGTAACACTAAGTACTGTTTTATTACGTACTAATTACAACAATTTTTTTTTTTTTTTTTTTTTTTTTTAATTATTACAGGGCATCGACTGCTAAGATCATTAGCCCCTTTCTTGATGTATATACATATAAAGAGGTGTATAGTGTCTCTCTGGGTACAAGTGAATACAAATGCCTTCACAATTTATAAAACAAGTCAGTGTCTCTAAGATATTGAAGAACATTGAGTATGTGTCCTTTATCATTTTTTAAACATTCCCTTAAGTTATCGGGCATGTTCAAGATCTGTCGCTGTTGTGTATATTCTCGGCAGTCCAATATAATGTGTTTGACAGTAAGTACTTCATCGCAAGCTATGCACCTCGGTGGTTCCTCGCCTCTCAAAAGGTAAAAAGATGTAAGATGGGTATGCCCAATACGTAAGCGGGTTAAAGTGATTTGTTCCCGTCTGTTAAGTCTGCAGGGTGCAGGCCATTTATGAACCTCACCTTTAATGGTTTTTAATTTAGCCTCTGTAACATTCCATTCGAGCTGCCACTGATGTTCAATACTCTCCCCAAATATAGATTTTAAATCTGAAACTCGTACAGGTACATGATCTGTTTCTTCATCGGCTGCTTGTCGTGCCGCTTTATCTGCCTTCTCGTTTCCGACTATGCCAATGTGACTTGGCACCCAGATGAAAATAATGTTTTTATTTAGTTCAGCCAACTGAACTAAACGTGACAATATTCTTTGGACTAATGGATCCTTGGAAAAGATATTATTTATTGCTTGAAGAGAGCTAAGCGAGTCCGTTATTATTAGTATAGTCGGGGAGGTCAAGATCTCTGAGAAATATAGGGCCTGATATATGCTATAAAGCTCAGCTGTATAGACGCTAGCCACAGGTGGTATAGACCAGGTATGTGATTCGGTCTCAGTTACAAAAGCGCATCCTACTCCATGGTTTGTTTTCGAGCCGTCTGTGTAGATTTCGACAGCATGACGCCATTTGTTCAGTACTTCTTTAAATTTATTATTGATTATTTCACTCATTAAGGCTATAGCCAATGAGAGCCCGTTTTTTCACAACATTGCACCAATCAAACGTCATTATTAGTGGTAATTCAAGCTAGATCTGCTTTTGACAGGACCAACATGCAAAATTTATCGCTCTAATTTTTTAGGTCGCTGCAGCGGCAAATATGCGAAAATTTTTTGACGTTTTTTGTCGAGCTTTTAAGTTTTATCTATAAATATCTTCTCTAGCTTATTACTAAGTAATTGTTAACGTACTTACCTTGTAAATTGTAATATTGTATTATGTAGTAGCAAACAAAAACACACCTCAATTCCAAAGCGAATCTTGTCTGAAATATATAGGCTGTAACTTTTGTCTATCTGTAACTATTTCAGTTTTCCTAGTGTTCAATCAGGTAACAATTACACACACAGATTGTACTTTATATAGCTCATAATACAGGAACAAGTCAAGCACAGCTTTCAATAGCTCAATAACGTAGTTACAAAGGTAAGCAAATCATTTATTATAAATGTCAAGTACACATTCGCTCTGGAACAAACTAAAAATGTATAATACTTACATATGGTAATCTACCAAAAAGTAACTCGTTGAATCAAAGCTGTGCATCAAACATTATAATTTGTTGTATTTAAAATTCTCTTTGCTTAACAAAGCAAACCTCAACATAATTCATAAACTTCGTAAGTTAAAAGTAAGGATTAAATACGTAAATATGAGTCGATGAACATTTATTTATTATGGAATATAACTTGTAGCGCTAGATGGCGCTCTCTATGTCAATCTTGGAACCATGGGTGTATATTTTATTTGGGCGAGACATCGGTACTAAAGTAGTGCTCTCTCTATCGTTCCTCGTCGTATTGCACCTCAGAAACGCCTGAAAGGTGTTAAGCCAGTCTATATATTATAATATCTAAGGTTTCAACTCGTTTTATTTACTAGTTGCCATGGAAATGTCACTAGATTATTTTAAAATATAGCGAATCTACGTTGTTTCTACTGCGTTTGTTTCAGATTTGCTGTTTTGACAATATGAGTCGGTTTGGAAATATTTCTGTATATCAAATTAATGATGAAATTGAAAATAAAGGTCAGTAAACTCCAAAAAGTGACAAGAAAACGTCTGAAGGCAGTTAATGAGAAAACATAATATTGAAGATGTACTTAATGAATTATTTATTCGTGAAATATTCTCCACAAATACCACTCGTGCTTTAAATTTTATCTAAAAATTTTTTCTCAAGCTAAGTCGCCCCCTGTTAATATAACTCGTGCAAATTGGCAGTTTATTATCAAAGATTAAATCCCTCCCGCTAAAGCGGTCGGGATTTAATCAGATAATAAACTGCCAATTTGCACTCTTTATATTACCAGGCAACACGCTTTCGAAAAAATTTTCGATAAAATTTTAAGCACTAGTGATATTACATACGATAATTGCACTATTTATTTCATGTTTTGGATAAGGAGTTAGATCATAATTTATTGTTGGTATAGGAATTGTCCAAGGAGGTATTTCATTAAAACCTAAAGGGAAGACTTCTGGTAGTTCCATTTCAATTTCTTCAAGCAGTTCTCTGGCTCGTATCCCTGCTGGTCGTGTAATTGACGGTCTTGATTCATAGATTTCTGCTATATCATTCCCAAATAAAGCAGAATGAACTGGGTGATTTGGAAGTGCCCATATTTTACTGATATAATTTAGGAGAAGACGATTTCTTCTATGTCTAAGAGGTGGGACTCCTGCTTCGCAGTATATTGAATTAAGTGGACTTGTTCGAAAAGCACCAATTGCCATTCTGAGACCAGAGGAGTGAATACTATCCAGGATTTTCAAGCGAGATTTTCTTGCTGATCCATATATGAGACACCCATAATCTATTTTAGACAAAACGAGTGTTGAATAGAGTCTAAGAAGAACTTCTTTGTCTGAGCCCCAAGTAATATTAGACATACATCGAATAATATTTAAGCTCCTTTTGGCTTTTGTTGCAAGGTCATTGATATGGGGTGCCCATGTTAATTTTGCATCAAATGTCAGGCCAAGAAATTTTACTGTTGGTCGAACATCTATCCAGTTGTTTTTTATTTTCAGTTGAGGAACAAGGTGTTCACTCCTTAGACGACAGAAATGTACACACATTGTTTTTAGTGGAGCTAATTTAAAACCTATACCTTCAGCTTTATTGTTTATGGAATCAATAGTTTGTTGTAGGTTTCCATCTAGATTATCTGAGCATTTTCCTGATAAGTATATAACTAAATCATCTACAAATAAGCCGCCTTGTACTGGATGTTGAATGGGCAAAAGAAGTTCATTTATCGCAATAAGGAAAAGGTTACACTTAGCGTAGACCCTTGCGGTACTCCGTTTTCCAATTTATATGATTTAGAAAAAGTGCTGCCTATTCTCACACAAAAGGACCGATCTCTAAGGAAGCTTTCCACAAATTGAGGTAGTTTTCCTCTAAATCCCCAGTTATATAACTTTCTAATAATGCCATATCGCCATGTTGTGTCATATGCTTTCTCTATATCAAAAAATACTGCTGTCAGATGTTCTCGTTTTGCAAAAGAATTTTGGATTGCATTTTCAAGGAGTGCCATTTGGTCTACAGTAGATCTGTTTCTGCGAAATCCCATTTGATATTCAGATAATAAGTTCCGCTGTTCTATTATCCATACCAGACGATTATTTATCATTTTTTCCAGTATCTTGCTTAAACAACAAGTTAACGATATCGGCCTGTAATTGGATGGTTGACGAAGATCTTTTCCCTCTTTGGGCAAAGGAATAATATGTGCTTCTCTCCACTGTTTTGGGTACGTACCTTTTCTCCATATCAAATTAAATAATTCTAATATTTTCGATTTATATTGCTCAGGTAGCTGTTTTAAAAACTCATAAGGTATTCTGTCTGGACCCGGCGAAGTATCACCAGCGTCTGCCAACGCTTCTTCCAATTCTTGAGGTCCAAAGTCATTATTGTATATTTCATCCTCCTGTGATGTAAAATTCAGTTCTCTCTCTGTGGCATTTTTAATATCTATAAATTCTTGTGTATATTGCCCTGAACTACTAACGGCTTCAAATTGTTTTCCTAGGATTTCTACAACCCTTCCCACCTCAGACACTAGTTGGCCCTCATGTTGTAGTATTGGAGATGATATTTCTGTTCGTTTTCCTGATATTATTTTTGCTTTCTGCCAGACTTCAGCAGTTGGTGTTTCAGTTGTTATAGAGGATACATATTTTTCCCAGCAGGCCTTTTTACTGGAAATTATGGCACGTCTAGCGCGTGCACGAAATTGTTTGAATATAATCATATTCTCCCTTGTGGGGTGCCTTTTAAATGCATTTAAAGCACGTTTCTTGTTAGTCACAGCTTCTTCGACATCTGTGCTCCACCAGGGTACTGATTTATCCAAAGATCTTCCGGACGTCTGAGGGACAGCAATTTCAGCGGCCTTTAATATGTCTTGGGTAACAATGTCAACAGATGTTTCAATATCATCGATAAGTTCAATATTATTTAGGGACGAACGATATAAACACCAATCTGCTTGGTCAAGTTTCCATTTCCTTAAGCGGTTAGTACTATTGACTTGTTCAGAGATATAATTTATTCTGATAGGGAAATGATCACTGTATAGTTGATCGTCAATTATTGACCAAGCTAATCTGGTAGCCAATTGTGGAGAACATAGAGAAAGATCAAAAGATGAAAAATTGCTTGAACGAGAATTAAGATATGTTCCCTCTCCTGAATTTAAAAGGTACAAATTGAACTCATCTATCAATTCCTCAATATCTCTTCCCTGTCTGTCAATCCTATTGGAACCCCATAGAGGATTATGTGAGTTGAAATCTCCTACTATTATTGTGGAAGTTGGTGCATTATATCCCTCAATTCATTCAATTCCCATTCTGTATTTGGTAAGTATATATTGCAGACAGTTGCTCTGAAAGGATAGAGGAACTGAATTGCAACTACCTGAAGTTCTGATCTGATCGGTACTCGGCTGGCTTGTAGATGGGATTTAATGTAAATAGCAACTCCTCCTTGTGATCTTTGGATTGCTTGGACATCTTTTCGATGTGAGTCATAACCTCTCAGATTAAAATTTTCATTGGGTTTAAGGTGAGTTTCTTGCAAACATATGCAGAAAGGTTTTCGATCTAGAATAAGTCTCTTTAGTTCATAATAATGCGCCTTTATACCATTACAATTCCACTGTAATATATTATTATAGAATGATATATAAATAATTTCTTTCTCAGTATAGAATATAGAGAGACTTATTTCAACATCAGAATAGCCAAGGGCTATTCTTTTGATTTTCTGCTTCGCCCCCTTTGCCTTCCTGCTGTCTTTCTAGTTCGAGGCAGAGCGAACTCAGAATCTTGTGCAGTGCTGTCATCGGTTGCAGACATATCGTGGCCTGCTAGAGAATCATTTTCAGAATTATGTTCTGAACATTTTCTTTTCTCAATAGGAGCCGGAGAGTCGGCTGATAATGGGCGCTTTTCTTTTGGACTCTTTGCAACCGTGATCTCTGTTTGATTATATAGTGTATCTTTTAACACGCTTGTACATATCTGTATAATTTCTGGCACAAGATCTTTAATAATATCTTTAACGACTTTCTCATTTAATGGTAGCGATGATAATGATGCTGTAGCGGCTTGCGCGTACGATATATTAGCCACTGGTCTTACCATTGTGTCTCTAACTTTTCGTCGTGCTTCGGCAAATGATATTTTTTCTATAGTTTTTATTTTTTGAATTGCCATTTCTTCTTTAAGGACAGGACAATCTTTAGATCTTGCTAAATGTTCTCCTTGACAATTTACGCATTTAATAGGCTCAGTGCAAGGGGATTCTGGGTGTGGTTCTTTACCACAAGTGCAAATTTCTTTTCCACTGCATCTAACTGACGTATGACCAAATTTTTGACATTTATAGCACCGTAATGGTGCAGGGATATAAGGACGTACAGTTATAGAATGAAACCCTGCCTTTACCTTCTTAGGAAGTGTGTCTCTATTAAATGTTAAAATTAACGAGGCAGATTCTACTCTTTTCCCTTCTCGCATCATCATGATTCGTTTGACTTCTATAACACCTTGTTCAACAAGGTTCTCTGAAATTTCAACAATACTACAATTTAATAAATCTCTGCACGTTATAACTCCTTTTGTGTAATTCAAAGAATTATGCGATGTTACTGTGATATCAAACTCGTGAAATTTCTTGACATCTAATAGTTTCTTTGCTTGGTTTGCAGTTTTTGTCTCAATTAATAATCCTTCATTTATTTTCCTAACAGAGTTTACTGGACCTACTAGACCTGTCAAAATTTTATCAATTAGGAATGGGCTAACAGTTGAAAAATCACCTTCTACACGTTTCATAATTAAATATCGAGGAACATTCCCTACAGTATCTCCTGTAACACTTACTCTATTTTTCTCTCCACTCGGAATCTCGGACGATGGTTTTTGGGGTGAACCATCACCACCCGTTTTTGGATTTCTTGCGGTAGCATTGGGAGGCGCGACGCCACTTGGTCCGTCGCTACCCCTCCGCTGTAGCTCTCCACCAACGGACCCAGCAGTGCAGTCCGAAAATGGTTGGTTAGTTTTACATCGACTCCCCGATGCATCCGAGGCCAGGCCTTGAGTCGACATATCATCACCATAGCTCCCCGTTGTCGCCGGGGACACACGCCCAGTTTGCGCCGGGGAGGCGAACCGTTCGGGACCCACTGTCGTAGGGCCATTCATCCCATCAGCACGGCTAACACCTTAGGATTACGTGGAATATGTTTAACTGTTTACGGTAGGATTGATATGGGATACTCTAAGGATAGGTAGATAGAAGGAGATTGGAATAAACTAGGAAGATGCAGTGAGGGTGCAGATAGGAGTAGGTAATGGGATAGCGGACAGCTGCTCCAGTTAGTCGCCTTTTACGACAGGTAGGAGATTCCTTGGGGCTATTCTTTATACACCCGGCACCCACACGGGGGTAATTACAACAATTATTTACTTTACTAATATACACTGTATATTATTTATTTTAGTCCCTTTACCAATTTGTTTACTCTTCGGTCCGTTCTTACTAACTAACCATTTGAACTGTACTATCTGAACTAAACTGCCAACTCAGCTTCTCCATTCCTTTATATACCTAAAGATAAGGGCTCCAGAATGTTCTCTCCTCCTTCTGGAATTTTTCTAGTAGGCTCTCTACAACTTCCAGACTGTGACACCGCTCGCCATCACTGGGCCGATTGCCAAACTAACTAATTCAATTTCTGTTACTTATACATAAACTTGTACGAAACTCACATAGATGTCTCTGGGGGGTAGCACAATTAGCAATACCTACATTTTTAGTATAAGTTATTAATATTTCAACTTTTAGAAATAAAAGTATTGTCAGGTTAATATTCTAAGTTCTGTTTAGCTTAGAAACAAGTAAACTAACATTTCAATTTTGTCTCAAATTAAAGTAGTAAATAGTTTCTTTATAAAAGATTAGTTATGGTTTGCCTTTTGCGGAAAGTTAGTCTGAAATAAGTATATTACAGAAACAACTGGAAACTCGAATAAATGAAAAGGAAGAGAAGATAATTAAGTTACTTTTAATGAAGCCTCAGTTATTGGTCTCAAAGACAGTACTAAATATTTTTATATATACTTCACCAACCCTGTTTTACTAATTATAATTCAATCAATTATTTTAACTTTAAAAGAAAAAGGAGCAAAAATACAAGTGATTTTAAAACAAATTAAATTCATCTGCAATTAGCACATGACCAGCAGAAAACAGGGTGTTCCACATTAAGTGTCTCTTGCTTCAAGGAAATCAAAAAAAGTTACTTGAGTATTCTCCTATTCTTGTTAATAAAAATGTTCTCAATGTATGCATTATTCCAGTTGGCCCAGTTTGCTGTATGGCATATCTGATAGTATCACGCATATCCGAATGCAGTATACAAATTTCCGTTTTCGAATGATTCTTATTTAGAAACGATGATGCCTATCTGGTAGCTGAAAGAAGTGTCAAGGGTAAACATCAAGTGTAATGTTCAATGTGAGGAAATTACTTCAGTGTAAGTGTTTCAAATTAAAAGAATAATAACAATATTAGTAGATTATATAAAACCACCTACTAATTCTAGTAGTACAAGAAGATACGGGTTGAGATTTCTTTTCGACCAGAGCATAAGTTATTTAAATGTTTCGTACCTCAAAAACATGATGGAGGGCCACAGTTACATCACTATTGCTGGGCGAATGACCAACAGAAAGGCTAACATAAAAACACACAAAAAATTTCGACCAGGTATAATTGAAAATTTCTCTTAATGATAATGAATTCATTCTCCTTGGTACAGTGGTACAGAATTGCATTAAAAAATTGTCGAAGTATTATTAAAGGTAATTTTGTGGAGGAAATTTTGTCTATGGGGTGTCCCAGTAGTCCCAATAGTTTGAATCAAAAAACCATATTAGATGAACTTTTTTTCTATACCCCTCTTTGAAGCTATTCGCCCCTTAAAAGTTAAATCTTGAAGAAGGCTTTTCTCTATAATTTTCCTCATTACTGTAGCGATTGTAATAAAATCTGGACATTTGTGCATAGAAAGTAAGTACTCCCATGAATGAAAGATATGGTACCTTTTATATATTATCTAGGAAAACAGGAGTAGAATACCCGTAATGCTTTTTATTCCTAAACTTCGACAGATTTTTTTAAACTTTGAGATGACATTTTTTTATTTTTTAGGAACGTTTTTTGATATCGATTATCTCACCCATTGACCATGTCAACCATTGAAGTGCCATTTTTTGAGATACTGCATCAAATATGTTTCATTATTAGTAGTAACACACTGGTCTATCGGCTTTTGATAGCACGAGTATGCAGTTATCGGTGTTAAACCCGATATCAAATTTTATCGCTCTAAAACGCGCTATATCCATTGACATGTCTTGTTCTATTTCGTGAAATATTTCCCGGAAGTACTTGTGCTTTTAAATTTTATCTATAGGTTTTGTTTAGAGCTTGTTGCCCAAAATTAATATAATAATTGTAAATTGTATTAGTATACCGGATGGCTCAGCCGATAGGGACACTCTTGTAACTTTTGAATGGGCGAATGGATTTTTTTCAAATTTGGAGTGGTGATATGGGATGAAATTTCTAATTATATGATGTAAAGAACTAAAATTGCCGACTTCCGGTTTCGATGTAATTGACATAAAAGTCAATTTACTTCCACATCCAGTGGAAGTATAGTAACGACAAAAAAATTTTTAAAAAATTTTATTGTTCAAATAGGCTTAGAATGTCATGAAACGATTTTAAGTTTGAGCGAAAAAAAATTTCTGTCTGTCTGTCGGTCTGTAATTATTTTTTGTGCGCACGTTTACTCTGGAACCGTTTGAGATATTGACTTGAAATTTGGTACACATATGTACTTTAACGAGATCTAGAACTGGACTATTTTCATCTTGTTCCGTCAAAGGGTTGGGGGGTAAATTTAGGGTAAATAGGTAAATCAAGCAGGTAAGATTTCATAAAACTGGTAATTAGTATATACAAGAGAAGCTAAGGTCTCAAAAAAAAATTTGGCATTAGCCACCCCCATTACCACCCCATTATTAAAGAGGATGAAAAAAAATTGTGATTTAGTGTGTGTACAAGAACCAGAAACCCCAAAATATTTGTTTACTTTATCCACCCCCACTACCACCCCCTATCACCACCTCCACCCCACTACCGATGTGGGGTATCGTTTTATGGGTTTTTGAGGTAGAGGATTTCAAATATTATATTATTAAAGTTCCATAAACAATTATTAATTCCACATACAAAATTTTTTCGTTGTGAGTGACTTGGATAGAAAATCTGGATGTGGAGGTAGTGATTCCTTGGGCAGCGGTTTTTTAATTAAAAATTCGGGAGAAACTGTATCGAACGCCTTGGCAAGATCGAGAAATACGGCTATATTTTTTTTTTATTTGCATTGAAAATTGATATTGTTTATTAGGTCAAATATAGCATGCTTAGCTGATATATTTCTCCGAAATCAAATTGCTATTAACATATATTTATTAAAGTACACTATCTAATCTTTTCAAAAAATTTAAAAAGCTGTTAATGAGTGAAATGTGTCTTAAATATTTTGGTATCGGTGTTAAGATATTTAGGTGAATGTTTTTTAACAATGAAGCTGGTATATTGTTCGAGCCAGGCGCGAAGTTATTTTTACTTCCACATCCAGTGGAAGTATAGTAACGACAAAAAAATTTTTTTGTAATTTTTATTGGTCAAATAGGCTTAGAATGTCATGAAACGTCGAGATTTTAAGTTTGAGCGAAAAAAAAATTTCTGTCGGTCTGTCTGTAACTTTTTTTGTGCGCGCGTTTACTCTGGAACCGTTTAAGATATTGACTTGAAATTTGGTACACATATGTACTTTAACGAGATCTGGAACAAGATTATATTTTCATCTTGTTCTGTCGAAGGGTTGGGGGGGTAAATTGGGGTAAATTTGGGGTAAATAGATAAATCAAGCAGGTACAAGTCCATAAAATTGGTATTTAGTATATACAAGAGAAGCTGAAGTCTCAAAAAAAAAAATGGCATTAGCTACTCCCCATTACCACCCCCACCTCATTATTAAAGGGGATGAAAAAAAAGTCTGATTTAGTGTGTGTACAAGAACCAGAAAACTCAAAATATTTTTTACTTCATCCACCCCCAACTACCACCCCCACCCTACTACCGATGTGGGGTATCGTTTTATGGGTTTTTGGGGTAGAGAATTTCAAATATTATATTGTTAAAGTTCCATAAACAATTATTTCCACATACAAAATTTTTTCGTTGTGAGTGACTTGAATAGAAAATCTGGATATGGAAGTAGTGATTCCTTGGGCAGCGGTTTTTTTAAATGGAGCAACCTGCATATTTTTGCATATTTGGATCCTGTTGGCCAAAGCACATATAGAGTAACACCCCATTATTTTGGAACGCGTTGGCCAATTTTAATTTTGTTTTTTTTTTTTTAGATATGGTGCTCGATGGGCTTTATTTGACTATTTTGAAAAATTTGTAATTTTCATATTTTCAAGGCCTACTAAGCTCCTCTAAATGTGTCGAAATTTCGAGATCGACTATTAAGCATTTTTTTATCGGCAAATTGGATAGAGTATTCGATTCGCAGTTGTCTCGAATACCTTTATACAAAATTTTAGCTCGATATCTTATATAGGGTGTTTGTTATTCAATAGCCAAATATAAAATTTCTCACTTTTCGACTGGCCCTGTATAAAAGTCGGTTACGTTTACTAAAAAGGTAAAGTAGTCATTCAACTTATGGAACATCAGACACTAAATGAGGAAGAAGAAAAGAAAAGTTATTCTTCAAATAAATAGTGCATTATTCGGTTGCTGTACGTAGGTGCCTTAATGAAATTTTTTCAAACAAATGGATTGGGCGGAATAGCTTTTCTCTTTTCTCTTCCTTATTTACTGACATCAACATCAGATACTAAATAAGGAAGAAAAAAGAGAAGCTAGGCCGTCTAATCCATTTGTTTGAATAATTTTCATTAAGGCACCTACGCACAGCAACCGAATAATGTATATAAGCACTATTTATTTAAAGAATAACTTTTCTTTTTTCTGCCTCATTTAGTGTCTGATGTTCCATAAGTCGAATGACTACTTTACCTTTTTAGTAAACCTAACCGACTTTTATACAGGACCAGAATACGCTATCTAATTTGCCGATAAAAAATTGCCTAATAGTCGATCTCGAAATTTCCATTTAGAGAAGCTTAGTATGCCTTGAAAATATGAAAATTACAAATTTTTTAAACAGTCAAACAAAGCTCTCCGAGCATAGTGCTCGATGAGCTTTATTTGACTATTTTCTCAAAAAAAAAGAAATTTTAAAATCGGCCAACGCGTTCCAAAATAACGGGGTATTGCGGTATTAAATAGCACACACTGTATGTTATTTTGATTTTCAGAAAAATATACTTTTCCAGTTTTTATCACAAAAAGGTTGCGATTTTGCCAAAATTGTTAAAAATCGACCCGCAAGCTCCTTTAAAATAATATCTCTTCAGATATCAACATTAAACACGATTTTTTCTTCATTAAGTTCCACGATATTGTTTTTTCAAAGAAAGAACATTTTTTTTAATGAAACTCCTGTGGGGTAACCTGTTATTTAATTAGATCTTTAAATTACGAAAAAAATTATATGCATACTGTCTACCTTCTCTTTTTACTAAATTTAAAATAATTAAAATAAGAAATATTTTGATAATCGATTTTTTGTTATTTGAATAATTAATTATGCATATAGTACAAAGAGAAAGTGACATTACGCATATCATTTTTTTCATAATTTAAAGATCTAATTAAATAACAGGTTGTCCCATAGGAGTTCCATTAAAAAAAAATAGTTTTCGTTGAAAAACCAATATCGTTGAACTTAATGAAGAATAAATCGTGTTTAATGTTATAGTATCTGAAAAAGTAATATTTTAACCGACTTTTAAAAATCTTGGCAAAATCGCGACCTTCTATGATTAAAACTAAAAATTTAAAAACCTATATTTTTTGAAAATCAAAATAATATTTGAGAGATAGATCATATGTATTTTGGCCAGCAGGTTCCAAATATGTAAAAATATACAGGTTGACCCATTTAAAAATTTGATTTTCATGTAAATTGCATCAAAACCGGAAGTCAGCCATTCATATATCATATAACTGGAAATTTCGTCCCATATCGCTACAACTAATTTGAAAAAAATCCATTCGTCCATTCAAAAGTTACAAGAGTGTCCCTATCGGCTGAGCTATCCGGTATAGTATATATGTATAGTCTGGCCGATGCCTATCTTTAAACTTACAAGTTAATCAGACAGAAGAGCATTCATGTAAAAATAATATACAAAGGTTGTAATATAGCTCATACAGCGTTAAATTATATAAACATAACATAAATACATCGCATGTAGTCGGCAATTCACAAATCCCAAACCAAGGCTGTTCGGTCAGGAGTTGAAAAAAAACGCAGACATACATCCATAATCACCGACATTATCAGTGCAGGGGCTGGGGCTCGAACCCAGTACATGATAGACAGCGAAACCAACATATTCGCTACACAGTATGCTTTTCCCAGTTAAGCTACTGCGCCTGTTATATAAAGCTACATATACCATATAGACAAATATTAAACCCACTCGCTCTGAGGAGATTTAAATGTACTTATAATGATTCTCTTGTGTCTCTCCTCATGTTATTTTTCCCTACTTTCCGAGGTCTCTCCTGTGTTGTCTGAGATATAGAAATGTCCTGATCGACCCCTGGACGAGAAATGTGTGCCCTCGTCATCTCCTGTCGCTCTTCTCATTTTTTATTATTGGATTAGGTTTAACTAGGTTTTTAGGTTATTATTTCTTTTTTTTTGTTAATTTTAGTGGCTGGCTGCATGGTCAATGACCTAAAGCCAAAAAAAAATGATTCTCATAGCTAATTTGGGAAATCAAAACACATTTTAGAGAGTCAAGGGTGAATTTACCCCCCCCCCCCCGAATTACAAAGATATAAGAAAAAATATGTTTTACTAATAACAAAAGACGAGTAATGGATTTTGTTATTTAATTAATGTATTTTACTAAGTATAAATTAAAATTTTTACCGTTTTTCCAAATATGATTGTTTTTATATTTAATGTATAATGTATGTTTCATTTGATAAACTGTATTTATTTTTCATAATAAATTTGTAGTTTCTCTCATTTTAAATAATCTATTGAAAACTATTTTCCCAAAATTCTACAACATAGAAGTGCCTGAAAACCTACGTTTACGGAAAACAAATTAGTAAAAAATATATCTACTCGTCTACTCCTGCTACTTTAAAAAATAATAAAATAAAGGCTCAATAAAGAGAAAATGATTTAAATTTTATTTATTGCTTAATTTTAATGCTGCATTTATTCAAAAATCACACCAATCCGGGAGTTTAACCACCCATGAAAGAAAGCTAAATCCGCCCTTGCAGAGAGTACTATCTGCTTTGCTTAACTCGACAGCTTTAACTTCATTTTAAATTTCTCAAGTCAGAAATAGAGATTGGATAGGTAAATAATGAGTCAAAACTGGTTTTAATTCTGAAAGTCAAAACAATACATATTTTAATAGTAAGTCTTATTTAATCCTTCAGGCAGTACGCTCTGCTTAACTTCATTTTCAAATTTCTCAAATTAAAAGTAAGGATTTATTGGGTAAACACATTTAATCTAATAACAATAATAACTCTTGTATCGTCTTAACTGTCGTATATTCTGGAAATAGGCGAATATGGATCGAGCTGTGCCCTCTAACTGGATTTTCATTAACTTCATGTATCGGCGTGACTACTTCTATAGATGGACATATTATGTTTACGGACAGGACGTTGTCAAATGAACTAGTGCTCTCTTTTCACTTCATATTATTATCCGAACTGTGCTCGAGTAACTCTTTGCAGTAAAGACTCCCTAAAGACTCCCCTCGTATTATAGTATCTATGATTTTTTCGTCATGCCTCACTCGTAAGTATAGTCTATTTCCATTGTTTTGTCGATCGTAAGTGACGCTTTATGTATCAAATACTTGTTGCCATTTGCAACGGGTCATTATTTTTCATAACATCCCTGGGGAATAAAGTAAAGGGAGAATTTTATCTTTTATATAACAAGTATTAAATCAAATGTTTTAACTTTTTTTGAAGTAAATCCAGGCAAGCCTTACTTGCTATATCTTCTATATCCGACATTATTTTCAAAAATGTCCAGAACTATTATAATAATATGATTTAATTTATCTTAATAGTAGTTGTCATTTGAGTAGAAGCCGAGTCCTAAATTTGTTTTATTGACGGTTGCCATGGATATTCCAAGCATCGCTACCTTTATTATTAGCAAATATGAAATCTTACTCAAACAATTATAGTTTTCCACTAGTTTTTCTCAAGTTTTCTTCTAGTTTAATGATTCATGGGTATGACGAAAAATATAATATGCACCGCCGGTCGTACAGTGCAATTTTTTGATCTCGAATATTTGCAAACCTCGACCCTACGGGCCTCGGATTGCAAACTGTATTCTCGACCAAAAAAAGGGCACTTACGACCCTTGGTACATAAATAACTATAACAAGCTCTTTTAGTACTTAGTTAAAAAAAAAACTTACTACAGTCTGAGCAATAAGAGTGGACAGTAGAACAAAAAATGAGCGGTATTTTAATCAAAGGAAACAGCAGATAAATCTACCTAAAGCGGCACCGTCGTTTACTACGTTCTACCACAGACGTACATTTAAAATTATTACGGTTTTGCCGCTTATAAGAGATTTATTCTTACTCTCTTGAACCCCACAATCATCCGGATTGGACGAGTGTTCGAAGTCATCGCTTTAATATATTATACTTTGTTAGACGGCTGAAAAAAAAGACACTTCCGACAGTGCCGCCCGCTAGGTATTTTGGTATATTATGTATATTTTTGTATATTGCTTAAGATGTTATTAAGATATTTTTAATAACCGAATGAAAGTTGCAGTCGGGCATTATCGATTGCGAATGTTTATTAAAGGGGATAACTTCTGTAGGTCTTAAAAATTTTATTTCAAATTTGAAACGTACTATACTCTACTGAAATTGCACCATACAGGGTCATCGTCAGAGGCGTGCAAATTGTGTTGTTTTATATAAACAATGTTTTATTATAAATTTAGAGCATTAAGGTATTTTATAAGGCACATAAAAATACGAAGATGTACAAAGTATCGAAACTAATATATATTTATTTATTTATTAAAAGATCATGTCAATACACAAATCGTTTACATTCGTCAACAACAACAGAGACGTTACCTAATATTTTCATGTAAAATTATTAGTAGAAGTACACAAATTGTAGTTAAAACTCTAAATAGAAAATATACTAGACACATAGAACAAACTACAGTTTACAAATCTACAGACGTAAAATATATAAAATAAAATAGGTGCATTAATCAACGTGGAAATCACCATTTAATATTTCATTCAAAGAATAGAATGCCCTTTTGTTAAGGTATGTTTTTATTCTTTCTTTGTATTAATTAGCGGGTAAGAATTTAACATGGTTTGGAAGTTTATTATATAGTTAGGTGCATAATAGTTTGTAGAGAATTTGAATAAAAATTTTCAAACATTTTTTTGTTACTATACTTCCACTGGATGTGGAAGTAATTAATATTCTATTTTCAAGAAAAAGAACGCCATTGCCATGTAAACCGGAAGTGATATTTAAAATTTACATGCCTTTTTTACTTTCCTTTAATAGTCAATTAAGAACATAAATAATCCGATCAATTCTTCTTTGATGTTCAATTATATGTTTCTTAGCGGCATCGATTCCCCGGAAAAAAATACTTATCTCAAAAACTACCGAGAAAATCGGACATAACGCGTTAACTAGGACACCCTGTACACTGTAAATATACATTATGTACCTACAGATAGTTTTTCTTTTAATTAAAAACCACTGCCTAAGGAATCACTACAACCGCATTCAGTTTTCCTACTCAAATTACTTTAAATAAAAATTCTTGTGCACCCAACGCGAAATTCGACTCTGTACGACAGAAATATATTTGAACTATTTCTCTTATATTACACAATCTGTTAATCTCCGCCTTTTTACGTAGATGGCATATTTCATTGGTCAAAGGGGCACGCCCACCCGTATAAACTTTTTTCATATATATCAATGAAAATATTATTTGTCCTACCGCAGATTATACTCTTAAGCCACCCGAATTGTAACGGATGTTCCTAAGAGCCTAACCATTTTTGGACTTTTAAACAGTGTTTTTCTATTACCTCTTTAGTAGGTGGAATTGCAGAAAATTATATTTTCATCATAATTATGTCAATTATTTTATTAATTTTAGGTTTGTAAAAATAGATTTTTTATGATGATTCCATGCTAGTTGAGTCATTATAATCAAAAGGTCAATGTCTTCACCAACTATTATAGCTTGATTGTCTTCGGTTTTCAAATCAATAGCAGTTGTAACGATTGTAGTATATCAGCGTCTTCTCTGCATATTTTAACGTAAAAGTCATTATCTATTAACTCTTTGAGCGATAATTTTATAAAGCTATCCTTATTTTTACTATTAGCTAGAACTTTTTTTTGACTAACTGATGATTCATAATGTCACTTGTGATTGAAATACCTACGTAAACATTTTTTTCTAAAGGACGAATGCGCTCGTTATTCTTAGTGCTATTCTGTTCATCGGCATACCCATCAAGAATAATACTACACTAGTCTTGACTGCTTGGTTCTGATTATTGATCATATATTCATATATTATATTATTACCATGCGTATGCTTAATAAATTTCCTTTTCAAATTAACGAAGTTTCATTTTGTATTAAATTTTTTAAGTTATACAAGACTTTCTATAGCATATTTCATTTTGTTTTGATGAAAATTTTAAAAATGCAGTTTTTTAAAATAAAAAAACGCACTTTGTGAAAATTTAAAAAAAAATAACTCTATCCCCTAAAATAACATAAAATACAGTACAATCGAAAAGAAGAAAAAGTGACGTACAATGCCTCCTTGATAATTGACGAAGAATTAAAAATTTTATTTCGTCCGCCATCTTTGACCGTTCTATTTGACATACGGTGTCCGGGATTGGTGCATTATATTTGACCATAAATGAGTTTTACTTTTGCCAACTTTGATGAAATTATTCCTTCTTATAGAAAAGATATTCAATTTTCATTTTCTCGGCTATTTTTGGTGTTTTCTATGTTTTCCAAGATGGCGGATTGACCAATACATATCGGACAGGTCTACATTTTTTACGAATTTTATTCCAGATAAGCAAGTATTTTTAAAATTCCTATCCGATTACAAGTACAAGATATATTAAGTAAGATAAGTTGAAAATCCGTGACAACGCGTCAAAAAGTGCATATAACTTTTGACGCAAACGGAATTTTTGGCCGCAAATATTTTTTTCGTAATCAGGAGGTCATAATACATAAGAATAAGCAATAAAATTTCAGGTGGAATGTTGTCGCCGAAAAAAATCAATTCGACTATATATGGTAATCACTTGATTTTGTCCTAAAAATTAAAGAAAAAAATTATAAATGATCTAAATCAAATGAATTAAAAATATATCTGATTTTAATATTAAAAGTCCGTTAGGTATAAATCCAGTTTTACCACCTGCATGCAGAATTATGAGGCGACGTCCCTTCCCAGGTAACAAGAGGGTACGTTACGAGGCCTTCCCAGAAAATGAGGAAAACTTTTCAGAAAATGGCTCTACTAGATAATATTAGCATTAATTACAAAATATTTATTTCAAGGGATAATTTGAATAATGCTTTATACTGATAGAGATTATGCTTCTTTATTTTTTGGCTCATGCGTAAGACATCTTGGCTCCCTGGCTCCCCCCATGGCTGCGCACCTGTAGCCTGTAGCTTTGGTAAATGCCTAAAAAAAAATCAATGTTAAGATTTTCATTACAAACAGTAAAAAAATTGCATCGTACCTCGTAATGTGGACGGCGTTTCTCGGTTATATAGAAAGCGTGTATCATATCTCTCATCGATTTAACTTACTCCAAGATCAAGATCGCACTTTGGCGAAGCTTTATTAGGACACTTTTTATGCGGCGTGGAGAATTTTGTAGTGTTAATTTTGCTGGATTGTTTTAGCTTCCTGTGATGTTTTTCTGCTAATTTTTGTATCAGCCAACACACGTTGTCGTATATTTTTTACTTGTATTTTATTCATTAAATTTAAAAGCTGTTCTAAGTTGTTATTTCATTCAGAGTAGTCGTATCATCTGCATATAAAACTAGATCACTATTTGGCAGGCAGTTCGTTATATCGTTTACGTAGATGAGAAACAGCAACGGTACCATCATTGCCCCTTGTGGCACTCCATATTTGATAAGCTAGAATTCATGACATTAAAGTGGACCATTTGTTGTCTGTTGGTTAGATATAATTGGATAATTTTAGTGCTCAAGGGATTAAATCCATAAAGTGTTAAAATTGCCATTTCCGTATTATGATTTTGTCTGAAACCAAATTGCTCATTAATAAATAAACTCTAGTATTTTCAAAGTACTCTGCTATTTGCTTGGCTAAAAGCCCTTCCACTATCTTGGCAATGATAGGAACTCGAGATATCGGTCTATAATTACCTGGGTCATCGCGATTTCCTTTTTTAAACATTGGAATCACTAGCAATTTTTACAGAGTCTGGAAATTCACCTCTCTTTATGGATAAATTTATTAAATACGTTAAAGGCGATGTATTCATGTTTTTGATTTCTTTTATGATTTTTACATTTATACCATAAATATCCAAAGAATTTTTATTCTTTAAATTATTAATTGCCTCCCGTACTTCATTAAAAGTTACTTCACGAAATTTAAATATTTTATTAATGTTTTTGTTCAAGAATTCTTCAGGTAGATGCCTTACTTTTTGTACTTAGGATACTAATACTTCTGCCTGATTAACAAAGTAAATGTTAAAATCAGAGGGATTTATTGTGTGGTCTGGAGAATCATGAACTTTTGGCTTACAATTATTAATTACTTCCCACATTGATTTAGAAGAGTTGTTTTTGGAATTTATATACTCACTATTTATTCTTTTTTTTTTTGTATTTAGGATTTCCTCATACATGTTTTTATTTTCATGAGTAGGGGACTGTTTGCATGTAAAAACCCAAAAATATCTCTCATATTTTTTAGATGTTCATTAAACAACAATACTGTATGATTTCTTAATGTGTTAGTAGTAATTATTTTTACCGGAAAAGCAAGTTTTGTATTTTTCACAATCTTGTCGATGAACATGTCCCATTTATTATTAATTGTAAGGCTAAGGGTAGATGAAATTAGTGTCAAACTATTAAAATCAATTAGCGATATTATTTGTGAACCTCTAGCTTGCTTAATAAATAATTCATTGAGTTGTGGAGTATTTCCAGATATTCTCAAATTAGCATGTGTTATACCATTATTTAAAAAAGAAGATCCTCATAAAATAGAAAACTATCGACAAATTTCATTACTTAGTACCTTATCAAAGCTTTTTGAAAAACTAGTATATAATATAATCGTAAATTATTTAAATAAACTGAATATTATGACACCTTGCCAACATGGTTTCAGACAACATATGTCAACAGAAACAGCTTCATATCACTTGTTAAACTGCATTTACAAAGAACTTGATGAAGGTAAACATGTCATGCTTTCAATGTTCGATCTGTCCCGAGCCTTCGACACTGTGGATATGGAATTTTTAGCTAATAAGTTATATTCTATAGGAATAAGGGGGAATATATTAATGTGGATACGGTCGTATATGGAAAATAGAAAAATGATAGTAAAAAGTAATAATGTAGTTTCTTCCATAAAAAATGTAGATTTAGGCGTGCCGCAGGGTTCAGTGTTGGGACCCCTTCTTTTTATGATATATATAAATGATCTTCCACAACATATGTCCACTGGTCAAATTACAATGTTCGCGGATGATACCTCGATATTAGTTTCAGCGTCGACACCAGAAGAACTTGCTTCAAAGGTAAATCGCGCGTGTGATGAATTGACCGCATGGACACAACGTAATAAATTAATTCTAAATGAAAGCAAGACAGTGTATTTAAATTTTTATCTTCAAAAACCTCTTCCTCAGAACTTTGAGACAGAAAACAAAATGACGCTGTCTGCGACTGCAAAATTTCTGGGTACACATCTAGACTGTCGATTAAGGTGGGATAACCATGTTGACTTTGTTTGTGGCAAACTAAATTCGGCCTTTTATGCGATATTACAAATGAAATCCACCCTCCACAACAAAGGATTGCTAAGTATATATTACTCTCTGGCTTATAGTCATATGGCTAACAATATTGTATCCTGGGGAGTTGGTAGTGGCATAAGTACTGATATCCCAGAAAAGATTTATTAGGCTAATTTTTAATTTACAACCTACAACCAGTTGTAAAGATTATTTCAAAAAAGAAAATATATTAACGGTACCTTCTGTATTTATGTGGAAATGTGTGCTTTATGTTTTTAAACATAAACATAATTTCGTAGAAGTTGGAAAATGCCACTGTTACAGTACAAGACATGGTAGCAACTTAATGATACCTACTCATAAGACAAGTGCTTATAAAAAATCCCCTGCCTACAACTTCATAAAAATATTTGATACGCTGCC
The DNA here is from genome assembly GCA_936432065.2 of Rutpela maculata. Taxonomy (NCBI): domain Eukaryota; kingdom Metazoa; phylum Arthropoda; class Insecta; order Coleoptera; family Cerambycidae; genus Rutpela; species Rutpela maculata. Next base: position 214,131,238 of record OW386285.2, read on the forward strand.
TCAAAAGTTAAAAGATATAAAAAGTTTCTCCAGTTTCAAAAAGCAAACAAAATCATATTTCCTGGATAAGGCATTTTATTCTGTACAAGAGTTTCTATCTACATAAATATGTATTATAAATATAATTTATTACTCTATAAATACCTTATAATCTATCTGTACTAATATCTATTGTTTTTATTTTTATGCGTATCTGTTTGTATATAAATGATGTTGTGTGTGTCTGTTTTTAATCTATACGTGTTAATGTTTTTGGATATATTTTAATATTTTTTAATGTTGCTTGACTTACCATATGTACAAGAATGTATTTAAATAATGGGACAATAAATATCTATCTATCTATCTATTAGATTTAATAAAGGACAAGTCAACTATTTGCATTATGTTGTGAAATTGAAATAAACCCTGTTCATTGGTCCAACCGTTTTTTGTATATTTACGTTTTTTGGATCTAGAAGGTCTATATAAATTGTAACTGAATTATGATCAGAAATATGTAAATCTCTTACCGCAGTGCTGTACTCACCTAAAAAATGTATTAATATGTTGTCTAAGCAGTTGTTTTCTCTGCTTGCCTCTGTTATGCACGTGTGAAAATTAAAAGAAGTCAATAGATATTTGAATTCTTTGTCATATTTATCTTGTAAAGTATAAAAGTGTATGTTAAATCCACCAGTTATCATGTTCCTTTAATTTGTTTAAAATGGCAGTGACAATATCAATAAATCTTAATTTTTTTTTTTGTAACTTCATCAGATGTTCTGTAAAGTGAAACAATAATGTAATTACCACTGATAACCTCTACTGCTGACACTTCACAGATTGATTCACGTGACAACAATACAACCTTAAAAGCTTTAAAATCAATACCGTTCTTTACAAAAATTATGCTACGGCCATGTGAAGAGGTAGTTCTAACATAAAGTGAGGCCAATGTATAGTTATGAATGTTTACCGTACCTATTTTACCTGTCTTCAGCCAATGTTCGCTAAAAGTTAAGACGTCTGGCATTTATTTGATTTACTCTCATTTACTTTATATCTCAGATATTGAACATTAAGATGAAATACCGAAATAGCATTCTTTCTACTGCATTTACTTGTTCTTGTCCACACTAGGAGACTGAAAACCCTCAATAATAACTTCTTCACTTATTTATTTTTGTAGTGGTGTTTTATTTACAACTTCCTTCCTAGAGGGTCATCATTTTCAGTTTGCATAGAATTAGAATTATTAGGTAGTTTCGAATTATCAAGGAACCTGCGCCCCTTTTTGAAATCGAAACGATCATACATTATACCAGATGGCTAAAATTTGCTGTCATGTAACAGATCATGGAGTACTGGGTCAAGTCCGACCATGAAACTATTGTTATCCTCTACCTTTTTGCATAAGTCTAACCATTTAACATAGTCTGTGTTAGATTTCCTTGCGATATAGATCAAAAGCTTTGCTTAAATCCATGAATAGGCCTATACATTTTTTATTTTGATCTAAATTTTAAACCGTATCTGTTCAATTTTTCAATTAATATTTTGTGATTTACTAGATCAAAAGCTTTGCTTAAATCCATGAATAGGCCTATATATTTTTTACTTTGATCTAAATTTTCGTACAAATTATTTAAAAATGCCGTTATTGCGGTTTCAGTGGAACGATTCTTTCTGAAACCATGCAGTGAATCAGAAATAATATTATGTTATGTTGCAAATTCGACAATAAGGTTGAACATAACTCTTTCCAATATTTTAGAAATAGTTGACAGTAGAGCAACAGGTCTATAATTTTCGGATAAGGTATTATATCCTTTTTTATATAAAGGAAAAACTCTTGCTGACTTTAGAACAGATGGAAACGTTCCTTCCGAAAGTGACAAATTTATTAAAAATGTAAGTGGAACTACTAAGTAGTTCACTGACTGTTTTATCAAATTAGTGCTCAAATTATCAAGGCCAGAAGAATTGCTTTTTTTAATTTCATTATAATATTATATATTTCTGATTCCGAAGCTGGTTCCAAAAAAAGAGTGGGAAAATTTGATTTTAGATCAAAATTGATTTTAATAATATTTTCATCTAGGTCATCATTAGCTTAGCTGGCAGGCCTATAAAATACTTCATTAATTTTATTTTCATTTTTAGGCTTTTTGTTATTCAAGTTGTTGTTTATTACTGACCAAACAACTTTAGATTTATTGGTAGCATTAGAATAAATTGAATCATTGTACATTTTTTTTAGCAGCAACTATTACTTTTTTGTAAATTTTTATATTTATTGTAAACAGTATTATCATTTGGACCATTTGTTTGCGTCTTTATTTGATGTAATAGTTTCAAATTTTGTGATGATATCTTAATACCTCGGGTTACCCATCCATTTTTGATGTTTATTTTATCTTTTATTTTGACACGGAAACAAAACAGATATCATAATAATAAATTTAGTAAATCCCTCTTCCGACGTTACTGCGTTGTATATATCATTCCACGACTCATTGCCTAAGTTATAAAAAAATTGTTTATAATTCTCTTCATTATAGAGCCTGGTATATTTATAGGCTACGTTATTATCTGATGGTATAAAAAATTCATATTGCAGTATTTGAGATGTATGATCTGATATACCATTTTCTATAACTTGACATGTTGATTCATAATATGTATCACAAAAATTTGTACAAATGTAATCAATACAAGTGGCAGAATTATAAGATATTCTTGTAGGTTCATTTATTATCATATTGTATGTTTGTAGCAGATCACATAGCTCAGTTTTCTCTGTCGAATTTGAGAGGTAATCGATATTTAAATCCCCACATACTATAACATCATTATTATCAATAATTTTATTTAATACATCATCTAATGTTGACAACAAAATTTTAAAGTTAGCCTGTGGTGATCTATATATTGATAAAAGTTTTACTGAATAATCACAAATTTTAATCTCAACGCCAGCTAATTCAATATCCTTTTCGATTGATGATTCAAGTACATATGTAAGTTCTTTGATTTTAAATTGACTATAATGTTTATGAAATATGACTACACCGCCATGCCGTTACTTTTAGTTCTACAAAAAATTAGTTTGAAGTTTTTGAGGTCAAAACTTTTTGTGGTAGTATCTTATGCAAAGATACATCACTGGAAGGAACCACTCGCAAAAAGGTTGCAAAGGTACGGACACTTATCTTAACCTGCCATGGTGCCATGGCCCTTAAAAATAACATTATTGCGGCAGTTGTACTATGTGCATATTGTCTTTCTCTTAAAAGAAAAATATATGTTTATATACCTATCTTTCATGAGATTTTTGTATTTAAAATAATTTATAATATTTTCTGGTAATATATAAATCTTTTCTTCGATGTTTGTACTACCTTAAAAAATTACTAAATGTGAATTAGTTTGCGTTCAATAATAATTCCACAGTTGTAAAATGAATTATGAAAAAAGCCAACAAATGAGTAAAACGGTATAATAAAATTGTGGATCAATATAAATAAGCACATGTTGAACACTGTGGCGAAGGCAATTTAAGAGTATTGCAAATGATTAAGAATGGACTGTTAGTCAGTATTTTTCACTTTTATCGTTTATTCTATTGTCAATACATTTGAATAACAGTAGCTGAAGAGTACTTGAGTGTATCTCTGGTCATACTTGAATGACCTAGCTATCTGCAGTGATCTCTCTCTCTCTCTCTCTCTCTCTCTCTCCCTCCCTCTCTCCCTCCCTCCCTCTCTCTCTCTCTCTCTCTCTCTCTCTCCCCCTCCCCCTCTCCCCCCCTCGCATTAATAGTATATTATATAATTATTTTGTCAAAAACATTTTAAATTCCCAAAAAATAACTGAATAAGCATGATGTCACATTTGATGAAGTCACTTTTTTTTAATAACGGAATTTAAAACAAAAAATCATGGTACGAAAAAGCTTTGTTTTATCGATACCTAAGATATTATTTACATAGGAGCACTTTTTCCGAGATATTACGGCTTTAAAGCTAGTATGGTCAAAATCTTCTTGAAAAGTAGGACATTTTTCAATATGACCAGAGCTCGGGAGTTTTATCTCTGTGGCGTCAAAATCGGGACTGACTCTAGGTCAGCGTGGAAAGATTTTTATGCAAGAAAATGTTTTATGTTGCCAGCAGCTTATTGGATTTTATATTTAATTATTATGAAAATAAACATAATAAACACGCCACACATATTAAACAGAACAAGAAAGTATGTGTTTGATTCAAAATTGTTTTTTTATTTGCTAGATATGTATTTCATGTCTTTGTAAGAACCATTACCGTTTTTAGGTTAAATTTATTACCAAAAATACATTGTAGCTGGTAATGATGAATATTTCACCACTTTGTCGTTTTTCTGAATGTTTCAGTAGATGTTTGCAATATAATACTAATAATACTATGTCTATATGAGAGCAGTCTCTGGCGCCGAGATAAAATTCACGAATTCACTGAATATGACTTAGTACTAGTCAACCATCCTAAATTGGCAGGTAGCCGCGCAGAGAAAGAAGAAATATCGTCACTGTTGGACAGAGACAAACAAGCTTTTTAAGCTTCTTAAGCTTCTTAAGCTATCTAGCTAGCTAGTTAGCTGAAAAACCTTGTTTAGGTCTCTGTCCAACAGTGACGATATTTCTTCTTTCTCTGCGCGGCTACCTGCCAACTTAGGATGGTTGACTAGTAGATCTTTAATGTTCAACGTAAATTATTCAAATTTCAGTTAGTGATTTACAATGGACACATAATGAATATATAATTTTTTATATTTATATTTTGAGATATCCGCGGTTAAAATGGGGGCATTTGAATCTTATATTAATTGAAAATCAAATTTTTTATGTTATTTTATATATAAAATAAAATTCTTGAAGGTCTTCTGCTCAAAGGTTTATAAAAATATCGCAAATATGTACAGAGTACTCACACATTGAACTGAACTCACAAATACTCGTGTGTGAAGGGGAAATATGCTAAATTCCAGTCATTTTGTTTGGCGAAGTGGGCAATAAAACAGAGTAAGATACGATATATCTTTTTACCTGCTTCCACTTAAAGAGAACGTTAATTATGTCCCTAATTTATAACATTAAGGTTTATTCGACGGCTGAGCTTATGAGTTGAAATAAATAAAGATATGTTTCCTGTTTTACTCGTATTTTATTACTCAGTTCGCCATCCTAAAACGACTGAACTTTAATAGATTCCTCGAACAAAGGATACCCTGAATGCACCTGTGGAACGGAAAAGCCATACAGTATACTTTTGAAACGATTTTTGACCACTTTTGTTAAATTTTCGTCCACTGCGGACTATCAAGAAGCTTTAGTACTGCCGCTGTATTTCAATTTCAATAAAATAAGTTAAAGTATTTTCTAAATATATATTATTTACACGTTATTAAATTCAACACCCTGTCAGACATTAAGCCGTTTAGAATATAGGCTTGTATGAACTTTTCTTTCTAAAATAACCCAAGGAGCGACCTCGTATTGTGAAGATACAAAAAAAATATATCAAACATTTCTTCAAAATATATTAGTTTAAACATAAGGTGATTGTAGAATGGATTAAATTTGTGAGGATAACATCTTACAGGAGCATATTACGTTTTTCCTTCAGCTATTTTAACTTTGTCTATCAATTGTCAATCAGTAGCGGTATCAATTTTCTACTACAACTATTCCATCAACGTACTCCGTAGGGTAGAGGTGTCCATATAATTTATTAATGAGATGCATGTTTTCACTTCGGTCTCGACTGAACTGCACTTTATTGTTAACAAAAAGAATAAAACTGAAATATTTTAGAAAATTCTTCCATTAACAGCGCCTTAACTGATGGTCTTACGCGATTTATTTCAGTCAATATTTCTGAGATTATAGATTCTGAGAAATTATCTACACATTATGTTATTAAAAGGTTTATTAGGGTTTTGGGAAAATATTAAAAGTAAAACTTAAAATTGAATTCACGGCAGAAACAAATATCTAGATGTGTTCCGAACGGTATTAAAACATGGGCAACAGAAATATTATCCTTGAAAAGTTATGATGTTTCAAAGTAGCACGTGCATAATCATAATGGTGAAAAAGTGAAGGACACGTGCCACTCATTAGAAGGCTCCGCTAATCCATTGAAAGCTCGCCAATCTTGTTTATGTTTTGTAAAATGACTAAAATGAGACACACTCCGTTGAATTAGAAAATATACTAAGTATAAAATTGGCTAACGTACACAGACAATAGAATTGGTAATGTATACCACTTCTGACTTTCAGTAGAAAATAGCAGCTTTTGTTTAACATTTCAAAGTTTCTGAAAGAATTGTTTATGTATATAGGTATTTATTTATAATGTTATTGTCTATACTGTTTATTTATATATGCCATATACAAAAGATAAGAAAAAGGCAGAGAAAAATACAAGTTTAAAATAGCGACAACCCTCAACAATTTTTTATTCAGGGTAAAAATAATTGAAACTTAATTTTATCATATATTTTCCTATGATTAAAGCAAAAAAAAATAAAAATATATATAAAGAATAATAATAAAAAAAAAATTAAAAATGAGCGTCTTCCAAAAAAAGTAAGAAATAATAAGTCGGAAATACCTTTGGTCGTAGTACGGGAGGCAGCGCTAATTTGAACAAGTCATTTCTTACCGACTGAAAATCATAACAATAATAGTTTTCCCCTAATACATCAGCAATCTGAACGTCAGCTACTCTGATAGCGGTGGAGCTAATGGGAGAGCATGTTAAAGTTGTTAAAAAATCGTTTTCCATCGGTTTCTTTGAATATCTCGAAATCTATAAGTTCTATGGAAAACAACAAAAAGAAAGAAAATGTTCGTTATGAGCTGTACCATAAAAGTACATAAACTATAATTCATTCCAATTATTATTATTTAAAAAAAAAATAAATAAATCACCAAGTATGTCTACATGTCATGTTATGTTCTCACAAACCGGGCCTCAGTCGCCAGATAGCTCAGAATCCAAGGGTCGATTAATTGATGTCCGCGCCAAACAGAAGTTTTTTCGTATATTCAAGTGTTTTTAAATCGCTCAGAGAGCGCAAGGTTCCTTTGAGTGGGTTACGAACCCGTGTTAACGGAATCAGACCAAAGCATAGCTTCGGTAAGACTTTTTCAAATATTTATAAAAATTCTGACAGTGGCATTTATTAAAATATTAAATTAGACATTAGACAAAAGTCATTCAAAAATTATTCTTAAACTTAACCTAAAATTCACAGTGCAATAGATTTGTCAATCTAAAAGTTTTTCTTGTCAAAGGCCTTCCCCGACCGGTTTTGGTATAAACCGGTCGAGACACCATGGACTCTGAATTGTCAAATAGGGATAAAATGCAAAAAAACCTAATCGGAGGGGCAAAGAGAGACTGGCCATTCCTTCCATCGAAACCCACCTCCGGCACGGAAACCGACACGTCTGTCGTTAGCCTGGACCGGAGGTCGGTAATGAAAAAAATGCCGACAAGAACAAGGACCAAACAAGCAGCAGCAGTATTAGTACCAGCACCTGCAGATAGCGGCAGCGAGGGATCTCTAGACAGTATAAAGGCAGCGCCGGCACGTTCAACGCCGATACCATCTACATCCGACAACTCCCGAGACCCAATGAACCCCCAAAAAACGGAGATGGCAGCACTGTTTCAAATTCGGTCACCAAAGAAAAGAAAACTGACTGTACCTGAGGCGGGCAACCCGAAATTTACCCACCCGGGGTCATCGAAAAAAGCTATGCCGCCGCCGCCTATAACAACCAAAAATCGACACGAGGGAAATGTATCAATGGACGAGGACATGGATATGGTGTCGCCACAGCCAGTCATCGAGCTGGAACCGAAAGTGACCACGCCTCAACCTGCTATTAAGAATCCACCTTCCATTGTGATCCATGGGCGGTTGAATGACCATAAAAAAGTAAATACTTCCCTCAAAAGCAGCTTGAGGGGAGACTTTACGTGGAAACACTCAATAAACTCAGCGATGCTCCAGCTCGCGAACAAGAGCGACTGGACACAGATGAACGAGTACTTCAACGAGGTCCAGGTGGAATACCATACCTATACCCCGAGGGATGAGAAATCTCACGCCTTTGTCTTTCGGGGTATATATCATGAAGTCGACATCAAGGACATAAAAGAAGAACTACAAGTCCATAAAATCGCCGTTCGCGATATATATACCATGAGGGGTACACGCAATCCTCTGTATATGATCATCATGTCACAAGAGGTCACACTGAAGGAACTGCAAAACCGGGTCCGTTGCCTCGATCATACCTCCGTCACGTGGGCACGTCAGATAAACTCTAAGAAAATTATTCAATGTCACAGGTGCCAGCAGTGGGGACACGCGACAAATTGCCACGTGGCCCCCCGCTGCGTCAAATGCACCGGTTCCCACTTGACGAAGGTATGCGTCAACAAGGACGAACCGGCACAATGTTGTAATTGCGTGACCTACATAATATACAGGAGGCGCATACAGCAGATGGACCAGTGGACGGCGAGGGTTCCACCCACCCAGCAAATGAAGTACGTGGCGGCACCACCACCGAGAACTAATGCATGGACACAATGCGCCCATAATCAGGCGCAACAACTGCCCCAACAACAAAGACTGACAGCGAGGCCACCTAAAACAACAACAAGCCAGCGGAGCCAACCACCAAACTCACTGGAATCGGGAATGGTCCAACTTCATAACGTACGCGAACAAACAGAGAGGCTGGCCTCTCTGGTGTAACGGTTTGTTGTCAGGTAGCTGGTTCGGAGATTAATCAGGGTCCAGATTAGTTAATAAGACAGCCCAATAAAAATATAAACAGTTTATTTACTTCTTGAAACAGGCAGTGTTACATAACATACAGGTACAGGTTATATGTCCGTATCTTTTACGGTTCTTAGGACAACATTTTTCTATTATCTGAGAGAGAGAGAGTGTGTAACGGTTGCGATGCGACGTCTCTGGCTTTGGCGGCGAAACGGCGCCGGGGAATGACTAACGACTCGAGGGGTCCCAGTTCAACACGCTGTAGGATTCCCAGGGTCAGATTGCATTCGTTCCGTCGTGTTTGCGTCGGGAGATGCACAAAACTGCAATATGTCCAGCTCAGCACGCTGTAGACAGATTGGCAGAATTATCCACTCTGCATTATGTTGATTTGCGGCCGGGGTTTTATATCCGAGAATCCTCGCTTGCTGGTGACGTAGTACTGCGTATAATTTAGTGTCGTGTGCAAATCCGAGCCTCTAGACGGGAGCTGGTAGATTTGCGGGCCGTGTGCACATTGGTGTCGTGTGTAAATCCGGAATCTTAGTAATGGAGCAGGAATTTAAAGAATGCTTCATTACACTCCCCTCTTTCTTTACAAAAAAAATTTTTCAAAATTCTATCAAAGAGAAAATTTTTACTAACTTAACATCAAAATACAGCAATGGGAAAACAAGTTACTAAACATCTTCAAACAAAATAAAGAAAGAATGGCCAATTCTTTCGTATACGCCTGGTATATATGTATGTGCATATGTAGAGAAAAACAAATTTTTAAATAACATAAACAGTATGTAAAATATCTTAGAACTATGGTACAAGTAAAATAGTTAAAATAAATGAGCACAAAAAAATTGCAAGAAACAGGTATACAAATACAAATGTGGTTCTTCCGGACGTTTACTGCAGGGGCGATGGCGGACAGGGGGGACGGTGCCAGGGATCCTAGAAACGGGGCCATCTTGGTTGTGGCGCCTGAACTGTCGCTTCCGTTGCGGAGCTGGGACCGGCAGGGCTGCGTCGTTGTCCTGGAAAAACACCTGGAGGAAGGCAATTGGCCTACCTGGGGTCGGTGGTTTCGGGGGGCTGGGGCTGTCTCCGAACTGGGGACGGCATCGGGGACGGTACGCCTCGGACTGGGGACGGCATCGGGGATGGTGCGTCTCGGACTGGGGACGGCATCGGGGATGGTGCGTCTCGGACTGGGGGCGGCATCTGGGACGGTACGTCTCGGACTGGGGGCGGCATCGGGGTTGGCATCAGGGACGGCATCTGGGATGATACTTCTCGAACTGGGGACGGCATCGGGGACGGTACTTCTCGGACTGGGGACGGCATCGGGGGCGGTACATCTCGGACTTCGGATGGCATCGGGGACGGTACATCTCGGACTGGGGACGGTACGTCTCGGACTGGGGACGGCATCAGGGTTGGCTGTTGCGTCTCGGACTGGGGGCGGCCTTTTGGCTTCGGGTGTCGGAGGCAGAGGTGACAGCAGGTCTGGCACTTGGACTTCTGACTTCATCACTTATTTTGGATGACTCTGGTTTTACTGGACTTATTTTCGTTACGGTTGCGAGATACAGGGTTTCCATGGGTTGGAAAATTCGGGATCTATAAAATTATTATTGCTCCATATATGGCGGTACAGGATTCCGTCTATAATGCAGTAATCTGGAGTTTTTTCTGGACATCGGTTCGATTAACGTATTTTCGGGACTCTGGACATAAATTTAAATTATTTTACTGCTCCATATATGACGGTACAGCTATCGTCTATAATGCAGTAATCTGGATTTATTTCTGGACATCGGTTCGTTTAACGTATTTTCGGTACTATTCGGAATCGTGTCTCTTCTGGGGTTAAAATTGTAGTAGTCTGGATTGCCACCACAAAATCCTTTTCATTTTCGTTTTCTCTCTTGACTTGAAATATCTTTATATCTCTCTCTCATTCGTGAACGTCTCTTTTTGGGCTATCTGGAATAAACTAAAGTCTCAAAATGTACTCGGGCGCCATATTATGTAATGGTTTCTTGTCGGGTAGCTGGTTCGGAGATTAATCAGGGTCCAGATTAGTTAATAAGACAGCGAAATAAAAATATAAACAATTTATTTACTTCTTGAAACAGGCAGTGTTACATAACATACAATTCAATTCAATTCAAAAATATTTATTAGATGTTTAGCATACAAACATGCACCTGAATCGTATCCCGGTACAGAGCCGACCGCACAACCACGGTACAGGTTATATGTCCGTATCTTTTACGGTTCTTAGGACAACATTTTTCTATTATCTGAGAGAGAGAGAGAGAGAGAGTGTAACGGTTGCGATGCGACGTCTCTGGCTTTGGCGGCGAAACGGCGCCGGGGAATGTCTAACGACTCGAGGGGTCCCAGTTCAACACGCTGTAGGATTCCCAGGGTCAGATTGCATTCGTTCCGTCGTGTTTGCGTCGGGAGATGCACAAAACTGCAATATGTCCAGCTCAGCACGCTGTAGACAGATTGGCAGAATTATCCACTCTGCATTATGTTCTACTAGTCAATGCGCCGATGCTTGCAGTTTCCGCCCTTCGGGCGCTTTCCGCGGTTTGTTGGTGTGTTTCTTCTTTTGTTCTTCTACTTGTCAGGCTTTTTGAGGGATGGGGTTAGGTTTTACAATATTGTTGGTTAGTAATTACAGAGCTTTTCTAAAATAATGACATCATTCGTTGGGTTAGTAAAGTTTTTGTGTTGGGCATATTTTATGTTTATTTGTTGATTTTGTATTTTATGGCCTCTTTTGTTGTTTTGTGATTTGGGCATCTTTTTGTGATTTATTTTATGGCCTCTTTTGCAGTTCTAGGTTTGGGCATCTTTTGCTTTGGGTTGAATTTATGGCCTCTTTTTTTTTTTCCAATTTTGTTTGGTTTACAGTAAATTTTTGGTATGTGGTCGGGGGGGTGGGGGGGTGGGGGGGGTGGAGTCGGGGAGAGTGCAACAACTTAGATATGAGATTTTGTTATGGGTTATATAGGTAATTTAATGACGGGTATTTAGGTGCAGTGGGTAACTTGGTAGTTAGTGGGTCTTTTAGGGTGGGGTTGGTATGCACCACTAATTTCTGGGCAAAGGCCGGTATTAATCTGAGCAATATAAAATTTTCAATGGTAGGTAATGTTGTGCAGGTTTGTTATATTTGTGGACCTGAGTAGTTTGGCTGCCACTCGCAGGTTTTTATTTTGCGCCACTTGCAATTTATTTTGATTGGATTTGGAAAGGAGTGGGTACCATACTTGGCTAGCATATGTTAAAATCGGGCGGATATACGATTTATATAGGAGGGATGCAATGTACGTTGGAGAGGAGTCAAGGATGGGGAATAGTTGAAAAAATCTGGCTTGGGCTTTGGTTATAACTGAGCGTAGTTGTGGACTGAATTTGAGCTTGTGGTCGATTTTTATTCCTAGGTAATCAATTTCGGAAGACCACTCAAGGTCCTGGTTTTTTAGTGTGAGTTTTTCCGAGGGGTATGGGTGAACACTTTTTGTTATGGCCAGGGCTTTGGTCTTGTTTGGGTTGACTAGGAGCCCCCATTTTTCGAAAAATTTCGTGGTGGAATTCATTTGTTTTTGCAGGAGTTGCGCTAGAAGGTTGAGGTTTTTCGATGTGGCCACGATCGCCGTGTCATCTGCGTATATTGCATATGTCACTCTGTGGTCATTTGGTTTCGGTAGGTCGTTTATGTATAACAGAAACAGTACTGGACCTAAGGAGGAGCCCTGGGGGACTCCGGAAAGGATGGGAAATTGGGAGGAGCACTCCTGGTCGATTGCTACTCGGAATTGGCGGTTTTGAAGGTAGGATTGCACTAGTTTGATAGTGCGAATCGAAATTCCCGCGATCTGGAGCTTGTATAGCAACCCAGGGTGCCAGACTTTGTCGAACGCCTTCTCGAGGTCCAGGGAAACTATCCCTGTGGTGAGGCCCCGATTGGCGTTCGTGGTCAGAATTTCCCCAATGCGGAAAAGCTGCTGGGTTCTGCATTATGTTGATTTGCGGCCGGGCTTTTATATCCGAGAATCCTCGCTTGCTGGTGACGTAGTACTGCGTATAATTTAGTGTCGTGTGCAAATCCGCGCCTCTAGACGGGAGCTGGTAGATTTGCGGGCCGTGTGCACATTGGTGTCGTGTGTAAATCCGGAATCTTAGTAATGGAGCAGGAATTTAAAGAATGCTTCATTACACTGGTAAATTTAGACATGCTACTGGCACGGATGACAGAGCTCTGCGACGAGCTCTAGAAGTGTACTTCCTCCCTGGGTAGATTCCAGGTCGTGGTATCCTTCTTCCAAGATCTTCCTGACGATGCCTTTTAAACTTCGACTCTCCTTCTGGAACGTCAACGGTATAGTGGTAAACAAGGGTGTGAGGAACTCCACGCCGCCGGTGGCGCTGGAGGAACTCACATCCGACCACAATCCCATCTTTATAGAGTTGGAAAATATGTCGAGGGAAGACATGACACGAAAAGTTACTTCCTATAGGGACGCCAACTGGCGTCTCTACAAGACACATATTAACACACACTTAACACTTGCAAACAACAGCCGCCGAACTGGAAAATGTAGTGAACGAGTTCACAAGGGTACTGCAGGACGCCAAACAGAGTGTTGCTACAACGATAACGATAAATCCATACAAAGACCGACTCGACGCAGCGGTCATACAAGACATTCGAGAGAAAAACAGACTGAGACGACTTTGGCAGCGAAATCGCGATGTCGACGCCAAGGCCGAGATGGGCAGGCTACAACGGCAGATCAGGATCGCCATCAACACCGCAAAAAACCGGAAATGGCATGATAAGCTGGAAGCCTTGAATCCTTAGGACAACTCGCTGTGGAAGCTAGCGAGGGCCATGAAAAGTACGTGGGAGGCCATACCCGCTCTGACAAATGCCAATGGACAGACGGCTTTGACGGACTCGCAGAAAGCGAACGACTTATTAAACCATTTTTCGAACATACATAACGTACAAATACCAAACAATGCTGAACACGACCGCATTGAAACTGACATTAACGAACTAATTGGCCATAACGTCCAATTGACACAACGAGAATTTTTAAAGGTCATGGCCAAGCCCTCGAAAGTGGCCAGCATTGTTCAGACCTTAGCGAACGACAAAGCCCCGGGTTCGGACCCCATCGATTACAAGCTGCTCAAATATCTCCCGAGGAAAGGTATTGTGCAATTGACGTACATTGTCAACGCGATCCTGCGACTGCAACATTGACCTAGCCAGTGGAAATGCGCCGTGGTCGTGCCGATCTTGAAGCCAAAAAAGAACGCGAAGCTCGCCGGCAGTTATCGACCTATTTACTTACTGTCGACGTTACTGTCGACGATCTCCAAGTTTATAGAGAAGGTCATCCTGATCAGATTAGACTCTGCTCAGCAAGAACTTCACATCAACGACGAGTGCCAGTTCGGCTTCAGGAGAGGCAGAAGCACTGTGCAGCAGGTCGTCAGGATCGTGAATGACGTCAAGGTGCAATGCAACCTTGGGAAGAGCACCGTCATGGTGCTCCTCGATGTTGAGAAGGCCTTCGATACCGTATGGATCCCGGGGCTTCTTCACAAACTGAACGTACTGAACTTCCCCATGCACATAACCAAACTTATTCACTCTTTCCTAACGGGTAGATCGCTACAGGTCATGGTGAATAATAAACTATCAACTCGACAGGACATTCGCGCGGGCGTCCCCCAGGTGTCGTGCCTGTCACCGAAACTCTACAACTTATACGTCTCTGACTTCCCGGAGTTCTCGAATACGAACCTTGCTAAGTACGCCGATGACACGGCCATGTATGCGCATTCACAAAACGCACAAGCGGCAAATATGTTACTGAAAGCGCACATGACCCATGCCACGGCGTAATACGATAAGTGGAAGATTCGGATCAACGCCGAGAAGTCTGAGTCGATTCTCTTCACGCGCCGGTTCACAGAGAACCGCATCTTGACGCCAATTTCGATCGGGGGACAAGAAATTCCAATCAAACGGTGCGTGAAGTATCTGGGGGTGAACCTAGACAAACGACTAACGTTTAACGCCCACGTGAACGAGACGATACGCAACGTCTAATCATGTCCAGGAGTCTGTACCCGCTCCTGGCCAGGGGTAGCAGGACTTAACAGGACAAATAAAAAACTGTTGTACACGATGGTGATCAGGCCATCACATACGCGGCGCCGGTGTGGTGCAGCATACCGGCCACGACAATGAGAAAACTTCGAGTTCTCGAACATAAATTTGTGCGCCTCATCTCTGGTTCGGACAGATACACCTCCCTCAGAGATTTATATGATCGTTGCCACGACATAACCCCACTAGCGGACTACGTCCAAGAAATTTCTCAAAAATTCTACGAATTCAAACTGGGCGATAGTCCGCTAACCCGCAACATAACCCGAATCAGATAGCATAATGCAATCCTTTTCGATATTCGACACCCCCTACCATACCAGGCGTTGCCTATCTTCTGGCAACCTCTCTAGCCACACTTTCCTATACGATAACTTCTTATTTCCCCACTTTTAACCTTTACTAAAAACTATAATCAACTTTCTCCATTCCCTTTATATGTTCTATTTGTTTTTATCCGTTTTGTTATTTTGTGCTTTTTGTTTCTAAATTCTATCTTGACCAATAAATTTTCAAAACCAAAATATTTCGCCTGGCGGCAGGAAGACCACCAGGGTGGAATCGCTTCGAACGGGTTTTTTCATTGAGTTCTGTTTTCCCGTGCCAGCAACCAAAATTAAATAAGTGCTTCGTCTAGTGAGTGATAGTTTTATAGTGTTTTTCTTTTAATTAGTTTTAGGTCCTTGTGGACACATTTTTAATGTCTAATTTAGTTTTTAAGTCTGCCTGCGGCAGACAGGAGCACTAACCTACATATCATCTGTCATTAAGCCAAACCGGACCAGCTCCGCCCAGCCCTACATCCACCATGACGCTGTGCGACGTAGTTGTCTGGCTGGCTCCGGACCAGGTTCCGGCGAGGCGCATATATGTATAAAAACTATTAATAAATTGTTATTGATTGATTGATTGATTGGGTAAGGCGACTGACACTATTTTTTCAGGGTACGGACGTCTCGGATTCAAATCCTGCTCGTGAAATATTTTTTTATTGTATCAGTGATATTAAAAGTTTTACAAAGCTGTATATATGAACATAAGGATAGTTGTTCAAGTTAGGTTGGTTTTTCGAGTATGAAAATACTCGTAGCATAATTTTTTCTCAACTTTAACATGCTGTCACCTTTAGCTCCACCACGGGTGCGGCGACTGCCGCTCATTTTGCTGTTTATTAAATATTAATCAATTGATAAAAATGAAATTTATTCGGTATAAAATTCCTCGAAAAAATGCAGTGCTGTCTCCCGTACTATTGCGTTATTTGTTCATTTTTGTAAAAAAATCAATTAATTTTTCAATTTTAATTTAAGTTA
Source organism: Rutpela maculata (assembly GCA_936432065.2). NCBI lineage: Eukaryota > Metazoa > Arthropoda > Insecta > Coleoptera > Cerambycidae > Rutpela > Rutpela maculata. Next base: position 214,147,578 of record OW386285.2, read on the forward strand.
ATTCAATTAATTATCATGCATTTACTTTATAATATATTAATAATAGTTCAAGTGTTTTTATATAGGGTTTACTTAAAATCGGTAGCCATTTTTGTTTGACGCATGTCGCATAGTCGCATAGAACTTGTTATTAGATTATTTTATGTGTGTAAAGAAAATTTCGCTACAAATGTATTGGTAATTCAACGGAAGGATAAAAAGGAGAAGCCGAAAACTGCCATTTAGCAGAAAATATATTGAAATAATATGCCAAAAATACTTATAGAGCCTCAATAAAAACTAACTAATAGCACTTCAAATGTTTTTTTTAATATCAATATCTTAACTATATTTTAATAAAAGTCACAGCCTCTGTATAAATGCAACAACACAGCAATGACGTAATTTTCTTCTCATGTAAGAACAAAAAGTAATGAAATCGCTGACAATCACCGATCAAAGCAATAATTGACGACAGTAATATAGTTGAACATATTGAAATGCACAGACTTTAAATGCTTTGCGAAGATTTATATATGATATAAATGGAAGCGTATATTGTTAAGAAACCAAAGAAAACTAAAACAAATAATCTAATTCTATCCCCGCGTTGTGTCCATACCGCCACCACTAGACACTATCGTGGCCATATTGGGCTAAAAGTCTCCCAGCATCTCCCCTTTTTGTTGAAAGAACAGAGCAGTGACGTAGCACCTGCAACTCCCAATGTGCGAAGCGAAGGTGTTTATTTACCCTATTCTGTTAGTAGTCTCACAAAAATTAGTAGGTTATTTCTGGATGTCTGCACACAGCGATTACCTAGCTTGCGACTGGGAGTAGCTAAAGCCATTCTATTGTGTCTGCAGTTGCTTAGGTTATGCCAACAGTCCGTGCGTGATTTTTGGTAATGAGAATGTTTAGGAAAGGAAGAGAAGAGCTATTCTCGATTTCCATGGTCAGTTGGACGTTCGGGTATACAAGTGTTGGGAAAGTATTTAGGGAGGCCAGGAAATGTCATCAACGTGTCTTAACCAGTAGGTAAGTAAGTTTCAGATGGATAAATTAAGGGCTTGAATTTCGAAGTTCTCCATGAAAATGTTGGCATAACAGGGGATATGGGTTATCCCATCGAGGCTCCTCTTTCCTGTTTGTAGTAATTATTTTGGAAGAGAAAATAGGTACTAGGATGCATAGGATACTGAGAGATCTATGGTGTTTGGTCTTAAGGACGTTTAGGACAAAGGTAAACAGTAAATCAATAGAAACCAACTAGTATGTCTTTCTGCGAAATAGAATAGTTTTGAAAAAAGTCAATAAGATGGCGCTAATTGGTCGTAGAAGATGTTAGTTTTATGAATTTTGGAAAGGCCGTATATTCTAGGAGTTTTGGAGAATTTTTCACGGAGAATGAAGATTTTTTAAGAATCTAGATTAGCGTTGTTGATAATGGTTTTTGTTTTTTTCTAGATATGTTGTGAGGTCACGCTGAATACGTTTGTAATCAAGAATTGATTAAATTGTTCATTTTACTTAGGTAATCGAAGATGTTAAGTATGACGGTAGCATTGCCTTAGTTTGCTGAAAGGATGATAGAGTTTTCGTTGTTATACAGGTCTTCTAATGTTCGTTTCTCTTTGGAAAGTTTAGCAGGTTTAGCAGTCTGGACTATTCTAGCAATGTATTGTCTAGTACCCTGTTTGATTATTTGGGAGGTGGGATATAGAGTCTTCGACTTGAGAAATAATAGTTTCAATTGGGATAGTTTTAGGAGAAATAGCGAAATTAAAATCTTTTGCTAAACCTTGAAGGACAAAATCGCGATGGGAAAGGCAGAAAAGTTGTTGACTACTTTATTAGGATCTATTATAGAGGAGAAATTGAGTTTTCGTTTGGTAATGAATCACGGAAGTGCGTTTCTCTGAGTGATGGTCTTTTGTTCTGCGATATATTGGGCTTTATCGTTGGATAATCTGAAACATCTCGATTCTCTAAGAAATAGGTCTTCCAAAGCGACTTTCCAGCATCATATTTTCCCAAATCCTCTCATTTTTTGTCCACATCAACCTGAACGAGGATAGTATAGAACGGTTGATAGTCCAGGGAAAACCAAATCGCAAGAGGCGAAGAGAATTCCCTCCAAAATGTTGTGTTGATATCGCCTAGAAGTTGATAGGAAAGATTTGGAAAGATGTTGTGAATAAGAAGAAGGAAGGTTGGACATATCTCAATTCTTATCCATTTCATTCTTTAAGTATTCTCCGAGTTGCTTGTATCACTCTAACAATAACTAGATCTAAGCACTATACCCTTCTTCAGATTGTTGAGTTTCCTATATAATTGTTGAATATCGCAATTCTTTAAAAATAAGTGAAGGGTTTAGATGTAATTACTATACTTGTAATTCTAATCATCTCCCGAAATGTTTATTAGTATACCAAGCAGTATTTTTGTGTTTACAGAATTTTATCAAAGATTACAATAGTCATCAGGTGCATTTCTTATAAAAATGTTTCATAACCGTTATATTTACTGACTGATTTTTTTCAAAAACGCTCTAGCTAACAATAATTTATTCTCCAAATTTCAATAAAAGCGGACTTTTCTCTCTTAAGTTATTTAGCTTAAAAGAGACGTGACGGAAGGAGAGACAAGCGGATAGACGAGCAGACTGACAGAAAGACATGCCGGACATTTTGAAAGTTGTTGTGATATCATAATTTTTTCTCTACGAGCGATATTTGCAATTTTTTAAATAAACACACCACAGATAGTAGACAACCCCCAAATCCAAAGCCAAGGCTGTCCGGAAGGGGGTTACACATTCGGAAAAACGCAGACATACATCCACACCCCCCGATGTTGTCAATACCGGGGCTGGGGGTCGAACCCAGAGCGCGGTAGCGAGTCGATCAGCGTATTCGCCACTCAATACGCCTTAACCGATTGAGCTTAACCGATTGAGCTACCAACCGATTGAGCTACCGTGCGGCAATTTTTTAAATGTGTCGATGAAATGCAATATACTCTTTGCTTTCGTATTTCCATAGTGTATAATAACAGATACGAAAAAAAACTGCATATAAATTTTTTATAGAGAATTTTATAAGCTTAATGTTTTATATAAACATAATTTCGATATCACTAATGGTTAGAGAGATATAAGCAAAAACTGAATATTTCCAAGATGGCGGCTCGAACGCAACAGTTTGAGCTGGGGACTTTTAGTATGTTTAATAATCCTTAATGAACATCTTTGCCAAGTTTCAAAACTTTATCAGTTTTTTCCGTCAAATGTCGAGATTTGTTCAAATTTGATTGGGGTATATGGAAATTGAGGACAGCCGTAGAAAAAAAAAATGTGTGAAACTCACGCATAAAGTATTTCTTTTTCACTCATGGGATTGTCAAAATTCCCATTCGGGAAAAAATGTGCCACTTAATGCACTTGTTGCATAAATAACTATTTTCCAGTATTAGCTTAGAACATACTATTATTAACATACTATAAATAACGAAAACTGTTAGAACTCACACGAGCTGTCTCTTAAAATTTCACTTATCAAATGCAAGAAATAGTAATTTATGCAACACATGCAGAAAGTGGTAGGTACTTTTTTCAGGAATGGGAACTTTGACACACGAACCGTAGGTGAAAAATAGTAGATTGTAATACAAGTGTGGCAAGGGCTTCATTGCAAAACGATGTATGAAAATAGGAACACGAGCGCGGCGAGTTTTGCAATGAAGCTTGCCACATGTGTTACATACTATTTTTTCTACGGTTGTGAAGTTATTTCTCTTTTTTAAAGTCTTTCCAAAATTTTAAATTTGCTGCCTGTCAGATTTTATTTAAAGTGTCATTTTCCGCAGTCATTCTGAAGTTAGAAAATTTGACTTTTTAATTGAAATTCATGTGTAATTAATGTACATTTATAGAATTTAATTGTTATTACCAGTAAGTAATATAAAATTCTTTAAGGTAAACACACTATTTTATTCCGGTGTGCGAAGATGTAATCAAGGCGTGTGGCAAACTCTTTGGCGGCAAAGTGAAATTTTCTGCAGTCATTTTGAAGTAGAAAATGTTTGCACGTATGTTAAAAATAAGAATTATACCTGTCGGACAATTGTGTTGCAGCCCTAAGCACATTAGTTCGCATAGCCGCGATAGCTGATGCGCAGACGCGAACCGGTGCAAAAACAACGAAGACCGGGAGTTGATGATTATCATATTAGTACGTGGTGACAAAGAATGTAGTTTGCATTAGCTAGTGGTAAAAAGGGAAATTTTATTTAATTAGTTGATTAACATTTGTAATATCCGTGAACTTGTTGTATCCAGGAAAGTCCTGTCTATCCTTTCCTTCTTTTCTTACAACAGTGCAGCAGTTACCAGGCAAATAACAAGATACAGTCCAAACGGTGAGTTTTTTTTTATTTTATTCTACTTTTATTATAAAAATTTAGAATAGTAACAAACAGAAAACTGACTTGACTTTCAGCACAATCGTAGAAAAAGACACTTTATGCATGATTTTCGTACAATATTTTTTCTACGACTGCTTAATTTCCATATTTTTATAAATAAATTTCAAAATTATCTTAAACTTCAAAACACAAATCGATAATTTGACATTTCTTAAGCGAAGATCGTGAGATGACTTCAATTGTTTTCACTAGATCCGGCTATACATAAGAATGAAATAATGTTACTTTTTTTCACCCTTTTTACTTTTTTCCACTATTACCATAAACATATGTATTACTCACTATAAATTATGAAAACAAGTGCCGTTTTAGTACACTCGTAGAAAAAGTACTACTTTCTACAACTGTTAAAAGAACTTAGTTTTTTTTTCAGCATTTTTTAGTGCGTAAAACATATGTTTATAGTATAAGTAAAAAGCGTTAAAAAAAGTAACACTATTTCACTCTTTTGTATAGGCGAATCGAGTGCTTTGAAAACAATTGAATTTTTGTCTCAGTTTTGGCGTTTAAGAGGAGACAACGTCAATCACAAAGCTGAAATGAAATGGGGTGAAGGGTAGGCAGTGTGCCTATTATAGGGCATCTGCACGTGACGTCACAGCTAACCTCAAAAATATGCGTTTCTTAAGATTTAATAGTATTGCGCAGCTGTTATTAAAATTTCTGCCTGGTTCCCATATTTTCAACTAAAATCTAGTTCAGTGTAATGTTTATGAAGTTCTAAATACTTTGTCCTAATAAAATAGGACTCTTTTTGTAGGTTGGAAATCTAAACTGTAATTAGCAGTCTATTTTTATTAATCAACAATATCGAAAAATTATTTACGTGAATTTTTAAATATTTGCTTGGAGCCAGTACGGCTTCAAGTTAAAAATGCGAATACAAACATTAAAAATGAGAATAAACTTGAAAAAAAATTAAGGTTATGTTGGTTACAGTAAAAAGCATTGTACTAAAAATCTTGACTGGGAAAAAGCAGTTTTTAGCCAAACGGCTAGCGTTATTAAACTGAAAAAAAGATATTCTTGTAAGTAAATGAATACTACACTTTTAGAGAGATTTTCGTAATAAACAAGTTTTAGCTAAAAATGTTCTTCAATAGAAATGTAGTATTCATTTACTTACAAGAATATCTTTTGATCAGTTTAATAACATGAGCCAGTTCGCTAAAAAATGCTTTTTGCTGTAATTTTTTCTTTAATACAATGCTGTTTTAGTAGGAGTCACTTCGATATAATTAAAAATGATTGAACTCATTTCGTGTATTTGAAGCTTGGTCTCAATGTGTTCTTAACCTTTCAGGCGTGATTGTAAGTAGGTAGAGCAATAGTAAAGAAAGTACGAACGCCAAAACTAGACAACCAATACAACAGCTCTCTGTACTTTATTGGTTCATTTCCGCCCACTCCCCTCTGATATGATCGTATTGCTCCCTCTTAAGTTAATTTTGAAATTTATTTATATAAATATTAAAATTAAGCAGTCGTAGGAAAAATATTGTATGAAACACATGCAAAAAGTCAAACCCACTCGGGAAAAAAGTACCACTTTATGCACTCGTTACATAAATTACTATTATTAACTACTTAATCAATTTTAGGAAGCATATTTATGTCTTCCACTTTCGTTAAATATACAGCTTGTCATATTGCTTCTAAAAAAACACCCCCCAAAAAAGTGGTCTGGTCTGCGGACCATACCAGTGTATGTATTTTGACCCTCTGAAACCGAATCCGAAGTCAAAATTGTCAGATTCGCTTGTTTTCACCCCTTACCCCAAAAATTCCCCCTCCCGCCTAAAAGTGGTCTGGCCTGCGGACCAGATCAGTGTATCCTTATGTAGTTGGACCTGCTGAAATCGAATCCGAAGTCAGAGTTGTCAGATTGCTTCGTTTTTTCATCCCTAACCCCCAAAAAACACCCAGCCCAAAAATGGTCTGTCCGGAGGACCATACCAGTGGCATTGTATCCTTATGTATTTGGTAAGGATACACTGGTTTGGTCCACTTTTTTTTGTTTTGGGGTGTGTTCTTTGGGGTTAGGGGCAAAAAACGAGCGAATCTGGTGGATTCGGTTTCAGCGGGTTCAAATACATAACGATAAACTGATCTGGTCCACAGGCCAGACCACTTTTTTTGTTTTCGGAGTGTTATTTGGGATTAGGGGTGAATAACGAGCGAATCGGAAAATTCTGACTTCGGATTCGGCTTCAGCAGGTCTAAATACATAGGGATACACTGATATGGTCCGCAGGCCAGACTACTTTTTTTGTTTTGGGGATGTTTTTTGTGGTTGGGGGTGAAAAACAAGCTAATCTGACTATTCTTATTTCGGATTCGGTTTCAGAGGGTCAAAATACATAAGGATGCACTGGTATGGTCCGCAGGCCAAACCACTTTTTTGGGGGGTGTTTTTTTGGGGTCAGAGGTGAAAAAAGAAGCAATCTGACAATTCTGACTTCGGATTCGGTTTCATCGAGTCCATATACATAAGGATACACTGGTCTGGTACGCAGGCCACACCACTTTTTTTTGTGTGGCTGTGATATTATTAGAAATCTTTCCCAAATGAAAATTTCAACCAAAACGTCAGATCGCTTTTTCGTAGAAATGTCAATCATAAAACAAAGGAATGCTTTAATTTGAAATTTAGGCTACTTAATTTTCGTGGTTATTATTGCAGTCGAGCATGACTGACAGTATTTGATTCACATATTGTTCGAATACGGCTCAATTCACTTTTACGTCGTGCCACTGATATTAAGTACGCAGTCAATATTTTTAATTTTTATTCAAATAAGTGTTCCCAGTCGGCAACGTGCTACTGCAACTATCACTATCAGTTGTTTCGTAATAGTCTTATTAAAAACCTTTTAAAAAATTTCAGGTAAAGTTGATATATCCTAATCTACGTAAAGTTCGTTCGAAACTGAGAAGCTCAGTGCGTATTGCAGTATTTTGTACATTCTCGTATTTTCTTTTGAGAGACCACTATTATTTTTCTATTCACTGACAGTATTTACTGTTTTCTCCTTATCAATATTGTCAACTACACTCTAAACATTATTTTCCACTATCAGACCACTCTGTATATGTTCACCAAAGTATATTATGTATTTTCCTTGGCTGTTATGTTAGCTATATACCAAATGTTATTGTCCTACATCACATTTTTTTATTAAGTGTCCACCGTATAAATTATTTACTAAAAGTATATTCCATTTCTTCGTTAACAGTAGCGTCAACTGCCTACAAAATATTATTTTTCTTCATCAAATAGTTTTGTGGATCTAGGGTCAGCAGACTGTCAGACAGACAGACTGATGGAATTGATGTAGTATTCTAACATGCTATCTTACATATAGTCTATAAAAAAGTATCATTACGAATGACATTATCTCTAAATTTTGCACATTTTTAGCTCTAAATAGTGTAGTATAATACACTGTAAAGGACTTTTCGTTGCATTAGTATATTTAATTTTCTGCAATTTACTCCTACGAAAATATTTCTTTTAAAATGATTATATAAAAAAACTTTTCAGTTAATATTAAGACAAGTAATTAATCCATTAAGCGTAAAATTACAAAGGATATTTATATCTATCTGAACGTCGTGTTTTAATATGTACATTGTACGCAGTGTATGCAGTAAAAATAAAGGAAATTGCAGGATGTGTAGGCGTAGGAACGCCACTGATAATTTGCTCTTTTTAATATAATTGCATTCATGTAGTTGAATAGATATTGCCCTTATCTATGAGTTGGATATGTATAGGCGGATTTAAACTGGTATCATAATGTATAAACACTGCCGAGCAAGTATGAAGGAATGCGAGGCACAATGACTTGGCTTCAGGGGACAGTCGTGGTCTGCTGTACAAGAGGCCTGTGTTCTTGGACTCATGAAGGCCTGAGGCCATCATGAGCCGACTCAAGATTGTAGCGGATCCCGTACTGCGGTCTACACGCGACCAGCTGCCGCGGGGGTGGTAGCTTTATTATAAAATATTGTTTCTCGTTTTCTTATGTTTAACACTGTACTAACGCTATACAATAAGCGGTCCCTCGCCTTTGTTGTAGAATAATGTCGGTGAAAAAGTTTTTTTGTAATAATATAAATAAACATATCAAAAGTGGACCTCATACTTAACATTTATTTAAGGATAATCAATGTGTATAATCAATCGAATTACTTTTTTGCCAACAAAGTGTCAATAACACAATAACATCTTATGGTCCTTAATAAAATGGACGTTGATATTTCTACTTCCTATCTTCTTTTCACGTAAAGAGTAGTGTCGGTAGTGGGAATGGTAGTATTATTGTACTTAGAAATATTTCTGATAACTGCTTTAGATTAAAGTCATCACACGTTTTACTCTTGACAGTTGTCAGAGCTATTGCTGTAACAAAGGTGCTTTCATGATACTGAAACCGTGAGGTTCAAATAATAATTTGATGTAGTGGTACCAGTTGACTTTTGAAATTGGTACCTATGTACCGGTTAAATTCTATATAAAACGTGTAAAATAAGTAAGACAAACGGTTTCTCGAACACCTACCTACGAAATTGCATGCATAATTTTCTATTTCTAAACTTAAAATAAATATTATAATAACATAATAAGAACTGGAATATAATCCACGCCAAAAATAAAATAATATTTAACATAAACATGGCTCTCCCACCAATTCCGGAGTTCATAGCTGTCACTTTCCAAATGAAAAACCGCTGCCCAAGGAGTCACTACTTCCACATCCAGATTTTCTATCCAAGTCTCTCACAACGAAAAAAATTTTTTATGTATAAATAATTTTTAAATTCAAATTCAATTTATTTATCCAAGAAATCATTTACATGATATAGGACACGTCAGATAAAATATAATAATACACAATAAAACACATATAAAATATACAACATATAGGTAAAATACAGTTGGCATGGGCGCAGCCAGGGGGGGAGCCATGCCCCCCCCCCCCCCCCCCCCCAAGCCGTCTTCCATGAGCCAAAAAATAAAGAAGCAGTACAAAGCAGTATCTAAATTATCCCTTGAAATAAATATTTTGAAATCAATGCCAATATTATCTAATAGAGGAATCTACATACACATCCGTTTTCAACCATTTTCTGAAAAATTTTCCTCATCCTCTGGGGAGGCCGGTTCTATTGCCCCCCCCCCAGATGAATTTTCTGGCTGCGCCACTGACAGTTGGTATACCATAATAAGATTAAGTTTTACAAAGTATAATGTTAACAACCTATTATTAAGTTAGGGGTAAAAAAAAATCAATGAATTCATTTATGTTGTAAAATGCATTTTCAATCAATATTTCTTTTATCCTTTTTTTAAATTTTGTAACAGGTAAGTCTTTTAAGTATTGCTGAAGAATATTGAATAATTTAATTGCAGTATGATTTATTGGTTGTTGTGTTCTGACTAATCGATGGTAGGGAATGCTCAAATCATTTTTGGTTCTTGTGTTATATGTGTGATAAACTGAATTTTTTGGGTAGTGTTTACTCTCTTTCATATATATTAAACACTGATAAATAAATATGCAGGGCAATGTTAACATTTTTAGGTTCTTATATAAAGGTTTACAGTGTTCTCTGTATTGTTTATGGAACTTTAATAATTTAATATTTGAAATTGCCTACCCCGAAAAAACATAAAACGATATGCCACATCGGTAGTGGGCGTGGGGTGGTAGTGTACACACACTAACTCACAATTTCATTTCTTTCACCTCGTTTAATAGTGCTAAAAAAATTTTTGAGATCTTAGCTGCACTTATATATGCTAAGTACCAATTTTATGGACTCTTACTTGCTTGATTTACCTGATTTACTCCCATTTACCCCAATTTACCTCCCCAAGCCTTCAACGGAATAAGATGAAAATATGATCTAGTTCCAATCTCGTTAAAATACGTACGTGTACCAAACAAGTCAATATCTTAAACAGTTCCAGAGTAACCGTACGCACAAAAAAGTTACAGACAGACCGACAGACAGATTTCTTTTCTCAAACTTAAAATCTCGACGTTTCATGTCATTCTAAGCCTATTTGAACAATACAAATTTTCGATTTTGTTTTACGTTACTATTATACTTCCACTGAATGTGGAAGTAAAAATAAAACCAAAACTATTTGATTTGCACCAATAGCTAAATTTTGAGTTTTTTCAAAATAGGTAAATAGAACTCAGTTTCAATTTATTTCTAGTATTACTTAACATAACATAAGGAATATATCATCGAGAAGAGAAAATGATTAAATTTTTTAAAGAAAAATATCAAGAAGGTTACATATTAGCGTCAAGGACCGAAACCGAAATTAATTTCGGTTAATTTCGGTTAGGGTTAAATAACGTATACCATTTTCAGTTTTCATAGCAGCGACAATTTGGCTTTCATTTACGGTTTCGGTTTTTAAGGCAGCGACCATTCGGTTTTCGGTTATGGTTTCGGTTTACAAATCTGCGGAAATTCTGTTTCTGTTAGAAAAAATTAGTAATTACGGTGCGGTTTTCGATTACGGTTTCGATCCCCGGCTTTTTAACTTGCATTTTACCTTATATAATCTTTATAATGGACGAATCGATTTAGATATGGTTTTCACCGTATAATTTGGTATTTCTACATCATAGTAACTTTAAATTCGTAATTACGGTGCGGATTTCGATTACGGTTTCGGTCGCTGATTGGTGTGCGTTTTGGCAAGTTTGTTTGTTTCTTTCTTAAAATGTTTTCTTAACCGCTTCTCAAGTCACCGAAGTAACTCCTTGAAAATCCGGAATGATTTTGTGTTAGGTAAAGAGAAACGAGGCCCTACAGCTTATAGTGGAGTCCGAACCACTTCTTGGGGATAATTTTATAATTAAAATTATTTCGCGATGAGCAGGGATTGAACCTGCTTCGCTAGGTACGCCAGTATGCAAGCTAGACGCGCCAAACCACTGAGCTACCGTCCCCTCTAAAATAACTAACCAGATAAATTGCATAGACACTATATGGGGTGTTCGGAAAATGCAGCAGGAAACTTAGGGAGGTGATTATAAGAGTAAAAATAATGATAAAAAATGTAAATATCAATAGTAACAGAGTTACAACTACTTAAAGTTCAGTGTTTCTTTTCCTAGTTGATACAATTCGCTTAATTCAAAACCAATCAAATTGATTTTTGGCACACACATTAAGCGCAACGAGTTCTCTCATAATAAGATTCAATTAGTCATTTTGCAAATAAAGTCGACCTGCTTCGAATTCATAGAAATGAGTTGCATGAGTAATTTAATATTTATAACTGTCAAGCAGATTATATGAAGTAATTCACGCGATCGGCTGTAAATGAATAAATGTAACCATTAAAAATTGTACATTTGCCTTAAAATTCTATTAAATAAATCGAATTTTCAATAATAAAAATGTTATAATAAAATGGATTAATATGCAACAAAAAATTAACCAATAATGTTTGAAATTATATTGTATTATAATAAATGTTCCAATGTTCCATTCACTTCAATACACCTTCTAACCCGTTTTAAATATGACCTTCGAAGACGAAAAAGTACACCGATTTTGTTGCGCATAATTTCACATTCATTTATTATCCTTAGTCGTAGAGCATTGATACCGTTTACAGGCGTTTCATAAACCGATGACTTTAAATGTCCCGAAGAAACCCACTAAACATTTTTCTGTTCCGGAAATGTTTCTGAAATGCATGTACTGTAACATGAAACGTTTCTAGAAGAACGACATGAACGTTTTGGGCTCATTTCAGAAACTCAAGATATCCTACCTAAGAAACGTTTCAATGAAACATTTCAAAAGACACGTGTCCGACATATTTATGAATATTTACAAAACTGTTTCCGACATCTCAAAGAATGCATATAATGAAAAATATGAAACGTTCCTGGAACTGTTACAGAAACGTTTCAGATATATTGTAGATACTTGACATGTCCTACCCAAGAAACGTTTCAAAGAAACATTTCCTTCGGGAAAGGTCGCTATAAACCAGAGATGTGCCGAGGAAACTTTCCATATTTAATAAAAGTCTGTAAAAGTCATGTAAATAATATAATTGTATAGACTTATTTGGTATCAAAATGAAGCTTGCATCATCACGAATCAGATTTCACCATAAAATAGGCTATCAATATACCCAATGGAAAGTTAGGAGGAAAACTTCCTGAAACTTTCGGAGTTTTCAAAACGGAAAGTTTCCAGGAAATTTTCCTTCTATTACTTTCCATTGGGTAAATTTGACAAGCTATTTTATGGTGAAATCTGATTCGTGATGATGCAAACTTCATTTTGATACCAAATAAGTGCATACAATTATATTATTTACATGACTTTTACAGACTTTTATCAAATATGGAGTTTCCTCGTCACATCTCTGATATAAACGTTATGAGATAAAATTTCAATATCACCTAGTTAATTGAACTTAATATCGAAATTGAAGCTGGTGTAAAAATAAACAAATAATGAATTGAAATATATTTTTAGGCGACTTCAATAACAATATTAAGGTCAATTAACTGGGCGACCGTAGAATTTTATTTCATAATTTTTAGCGACCTTTTTGGAAGGGTGATCAATTTTTTTTTAACTTTTTAGTGTCTTCTTTACTTATCTTCGCTGGACTGTCGGTCCCATCAATCTTTCCTTGGCATTTACCCAGTAAATATAAACCAAAACATGTATTAGAAACACTTTTAAATATTTGTAAACTGTAAATATCTAAAAAAACAAAACATAGTATATAAATATAAAAATATATAACAAAAGTATATCTTATTTCTCCATAAAATAAAATATTAACTTCATAAAATCAAGTTGGTGGTTGTCCTCAAAAGAGGTTAACCATTATATTGTCTTGGTCTTCTATTTGATGAACCTCTACTGGGCCTGACATGAACCATGCCGATACAGAACACAAATGAATATTTTTTAACATTTGAATAGTTCTCATCCATTGCTGAAAAAACAATGTATTGTTACAAATATCCACCCCTTGGGGATAGGCAGCACTAAATACATTAACAAAATACATCAAGTTGTACGTTATGCCATCTGTGAGACAGTAGAAACAGTAGAAACGTTCTGGAACATTAGAGAAAAGAGACTTCTAGATAAAGCCGCGCCGTTTCTAGAATAATTTAGGATGCAATCACTAGGGGTATATAAGGCCGTATTCTCGGTGAAGTAGAAAGTTTAGAGTTTTGATTGACAAGTGAGGTTAACACTACAAAGTGAAAACAAAGTGATAAACATTATTATTTTTAGTCATTTAAGTTAATAATAGCACCTATTGTGAAGTATCCAGTAAAATTATTTAATAAGGTGTGTTAGTGGTTATCTCTTGTTATAATTTTTGGGACCCACGGAATCTGCAAGGGTGGTTCCTAGGGGTGGAAACACGTCACAGTATCTTTCAAAAACCACAGCACTTTAAGTATTAATAATAATTAACTGAACCGACACCCGCACTTTTTTTATTTTTGATGCACACAGTGTGTCCTTCCAGGCATAAAGATAAAACTTACTTAACTGCAACTAACGTGGCGGCTAGCTTCTCAGATGCTCTATCCATTTGTCCATGTTAGAATCGTCATCGGTCGTATGTTTTCGTTTCTCATTTTAGTAAATGAATTTCTACAATTTGACGTTTTAATTGGTGTATTCTATGCAATAATCTACCAATATTGGTATGTTGGCATCTCGATTTGGAGTTGAGATTTTCAGTAATAATTACTAATTAGTTGCTATAAAACAAATAGGCAGAATCGTATCGATCGTAAACGATTGTATACTCTCCCTTCGTGTTTTTCTATAAATATAATTCCACAATTTGTCGCAAGGAGAAGATTATATAGTTTTTATGGTTTGCAGAGTTTACAAATATCAATATTTCAGATCTTTATATATATATTATTATATTCTCCACATTATTTGTTGACGTCTAGTCTAATAACCAAGCAGTCCAGATGGAATCTAAGTCGAGAATAGTTGTAATTTTACAAACAAGGCATTTTAAAAATCGCGGGGAATGGACATATTATTACCGATGTCATTTGAATTCATGATTTCATATATATTTTACCGACGGAACAATATATATGAAATGTTTCTGCAAAATAACAAATATTATGAATTTCTGAAATGTGCCAGAAATATAACAGATATGTTTCTAGAAAATGTTTCATTTCTTCCAGATTACAATTTTTTCGAAATGTTTCGTAAATGTTTCGTGTTTAGTGGGAATGAAATGCATTGGATTAAGTTCTAGCAATCTTGGTGCGAAACCACTGTTTCAACTCATCCTACTACTACACTGATCATGGAAGACATTGCACGCATAGCCAAATTAAAATGTGGTGGAGCTTGTTACAGGGCCAGGGCCCACTTACACGAGGGGCTCCAAAAGCTGCTTAGCCTCGAACGCAGGGTAGGGCAGTCACCCCGTGTCCTGAACAAAATTTTAGTGTTTTACGTGCAGTACCCTCTCTGCAATACATTGGTGGGGAAGGGGTCTCACACGGCCGACTAGTCAGGTCCTTGGTGGAGGTTTCGACAAATTGGGGTGGGGCAGGGTGGTCAAAATGTAAAGACAACGTCGTTTCTAATGAACCCTTTAATATGATAACTGGGTACGCAGTACAAAATACACAATTAACGATATTTCGGTACGTAGTCCAATACAATATAATCAAAAAAAGGTGTACTAATAAGTGGGGCCCACACGCTTAACCTAACATCATCAACATATCTTACCAACTAATAAACATACAAAAGGTCATATATAAGAAACGTAACAAAAAAAATTACTACATGTGACGGTAACACCTAAATGGCAAAGCTATTGATTTATTGGTACAATAAAGCCAAGCTATTTAAGTAGGGAGTTAACGTTACACAAAATATATTAAATATTGACTGAAATTTACTAAAATCGTTATGAGCAACACTCTACCGAAATTACTGAATTATTGAATTAGTTATGTGCAAAATAAGAGTAAAACGTCACTGAAAATCATATGCTAGTTATGACGAACGGTCCTGTCCGCTCTCCTGACTCGGGTAAACAACCTCTAATTATTTTTACGGTACGGTGGACGTAGTATTCATGTACCGGATCCCTCACTAGAATAGGTAATGTGATTCCGCTTACCTTTGGTAGTGTCTAGATACCTTTTTCCGCTCTACCAGAGTAGCGTAACTCGATGTGAGGTGGCAGACAATCTATGTGCAGTCTGAGGTACGTGACGAGATTCCCAGTACCATTCAAACACAAGATGACCGGTAATATTCCATCAGTTGGGCACCATACTCCCGACTAGAAGTCGAATCCAGAGTCAGACTGGAAGTCCCTCGTAAAGTGTATAACGTGTCGTAGAAGTTCCAAGTAAAATCGTAACGTAGCAACTCCAAATAACCATAAATTACCAAACGGATTTCCATGCTCGTAACTTAACAAATAGCTTTAACAACCCGACAACAACTAAACGAGTAGACAAACCAACAAACAACTCTGCAATAAAATAAATAACCTAAATTACAAATCTATTTCAACCTTAAGTGGGTTTTCAGAAACGTACCTGAGATGTGATATGGGCTGAAAGAGGTCCTTTGCTGTCAAAATGGTACTCCAAAGTCTTGCATTAAGACGACGCCACTTGCTTTAGCAAATTGACTTAATGCGGAAACCCAAAACGATACTCAAAACCAAATGGAAATACGACTAATCTTGTCGTGATGAACACTAAATACCATTAATGGAGCAAAACTTACAATATTGCTAAAACTCGTATTCAGACGACTCAATCTTCAACATAAAAATGTCCCCCTATCAAAAATCAAGTTCATCTCACTTCCCACGGTACGTTCAGAATTTACACTTTACGGTATATCCCACAACTAGAATAGATTTTCCTAACCTCGTTTATATCCACAAATATTATCATAATATATATACTCCGAAGGCCGTCCTCTCATAAATCTACCCACCAAAAGAAGGTTTAATCAACAATACTGGCCATTGTAGAAGCTTTAAAAGGGCGTTTTTGCAATGCATTCACCCAGGTACTTTCTGTATCAAAGCGCATTTAATGACCGACGTGAACATCAGGTAGCGCTATTATGCAACCCGTTATACTCTATTAATATCTATTTGGCGAGAGATAGTACCAAAATGCTCAACTGCACAATAAAATGTGTGAAAATAACGAAGGTGGTACCTAAAATTCTGGCAATTACTAAATGGGAAAATAGTCTGTAACAAGATCCATCTTGAAGCATCCACATTTTTGTTTTTGTTCTTAGAGAAATATCTTCAATAAAACTGGAAAGTCATTTTGAAGAAATGAAAAAAAAAACTTCTCCATTTAATGTTCCATTATAAAAATGAGGCCTTAATAGTTGATCTCCTATGATTCCGACACATATGATCCGAGTTGAAAATATCCTACTGAAAAAAGAAACCTTTGGATCAAAGAAATGATTGTCGGAAAAAATACAATTCTACAATGCAAACATGATTTATTTCTCTGACTTAATAACGACGAGGGTTCGATTGATAAATTCATCATTACGAAGTCCGATAATATGCTTTTAATGAAAAATATACATTATGGTCTCATTAAAAAAGTAATTAATAAAAAACGACGGAAAAAAGTTGTATTTGGCACGTAGTTGACACTATTGCCGAGAAAGAAAATGTTAAGTATATACTTTTAATTAAAAAAAATAGATTGATCGATTGGGGCCAAATCCTGTCAGTTTGCTTTCCATTGCTTACTATAGTGTTTTATCAATAATTTTTAATACGCCTACATGCAGATCGTTGTAAATAAATCCAGTAAGGTTAGTCGAGTCAGTTTGTATTGCGTTGCTTTCCATGGTGTTTCAGCGATAATTTTTTAAATTATGGTGACCCATATGGTTCCCCTCCATTCTATGGTGTTTTATAGATAATTTTTTAAACTGTAGTAATTTCAGAGATGAATCGATGAAAATAGATCGGTTGGAGTCAAATTGGATCAGTTTCTATTCATTTGCTTTCTATGGCGTTTTATGAATAATTTTAAGTTCGTCTGCATGCAAATCGGTGTAGTTAAGTTCACTGAATCGAGTCGGACTATATTTCATTACTTTGTTCCGTATCTTGTCGATAATTTTTGGTATATATGGATACAAATCAATGTGATGAGATTCATTTGGATTGGATCGGGAGAGTGGTAAGGCCGCAGCACTTATCAAAGACTTTTCAGATTTATCAGGCGCCTCACAGAGGGATCCGGTAGGGCTCGATTGAATTTCTTCGAAGCTGGAAGGTCATGCAATGTCTATATCAAAAGAAAACGTCTACTGGTTCGATGCATTACGAAATCCGTGAAATCCGAAAATTTGGCACAGCGGGATAATACAAAAATATTGTCTTTTTTGTCAGATCAGTTCTTTATGTTATGAAAAATATGTTTCATGTCAGACTAGCGTTTACTATTATGTCTAACAAATGGAAACGTCTTAGATAAAATGTGTTTGATTAAAGCAATATTGACTTACGAACGTACGTAGATTTTTGTGAGGTCAGGTCATGTAATGATTCTGAAAGAAAAATATTTTCTAAAATCGTGGTATACAAGGAAGTTTTTCAATAGTCAGACAGTTATTTTACGCCCTGCGTTTTCACTTAATATATCAAACACATATTGTATTCTTGCCTGTTGGGTGCATTTTAGTTTGAATGATATAAATACGAAAATTCTTCGATGTTTACATAATCTCAGTTGCACCGCGAATAAGTGATTTTTGCCGTATTCAGCAACCAAATATTAATTCAATAGGAATTCGTGCGCATGACAACTTCTGCTCGTCATACATACATAAAACAATGCATGCCACTCTTTCGAAGAGTTTTTCTTCTGTAAAATCTGTAAATCATCCGCTTCTAATGAAACAGGTATTAGTTCTATTCATGACATTTTCAACCTTCAACATTTTCTGTTCTTTCATCACATGCTCTAAACATTTACCACACTTCTCTGCACTTATGTCTTGAAATAGATCCCGAACATGTTTCAATTTGAATATAGTTTTTGGTCACATAACACAGCCCTACAAAAAAAAGAAAGTTCAGAACAGCGAACCAGATCTATGTATCCCTATGTATTTTCGGTCGCTGAATCCGAATCCGAGGTCAAAAAAATTCGTACATCCCCAAAATCTTTAGCTAGAGGCAAAAAACACCCCTGAAATGGGGTAAAAATAATATTATGCTACGAGAATAGTTGTTACATCCTAATCGATCGAATTATACAATTTAAGATTAAACAGCAGCGTACATACAATAGATATGAAACACACCCCCAGTGAGGGGCGAAAACTAGCCCCCATTTATAAAAATTGATCCAAAACAATAATGACTGCTGAAAAAGCTAAAAATGTCTAAGTTTTGTTAAAGTGATGAAAAAGTGCATCAGGTCCGACGTAATCTTCATAAACTGCCCCTATAGGGTTGAACACGTAAAATCCAACAGGATTTCTATTTTGCGTAGTACTCTAAAATAGAACTAGAAACTTACGTACGATCAACGTCCTACAGTGTCAACCCTCAGATGGTGTGAAAAATACCCCCTATGTAAGATTTATCCATAAAAAGTTACAGTGACTTCTATAAAAATTCGAAACACCTGCGTTGTGTGGAAGTGAGACTATGTTCGACGCTGTGCTTGAAAACCACCCCCAGGGAGTTGCGAGATGCCATCCCTATATACGTAGGATGCCGGAGAAACTAACCAGATTTACATTTTTATGGATGCTATGATTAGGAAAAATCATGATGCACACTTCCAGCGTCCTACGGATATGGGGGTAGCATCTCGCAACCCCATGGGAGTTGTTTTCAAGCACAGCGTCGAAGATAGTCTAGTTTCTTCTCACTTCCACACAGCGCAGGTGTTTCGAATTTTTATAGAAGTCACTGTAACTTTTTATAGATAAATCTTACATGGGGGTAGTTTTCACACCATCTGAGGGTTGACACTGTAGGACGTTGATGGTACGTAAGTTTCTAGTTCTATTATAGAGTACTGCGCAAAATAGAAATCCTGTTGGATTATACGTTTTCTCTTGTTTTGTGTCCTTTAAACTTGGGGGTGGTTGTTCTCAACCTTATAGGGGCAGTTTATGAAGATTACGTCGGATCTGATGCAGTTTCTTATCACTTTAACAAAACTTAGACATTTCGAGCTTTTTCAGCAATCATTACTGTTTTGGATCGATTTTTTTATAAATGGGGGCTAGTTTTCGCCCCTCACTGGGGATGTGTTTCATATCTATTGTATGTACGCTGCTGTTTAACCTTAATTTGTATAATTCGATCGATTAGGATGTAACAACTATTCTCGTAGCTTAATATTCTTTTTACCCCAGTCCAGGGGTGTTTTTTGGCTTGAGCTGAAGATTTTGGTGGTACGAATTTTTTTGACCTCGGATTCGGATTCAGCCACCGAAAATACATAGAGATACATAGGTCTGGTTCGCTGGTCTGAACTTTCTTTTTTTTTTGTGGGGCTGTGTAATCTTTCACTTGGTCCCACACGAATTCTATAGAATTAAGCTCGTATAATACGGTGACTGTCGAATTATTGTAGAGTACCTAATATCGTGATATCGTCGATGACATGTTTCGTAAAATGTTGCTAATCTAAATTTAATAGCTAGTAGCTCTTTCTTTATTATATCTTTAACCTAACACAAAACCATTCTGGATTTTCAAGGAGTTACTTCGGTGACTTGAGAAGCGGTTAAGAAAACATTTTAAGAAAACGTTTTTTTAAATCTATTTGTTTTTCTGAAAGCCACTGTGTATTTATTGTGTTGCCCTGGTAAAATTAATTTTTTGGCAGGTTAAACCCACAATAACCTGAGTTAATCGATATAAGAATAACAGTGAATATTATTTTCAACTTTGAGCGCACATGGGCTTGCCGGTGATTTATTAAGTAATAGTTAGGTAATATTTTCTTTGGTATAATTTGCAAAAAATATTTATGTTAGTGGACCAAAATTCTGGGAAAGAATTCTTTGAAATCCCATGATACTATGTGCGCCATATTTTTCCACCAACTCTGAGAAACAATTTTATAATGAAGTTATGATGATTGATTAATTGCACAAAATCATTGGTAAGAGTTTGATCAACACTAAGTACAGTATTATTGTATTTATGCTTCAGAAAACTATTATGAGACAATTTTACGAGTCTTTTACATATATTTTTAAAACAAACTTAAGCTAAAAATACAAAATACATACAAAATACCTGGTGGTTTAAAATATTCCTATGTAAAATGGGTATATTTTTACAATGAATATTGATTAGCAGTAAAAAATGACTAGGAAATTATTGGTGAACACTGAGATAAACACTAGCTGTCTGGTTCCTGAATATATGAGATTTGGCTTTGTCAAAGGACGCGCTACTAAAGAACAAATGGTGGAAGTCGACAACATCAATTCCGATAAGTGTAAAGTTGGCAAAGGCATTAAGCAGGGCTATGTTCTGTCATCAATCATTTATAGTGCTCTACGTGGCAGGGTGGAGTAGTTATAGATGGAAATAAGATTTCTATCTTAAGATGATAACTTAGTTGCAGCAAGTGAAGATAAGTTCATCCACCTGCTCGACAGTCTTCAAATAATAAGCTCTGCATACTAGCGAACCATTCAAACGCGTTAAGGACTATGAGTATGGGGTTGAAAAAAAGATGGTATGCCTTTTGTTAAAAATATTCATAACTGTCGTATCATGAAATGTCCAAAAATTAGGGTTGCAAACTTCCTGGTTCTCTCCATGTTCCTTTGTTCCTCTGAGACACAAATTGTTAGGGAGGCAGATAGACGGCATATTAATGTTTTCGAGATGCCAGTTTGGAGATGTTTGTCACGAATTTTTTGGGCACTTGGACAGCCCATCGCACCAACAAATTGATTGTCTGAGAAATACGTACCAAAAATTCCAAATCCTTCAATTTTTTGGATAAATCAGAAGGACAATATAAAATTATTAGTGGTTAAGGGAAAACCAGATGTTAAGAGGTAAAGACATTTTCCAAAATGTTGGGGCTGATGTTACCAAGGAACTGAACTGAGCTTTTAGTCAACTCAAATTAGGAAAAAAACGCCGTTTTAGAGAAAGATTTTGAACAGCAGTTTCTTTGCATAGATAGTAAGTACTCAACTTTTAGAACAATTTTTTGCTTATGCGCAGAAAAAAAGACATGATTTTTGAGATATATACATATATATATATATATATATATATATATATATATATATATATATATATATATATATATATATATATATATATATATATATATATATATATATATATATATATATATATACGTTTTTTCGTGTTTTTTTTCATTTAAACTTTCATATCTCGAAAAGTACGCATTTTTAAGGCTAAACGAACAAACGTGTTCAGAATACGATTTCTTACAAAAAAGATTCTATACATTTTCCCAAGTATCCCATTGGTTTTTCCGGAAAAGCGACTTGAAAAATATATCTATGTGTTTTTTATTTTGAATGCAAATATCTCGAAAAGCACGCGATTTTAGGGCTAATTGAACAGAAATAAACTTATTCAGAATGAGATTTTCTACAAAAGCTCCTATACATTTTTCGATTATCCCATTGGTTTTTCCGGAAAAGCTTCTTGAAGAATATATATTTGCTTTTTCGTAATTTTTTTTTTTTTTTGTATATATCTCGGAAAGTACGCATTTTTAAGGCTAATGAACATTACTAAACTTGTTCAGAATGTGATCTCCTACAAAAAAGGTTCTGTATATTTGAGAGACATATACGTCAAAATGAAAAAAAAATACACGAAAAAGCAAATATTTATATTCTTCAAGAAGCTTTTCCGGAAAAACCAATGGGATAATCGGAAAAATGTATAGGACCTTTTTTGCAGGAAATCTCATTCTGAACAAGTCTACTTATGTTCATTTGGCCCTAAAATCGCGCACTTTTCGAGATATTTGCATTCAAAATAATACACGAAAAAAACACACATATATATTTTTCAAGTCGCTTTTCCGGAAAAGCCAGAGGGATAATCGGAAAAATGTACAGAAACTTTTTTGTAGGAAGTCGTATTCTGAACGTGTTTACCTATGTTCGTTTAGCCCTAAAAACGCGTACTTTTTGAGATATATGCGTCTAAATGAAAAAAAAAAACGCGAAAAAACGTATATATATGTGAGGCGGAAAGCAAAAAGGGACCTCTTGTCGGCGATGTTAATTTTTCAGTACAGTTGAAATTAGTGGTTTGGGTCAATATGATCGATTTTCGGATTTTGTCCTTTACAAGTTGTAATCGATTACAAAACCGATATAATTGAATGAAACACTTAAAATAATCGATAAAGCAGTCAATGTTCAGTATTGTTCAGCCCTGGAAAAGGTACCTCCTGTCACTTATGGAGAAATAACATGGGACCGACAAGAGGTCCCTCTTCATAAACGCACTAGTAACTTAAACAAAAAAAATCATAGAGACATGATTTTTGCACCAAATCGTTCAGAATTAGAGCTTAATTCATGTAATATCAATAACTAAAAATCGGAAATTGCCGATAAGAGGTCCCTTTTTGCTTTCCGCCTCACATATGTATATATCTCAAAAATCATTTCCTTTTTTTTTTCTGCGGATAAGCAAAACCTTGTTCTAAAAGTTTAATACTTACTTCCTATGCAGAGAAACTGCTGTTCAGAATTTTTCTCCGCTATTTTCCTAATTTGAGTGGACTATTTGGTGAGGCCGTATATCTAATAGGCAACCGCAACAGATAACGCAACGCTGACAGACTTGTTATACAGCAACTGAAGGCAAACCAGAATAATACATGGGCCACAAAAGTCTGCTTAAGACATTATGGATAAAAAGAAGATAAAATAATTTTGTTAAATATTTTCTCGGTACTTTTAGAAAAAAATGTCAAGTTACACACTTGCTGTTTGAAATCAAATAAGGCGGAAGTGTGTTCAGTTTAATCGTTAAAAATGATAAGTAGGTGATAACGTTATAGCTAACAATTCGGCATGTTGTCTAAAATATAAAAGCATTTTGGAACAGATATCTACGTTAATATCTATCTTGATTAAGCCTTCGTGTAAGGGTGGAAACAACTTAATAAATCAGTAAATAATTATAAGCCTATCTTATAATTTATATTTTAATATTCCCTCTAATATTTCATAATATTTCGTAAATATTTGCCTTTTACCACCAGGTATGTGACGCATGCAAAAAAGTATACTTGATTTGAATAAATACGTTTCAATCCAAATAAACGATAAATTTGTATATAATGAATAATATCAATATTTCAAATATAGAGTACTATTTATTTGAGATTATTCTTAATTAGATAAGTACTTAGTATTAAACTGAACATTTCATTTATTTAAAATGAAAAATTCCAGTATCCTTGTTTCAACACTACTTATTCTTCGTTGTAAAATGAACACATTTCCTTTAAAATTATGTATAAATAAATTGTATGTTACATTTAAATTACCTCTTATTTGAAACAATAATACTGAATTTTTTAAATCAAAGTAATAATGAAATTAAACTAAGAATACATCCCCCGTTCAGCATTTTTTTTATTTTAGAAATCGAAAGTAGAACACTTTTTAAGGCGATTTGCAAATTTTTAGGTTCTTATTCGGACGTTTAAGCCCTTAAAGTAATTACCAAGACCGTGCGAAAACGGGGCGGAGCTTCGCGTGACGTCACTTTCCAAATGCTGATAAGGTGACAGTCGAGATTTATTTAATAAGCGTGTGGTGCATATTACTGTGTTTCTCTATGAAAACGGCGTTTGATTGTTAAATCATCTTTTTCCTACTCCCTTCAAGGGCGGATCTGGACCTTGAACTTGGGGGGGGGGGGGGGGGGGTAACACTGAACCCAAAATTTTTTGATGAACGGGGAGAGAAATCCGAAAAAAATGTTTTTGATAAGCGGGTGGGGAAATCCGAAAAAAAAATTTTCGTCCCAAACATTTTTCTGATGAGCGGGGGAGGAGAAATCCGGAAAAAAATTAAAAAATAAAATTTTAAAACGAAAGTTATTGGTTTACACAATCTTGGGGGGATAATTACCCCGTTAAAATTTAATAAAAATCATAACATTTTAAAACGAAAGTTGGTGGTTTACAGAATCTTGTTTTCTGTACAGTCTGTAGAATGGATAAGTAAACAATTTCAGTTAACTGAACGGATATATTTCATATCAGTTCTAGGATGGATATGAAATGAAACCGACCAATCACAGTTCGTGTATTAAGTACATAGACAACTATTCGTTTTAAAATCAAATTAGTGCGTAAGCTGTCAAACTAACTGTCAGTGTGTATTTGTGTAATATATTAATGTTTGATAAATTTTGTAGTTTTTTTAAGCTGGTCGTAGAAAAAGTATACTGTACAACTCGAGTAGATTATCCATATCGTACTCAAAAGATTTGAAGCACTCCGCCTACGGCGCCACAGTGGGTCAGAATTGGATTCTAGTGCGCCAATATTCCAAAAATTCGACTTGTAAAAATTATTATTATTCCTTTAGATAACTACGGCCAACATTCCAGGAAGCAATAAACCGCCGCGACAAAAAAATTATTACTACCCACTTGGGTGGTAGAGACTGACAAACCGACCGGTATTTACGTACTATTTCGCAGGTTAATCAGTCGTCCGTGCGCTTGCGTTTGTAATAATTGTGTTCAGCGTAATTTCAAAGTTTATTATTGTGAATTTTATCCGATATGGTTGACAAAGGATGTACTTAATATTATAATTTATTTGAAAAAATTTCCGGAAATTTTTTACATTCTGTCAAATTAATAAGTGGAAATTTTTCTGTCATTTAAAATGTCAAAGTAGAGACGAAGGAGTTGAACTGCTTTTAGAATTAAATTTATTTGGCGACGCAAAGGAGGATATTCACGAGGATATTATAAAGTACACAAATTAATATGTTAATGTTTTAGAACCTGGAGCCATTCTTGTGCTCTATGCCCATGCACTTTATTCTTTTGGTTGATAATCAAATTTTGTTATGATTAGAATGTAAAAATTAATCTAATTGACATCTGTAAGTGCGACAGCCATTACTATCTTGTTACCTTTTATTATTCCATAGCCGCCTAGAAGTTGTTAATTATTGTCTCGGCGACAAGAATGAATACATTCCCTGTGCTCGCATTTAGGTAATATCAGAAATAAATGATGTTCCACCAATTTTAGTAAATCAAAGTTAATAAAAAACGGAAATATAATATGTTTTTAAGTTATTTATAAAAAGTTCATATAACTAAACTTGGAGAATGGTATGTTATTTCACTAAGAAATTTCGTATTTTATTAAACATATAAATCTTGAAGTAGGTGAGTACTTCAGAATAATTATCAAAAATAAATGATGTTCCACCAATTTTAGTAGACCAAAGTTAATAAAAAACGGAAATATAATATGATTTTAAGTTATTTATAAAAAGTTCATGTAACTAAACTAGGAGAATGGTATGTTATTTCACTAAGAAATTTCGTATTTTATTAGCCACCAGTTGTTATTCCATGACTCACTATAATGAATGAATTTTTGTCATTCGTAATGAAAATGTTCAATTTTGGTATAATATTTATAAAATAATGGTGTGAAATTTTCTTACCGAATATCCCACGAGCTTAAATTAATATCCGGAAATTTTTTAAGCTCTAGGGATATTATAAGTGAAAATTATTGTAATTATATAATTGCCAGAGAAGCTAAATAAAATACGACAAAAAAATACTTTATTTTTATTAAAGTCGCGTATTTATTAGCCTGCAACTTTTTTGCTATGCGTGTCTATTCCAGTTTCATTACTTTGTTGTAAAGTGTAGTTCTTTAAGACTTATAGGCATTGATTTGAAGTGCAAATTCGTGCGAGTTTAACTTAGAGATTTTTTTTGCAGGTCAACAACTAGTTCTTTCAAGAAGACTCCTATTTGATAAAATCAAAGGAGACGATCCTCCAGTGATAAAAACTGAGGATGAGCTGCTAAAAGCTGTAAAGACAATTCTGCAATTATCCCATTGCTCACAAGAAATGGAGAACGAACTGAAAATAAAACTGCGCTCTTTCTGGATTATGGTGAATGATAGATGGAAGCGATGTAGCCGCAACAAAAATATTTTTTTAAGCAAGCACCATGACTGGATCTGTGGTGACATTATAATAAAAAACTGGGATCTTCTTCTTCAAAAAGCCAATGAGTCAACCCCTCCTAACCCAGCACAGTGGGCCATTTGCAACTTCTAGATGGACAAAATTCTACAAATTTCTAAATGAGCTTAAAATGGTCGTTAGAAGACCGGAAAAATAGTGAAAAAATTCTAGACATTCAGGGGGTGGTTTTTGAGGGGTTGAAAAATAAATTTGCTTCTAGAATGCTGAAACTCTGTGAGTATGATATCTGTGAATATAAAACAATTAGTTAAAAATTATAAATAGTAGCAATAACATCAGATCAAACTTGCGTTAAGAAATAGGTGGAATTCATTCGAAATATGAATTTCATTAGAATGCCAATACTTTTGTACATTTTTGTATGTTATGTTTTTCATTTTATTTTATTATATAATTCCTGTAGCTTTTATGTATGTAACATTTATATGCGTCCAGTTGTGCTTTAAAGAGATATTTGTGTTTTTACAGGGATACTTCGTACTGTGTCAAAAAGAGAACTTTATAAAACATTAAAAGATGAAGATAATAACCCTGGAACAACCAGAGTCGAAAAAGGATGTGTGATGTGATGTGAAGTGATGTTAAAAAATTAAAACATTTACAACAAAATTTTTTGAAACTCTCTTACTTGCATAGTTATTAAAGTTTTATTTTTCAATCCTCTCAAATCCAACCCCTTATTGTTTAGATTTTTTTTACTATTTTTAGCGAACTCGCGGATATAATATTATCATGTCCACAAAGTTTCAGAATTTGAAAATAATATTTAACTTTCAACCCCCTCAAAAACAACCTCTCTACTATTTATAATTTTTTAACTATTTTTTTATATATTCACAGATATCATTTTATCATACTCACAGAGTTTCGGCACTCTAGAAGCAAATTTATTTTTCAACCCTCAAAAACCACCCCCTTAATGCCTAGAATTTTTTCACTATTTTTTCGGTCTTCTAACAATTATTTTAAGCTCATTTAGAAATTTGTAGAATTTTGTCCACCTAGAAGTTGCAAATGGCCCACTGTGGCGGCGTCGTGCTCAAACTTCTTTACCGTACGATATGGATATCATATCCGCTCTTGTTGCACAAAGTACTATTTTACTTACCTAAGAAATTTTATTCCTCGCATTTCTGCACTTATAAAGTCCTTATTTTTATTAAAATAGTCAAACACCATAAACATATCTACTTCTGGTAAATTTCAAGAATCTGCTTTGATAAAACAACTATCCACTGAAAACATTGCGAGCAATAATAATAAATAGTCCAAATGATAGTAATAATCGTTTAAATTGGAAACAAACACTTTTTTCAGTCGGAGTATAATGGACTATTAAATTGACTACTGTACGGCCGTCATAAGCAAAAGTGCGGCATCTGCAAAAATGTCAAAAATGAGATTTTCGCACCAATCAGTTAGAAATTCTGTTTTCTACTATAACATACACATTAAAAAGCAGTATCTGCATTCAAAAGTGGTTATTTCGTATGTATATTAGCCGCATCTGAACTATCTTGTAAGTAGAAACCGAGTAAGACAGTGGCATCTGAAAATTCAAACCAAAAATGCGGCATCTGTTCGTAGATGCTGCATTTTTACCCTGTAAATGTAGATGCCGCGTTTTTATTTCGTTTAGATAGTAGTGCTAGATAGCGTTGCCGCATTTTTGTTAGCATCAGGTGACTTTACAAATCATTTCCATTCCATCGTTTGAACGGTTGAGAGGTGTTTAATTTCAGTGTTATTTAGTGACTACATATTGTTAATCTTCAAAATATTTTATATATCCCTGTTTGTCTTTATCTTTTCTTTTGCAGATGCCACGTTTTGCAATTGTATTATACCAACAACCGTTACACTTATTCCAAAGCAAAAGTGCAGCATCTACTTTTTTTTTTATATTTTTTTTAAATTGAGATTTTTGTTAAATACTTTATTATGATTTCATTATTATTGACCAAAAGTATCGTGTAAACCCAAATGCTAATTTCTAAAACATAACATAATTACCAAATACTATGAGGAAGTAAATCGTCAGTTTCTCAATATTCTCTAATTGTTAGATACCGCACTTTTGCTTATGAGGGCAGTGTAGCAAATGGTAAATTCGGGTTCTGAAAATTACCGTCAGATACCTGTCAGGAGTTTGCACAGTTTTCAAATCCGAACGTGTCAAAAGCAGCTGCGCCGTAATGTGTATGCAGAATGACGTCACGAGTCGGCGAAGCGCTTTTTACTAAAACCCAATTTTTAATATTGAATATCTAAGGATTGGATATACTTATGAAGCTGAAATTTTAACAGTCAAACTCATGTCGACAGCAAGAATTAACTTATTTAATTATTCGTCCACATCTGACCCTTGGATGATTCAAGAAAGTCTGATGATATTGGGGTGGAGCATTTATATTTTGATTGCATACAGTAGTGGCATTTTAAAATATTGAGTCAATCCCAATGTAAGAAAGAAGAGAAGAGAAATAGACAAATAATATGCTGAAAAGGAACAGATTTTACCTATGCTGTTGCTGCCACTTTTCTCTTTAGCTATTTTTAGTCATCGGCAGAGCTCTTAACATGCTGAAGTGCCTGGCATCAATGTTAATATATCGCCTTCTTTCACTTATATTATTTTGCTATTTATATTTCCCTATCTCTTATTATAGGGATCGACCCAAGATTTCTAGGTACCACTAGTGTATACGATTGTCTAATATGTGCACTCGGCAAATACTCTCATAGACCTGTGGTCAGCGAACTGTAAGCAGATCCATCTACCAACATCTACCATGAACTTGAAAAGAGCTTCATTAGACTCTGTTTAAGTTAAATATATTTTTCAAATTTCAAAAATGTGTATATTTAAAGAAAGTCTCAAATCTATATTACATGTGTTTCAAGAGTAAAGCATTTTCTAGTTGAAATTATGCATAATTCTATATTTAGAGTATGTATCTCTCTTGAATAGACTTATCTCAAGTTCAGTAGTTTCCATTTTAATTATTTTAAATAAATATATTTAATGAAGCATAGAATTCTACTATTTATTGAAAACGTATGTAATGTTTATTTTAAGACTAATGCATTTTTAACTTGAAAATATATATAGTCTCAAAGTAAAATATGTACTACTTGACTACTATGTTACACATATGCGTATATTGAAAGGAAGAATTTTTGGCCTTGTTTCATTTTTCCAAAAGTAATGTATCTTTTAGTTGAAATTATGCATAGTTTCATATTTGGAATATAAATGTCTCGATTTGAATATACTTGTCTCAAGTTAAGCAGTTACTTTTCTTAAATTTTTCAATCAATGCATATAAAGAAAAAATAATTCTACTATTTATTTCAAATATGTGTATATAATGTTTATTGGCTAATACATTTTTAATTTGAAACTATGTATAGTGAAGAATATGGTCGCTACTTGATTATACTCTATTTAAATTAAATATATGATATTCTCAATTTTTTAATCATATGCATATATTCAAAAGAAGAATTACATTCTTGTTTCAAATGTATATAATATTTGTTCCAAGAGTAATGTATTTTTAAGTTGAAGCTATGCATAATTTTATATTTAGAACGCGAATGTTTTGATTTGATTATCCTCATCTCAAATTAAAGAAATTTATCCACATTTTGCTTTAGTTTTCACAAATAAATATATTGTTTCAAACCAAGAAAAATCTCTTCTTTTGAGCAAATAATACATTCAAATTCCTGAACAAATAGGTACATTTAAAACAAGAATACTTTTCTTGTGTGTGGAGACTCGTTTATTTATTTTTCATGATAAATGAACAACAATTACTATGGTTATGATAAGAAAATGTATTGGCAATCAGAAATTAAACAAATTTTTGAAAAAAATTGAACCGCCCTCAAGAAGATTGTCAAATTGAATTTCACCGTCACGTCGCCCAGATAATTGAACCTTTTTACTTAATGTTGATATTGAACGGTTAATTCATTCATTTTTACACGGACCTTAATATCGATATTAGGTAATAAGGTTCAGTTAACTGGGCGACGCTGAAATTTTATTTCACAATTTTTAGCAATCTTTTTTGAGGGAGGTCCAATTTTACTTCCACATCCAGTGGAAGTATAGTAACGACAAAAAAATTTTTTAAAATTTTTATTGTTCAAATATGCTTAGAATGTTATGAAACGTCGAGATTTCAAGTTTGAGTGAAAAAATTTTTTCTGTCTGTCGGTCTGTAACTTTTTTTGTGCGCACGTTTACTCTGGAATCGTTTGAGATATTGACTTGAAATTTGGTACACGTATGTACTTTAACGAGATCTAGAACTGGATTATATTTTCATCTTGTTCCGTCGAAGGGTTGGGGGGGTAAATTGGGGTAAATTTGGGGAAAATAGGTAAATCAAGCAGGTAAGAGTCCATAAAATTGGTATTTAGTATATACAAGAGAAGCTAAGGTCTCAAAAAAAATTTTGGCATTGGCCACCCCCATTACCACCCCCACCCTATTATTAAGTAAAGGGAATGAAAAAAAATGTGATTTAGTGTGTGTACAAGAACCAGAAACCTCAAAATATTTTTTTACTTTATCCACCCCCCACTCCCACACCCTGTCACCACCCCCACCCCACTACCGATGTGGGGTATCGTTTTATGGGTTTTTGGGGTAGAGGATTTCAAATATTATATTATTAAAGTTCCATAAACAATTATTTCCAGATACAACATTTTTACTTCCACGTCCAGTGGAAGTATAGTAACGACAAAAAAATTTTTAAAAATTTTTATTTTTCAGATAGGCTTAGAATGTCATGAAACGTCGAGATTTTAAGTTTGAGCGAAAAAAAAATTTCTGTCTCTGTCGGTCTGCCTGTCGGTCTGTCTGTCGGTCTGTCTGTCGGTCTGTCTGTCGGTCTGTCTGTCGGTCTGTAACTTTTTTTGTGCGCACGTTTACTCTGGAACCGTTTGAGATATTGACTTGAAATTTGGTACACATGTGTACTTTAACGAGATCTAGAACTAGATTATATTTTCATTTTGTTCCGTCGAAGGGTTTGGGGGGTAAGTTGGGGTAAATTTGGGGTAAATAGGTAAATAAAGAAGGTAAGAATTCATAAAATTGGTATTTAGTATATACAAAAGAAGCTAAGATCTCAAAAAAAATTTTGGCATTAGTCACCCCCATTATCACCCCCACCCCATTATTAAAGGGGATGAAAAAAAATTGTGATTTAGTGTGTGTACAAGAACCAGAAACCTCAAAATATTTTTTTATTTTATCCACCCCCACTACCACCCTCTATCACCACCCCCACCCCACTACCGATGTGGGGTATCGTTTTATGGGTTTTTGGAGTAGAGGAGTTCAAATATTATATTATTGAAGTTCCATAAACAATTATTTCCACATACAAAATTTTTCGTTGTCAGTGACTTGGATAGAAAATCTGGATGTGGATGTAGTGATTCCTTAGGCAGCGGTTTTTTCCATCCTTTTTAGTGACCTTTAGCTTCTACAGAGTAAATTAACATATTCATCATTTTGAATTTTTAAGCTTGAAGAAAGCAGAAAATCTTGAAATCTCCATATATCAAATTTCGTGTAAATCTACAATAATGTTGAATTATGGCAGCCGTATTGGATTCGCCATTTTGAGTTCTTAATTTTTGAAATCATATTCGGTATCAGCTACTCCTAAAATACCCACTAGGTACCAGTATCAATGCAGTTCCGACGAAATTTCTGCGACGCCTTCGACAAATATTGAAAAGTTTTGAATTAAAAAAATGTTGTTTCCAATTTTTGCTCACTTTGCACTAGAAATAGTTTAATAAAATTAATATGTGACCTCCACCAAGCTAATACTACTTTACAGTTTAAGAAAGATTTCATAGAAATCCCTCAAGGCAATTTAGAGTATTGATTGTACACATATTAAAAAAAAAACATGCGGCTCGAGTTGAGAACCTCCTCATTTTGTAAATTTTTTTAAGTCTGTTAATAAAATGGAACAAAATAAAATAGAAAATTATCACAAATATAGACAATAGTATTCGATTTTCACGTCTTATGGCTGACAGAGAGTTGTCTTAAAATTGCATTAAAATTTATTTTTCTCGAACTGCTTTCACAGCTAATGTACTTATCAAATAATTTTGATACATTACTATGTCAAAATAGTTTAGGAGGTCTAGATACTGGATTTTACTCAGGTCTACTAGTCTGAGAACATTCGTTATCCTAGTCAAAATGCATGTTCGCCCTGAGCAACAGGACCGAAAGTGCGCAATGCAATTATGCCGTTTGGAAAGCAGACTTTAAGTTTATTTCCTTCAATTTATTAAGCATTTAAATTGAATGCAAACAGCGGTCGCTTTACTTTACTTCGTGGATTGCTCTTAAATGCAGAATATCTTCAGATAAGTCCAAAGTTAAGTGTTGGGCATAGTAGGCTGAAAACTGCACCGCGTTCCCTAGTATTCATAACTTAACTTTGGATTGTTATATTGCTATAGCATGTTGAATAGAGCCTTCTTTGCGCTGTTATGTTGGCTATAACAATATCTATATAAGATCATTAAAACCTAATATTTGAAATACTCTTCATATCTGGAAAAGATAACCTGGTCATAGTCACATGGTCCTTCCTCACTATATCACCTATCGACAATGTTTATGGCTCTGTTTATGGCAGCGTATTCTAGACAATAAAAGCCTTCTGCGAAAATTTTTCGGAGGAGTTCGTCAACAAGGGTTGCCCACAGCAGTAGAGATAGTACTCCTCCTTGAGGGCAACCTGTACTCACCTTTGCCTCAATGGTAGCCACGCCCAGACTGGATATTATTATCCTCCTATCTAGGCTAGCTTTAATCCAGTGGCAGAGTACTATTGGGACTCGTCTATTTGACAACGCATTCGTTAGTGATTGCGTTGTCGCATTGTTGAACGCTTCTTCTATATCAAGAAATGTTGCCACTGCCATTTCTTTGTCATCTAATGACTCTATCAGTAGCCTGTTCAAATATCCAGCGCGAGGTGTGTTGACTTTTCCGGTTGGTATGCATATTGACGTTCACTAGTACTTCGTCTCTAATGTACCTGTCCAGTAGTCTTCCAATGTTTTAAGTAGGAGAGACGACAGACTTACGAGTTTATATGACTTGGGCGTTTGGTCTGGTATCCTGCCTATTTTTGATATGCAGAGGTGACCTTCACCCTCCGCCACATGTGTGATATGTATTTCCAGACCAGGCAGGCTCTGAATATTTAAATTTGCCCTTAGTGGAACTGCAACACAGCGCCTAATAAACAGTTCTTTTTTTTGTCAATATCGATACCAGATAGAAACTTGCGATTTACGCCAGTTGAAGTAAAATAAAATGTACATTCCACACATACCTTATAATTAAACCAAAATAGTATTTCTTTTTACCGCTACAAAAAATTTAAGAGGAGCAATATCACATTTTTACTTATTACTCCTTAATCTAATACCTATATCAAAATTTACCAAGATAGTTAAAGTTTATAATTGTTTCCATCGGTTAATGTATAAAATGTTAATTACATCTGTTTAAATAATGCGTAGTGTTATTAAGACGAAAGAAAATAGACTTCTAGTTTTTTACCAATCGGAGTGAATAAAATTTTACATACGATTTTTTTTAGTATTTAGATTTTATTGGAGGGTGAGAGTGGAGCTTTTTAATAAAAATTGAAACAGTATAAGAATAATTGTTCAATAAACTTACATTCAGTCAAAACCAACTTATAAGTGCGCCTTCTATCGTGCTACGAAAGCAAATTTAACATTGGGGGAAGAATTTTAATAGAGCTTTTTTTTATTGATGTGTACAAAGATTCGACAGATTTTTATCAAAGTATTCACAAGTATCACGAAGAGTCTTCAGATTTACAAGAAAGATTTATTTCCACAGTTACTGTTACATAGTCGATATATTTAAAGGATATAGTAATCTCGGCCCCCACAAGGGGGGGGGGGTCAGTAGGTACCGTGGCTCCAGGGCCCAGCCACTTTAGGGACCCGGCTAGTCTAGGAAATGTAAATTATTATATGCATTTTATGTTTATGATTATTTATACCTATATTGTGTTAGATGCCTAGTACCTCGATCTACATCTACGCATTCAAAGTACACGATATTGGTAAAAAGCTAGATTACTAATTTCTTCAAGTGTACGCGATTTCATTGCAACCCAATGGTGTAGTTATGCATAGGCAATTCGGCCCCAGGCCTTTAGCCCCTTCCGGGTCCCACGAATATTAATGTCGCGTTGTGTTCGCATTCGCAGCGGTGTGATTTCCCCGAAATATTAATAATGATATAGTGTTTGCAGTCGCAGCAGTGTGGTTTCTACTGTATATGCCAATGTTGTAGAACTCTCCAAAATCGTCCTAAGTTGAAGACAGAATCAAAATTCGACTTAGGCAAAAATTTCATTTGAAGACATTTTTGGGAGTCTGCAGAGGCGCAGATCAGTCCATAAGGACCGTTTTGGGTTCTATAAGGCGTTGGAAATGACCAGGTGAAAATTCGAAAAAACACCGAATTTTCACTTAGGAAAAATGTTTTTGGTTCAGAATATGAGAGCAGAAGTATATAATGACAAAGATTTATGAATAATATACTTTTTCAAAGGTACCACAAATTGGACTTTGAAAAATAATATTTTTGGAAGGGCGTCAAAATTTGGCTCAGGAATCGATTTATCAAAAGTACGCCAAAATTTCACTTGCAGACTAATTTTTCAAAACTGCGTTGAAATTTGGCTTGAAGATCGATTTTTCAAAAGTACGCCAAAATTTCACCCGCGGATTAGCTTTTCAAAAGTACCTTGAAAATTGGCTTGAAAACCGATTTTTCAAAAGTATGCCAAAATTTTACCCGCAGATTAGTTTTTCAAAAGTACTTGAAATTTGGCTTGAAAATCGATTTTTCAAAAGTACGCCAAAATTTCACCCGCCGATTAGTTTTTCAAAAGTACCTTGAAATTTGTCTTAAAATAGAATTTTCAAAAGTACCACAAAGTCAGTTTAAAAAGTACCACGAAAATATACTTTACATTATTTTTTATTCCTCAACCAAAGACATTGACCTTTGAGGTACAGTCATTGAAAGCCCAATTCTAAAGTATGAGCATAAAATTTTAACGATGCACTGCATCCAAAAGGCAAAATAGAAGATTTTGACAAAGCCGGCGTAGTGCCGATAAGCAAAAATTGATAAAAATCAATGTACATGTACAAGGCCGGTTTCTCGCATATAAAGAGTTTGGATTGACTCAGCGGCTCGCAATTTGGTCGAGCGCGTTGAGTGGTCCAGACAAAGCAATGATAGAAAAGCCAATAACAGGGCTTTTCAAATGACAAAGTTATAGAGGAAAACGCCTTGTGCATAAAAATCCAAAAAAATCAATTTTGCCTAAAAGTCGCTCGGAGGTGAGTAGCTGCCATATCGATAATATTGAACGACTGTGATAAGGGCTAGTAAGTCGTGGACTGATCGAACGCCACTCAACTTATGCAGTAATAAGTCCTCTGAATGTGTTCGAGTACGTGGCTCTTCACTATACAAGAACTTTAAAGCTAAGTAGTCTCTAGCGAACCTAAATTCAATGAGTAAAACTTTTTAAAGTTATTTTAGTCAGTCATAATTATTTTTTTACCCAGAGTCTGAGACAACTCTAAAAATGCTCGCATTTTGATTCTGAGAAGGTTTGTATGAATCTTTTCTACCTAATCGATCGTTAGCGTGAGCGCTCTCGCTTGTATGGTCTGAAAGTCATTACCTTGATTGGGGAAGGCACGATTCTTATCTTGAGAATTTTGTAAAACCAATTTTGTTAAATAAACGGATTCTTTGAACTAATGTTTCTTAATTGATCTTGAGGCCTGTTGACGGTCCATAATCCCTGGAACTTTCGTATAGAAAGCCGGATGTGTCGAGTTAATTCACATTAACGTTCGACCTTCTGGTTGCTTTACGGAGGTTTGAGAGGGATTTTTTTATGCGTTTTTTGAGAAATAGATTCCGTCATCAACGGACCAAAACGTGGTTTCCACGTACAAAATTAATCCCTCCGCAGAGAAATTCTTCGGTTGGGATTTTTTTATGCAAAATTTCAGGAAATTAAGAGGTGCCTAAACCTCTAACGGGGGAATTCAGGTCCAGAGAGAGCGTCATTCGGAAATGACGCTGTGGTAGTGCAGCCTTGGTCCATTACTCGGCTATCGAAGTGCATCTTATCTCGAACCCGCCTGGGAGGTAGAAGAACGGGGTAATACGCGACTGGCGCCCCCCTGAGAAATAAATTGGTGTCGCGTCATTTTGACGCCCGGTAGTGCGTTCTTCTACACCAACTCCGAACTTCCCGTCTTCCCCGAGTGAACGCGAGCTTCTCGAGTACATCGTTTAAAAATAAAATATTTTCGTTTTTATATCATTTGTTTTTTTTTTCGCATCACTATTGTACGCTCCTGGAAGGGACACCTAAAATAAAATAATTTCTATTTCTAAAATTTCGTGTTATGACTCGGAATTTTACGTCAAAATTTCGATTTATATCTCGAAATTTTAAAATTCCTACTTATAAGTTAAAAGCTTCGTACTGTTGTCTATAGGAGCCCCAAAATATATGTCGCCCCAGGGCCCCATGTAGTCTAGCTATGCCATTGTTGCAACCAAGTGTACATATAATAACAGGACAGGGGCCTGCCAGCGAATTTTCCCTACAAAAATAAAAAAATAAGCAAAGGAAGTGAATCTAAGTTGCTAATTACTTCTCAAAATACAGATTGCGACCTGAATTTTTTTTTTTAAATATAAAAATCATCTTTATCCCTTTTAAGTGGATCAGTTTTGAGGACAAATGTATTATGGCACATAATCAGGTTTATTATGATGCATGGAGAAATACATTACACTTGGGGGGTAAATACTGATGCTGCATTAACAGATGGAGCTGCTCTGATGCACATACATACTTCAACTTAAGACATGTTCCGATTCTGAGGAACATATTCCTCGTATTGTAAGCCTTACATTTTTAAAATTTCGGAAACCAGTAAAAGGTTTGATATAATTTGGGATATTTATATCGACAAACATAAATTAAAGGAATTAGTAAGGCCAAATACGTTTGGATAGAGTTTGGCAGAGAAAATTTGCAATACATATCTTGAGTCGAAATAGGTGACAAATTGAAAGACTTTTCATGTTCTACGCTTTCACTGGGGCTTTTTTTAGCAAAGGAGAAAGAAAAAGTTGAGACGCATAGGGCAAGCTTTTCTAGACATCACAGATGCCTTGAAAAAGTTGACAGCTTACCCCAAACCAGGGTGTATTAAATAGGTGGTGCGACAAGGACCCGTTGAGTGGCTTCATAAGTGCTTACTTTGTACATAATGTAATAGATGGCAGGAGCAATAGCGTCTGTCGTTATTTACGCATATAAAGATAATTTTGCAGGTTCTGTACACACGTGCATACAGTGTTGCATACATTCCCGGCCTTTCGTTTTTAGTGAAAAATCTTGTAGTCAAACAAAATATCAGTGACATTTGACATCAAATTCCTCGAAGAAATACATTCAATACGCTAGCGCTAAATATAAAAAAGTCAGCTATATTTTCATAAGACATGGTTAGAAAATATGGAGTGCCTATTTGTGTACTTATGCTTATTACTGTAAAGACCAAAAATTATCACTTAGTGCCAAAAAATACTGAAGAGATAGAAATGTGAAGTTTACAAAGTACCTACTTGAAATAAAAAGCCACATATTTGTGAAAAATATTTTTGCTCCAGCAGTATAAAAAGTGGTTTTACTTCACAGTCTGAAAATGGAGTTGTTATATACACTGTAAGTTTTAAATTTACATAGATATTTGTAACATAACCTATAGGTATAAAAACGTCTTTTTAAATATATTTTAAGCTTTTAGCGACAGTTTTAAAGAAGAAGATTGAAGAAAGGTGCACTTCCAAGCAAATGTCTCTAAGAAAATTAAGAAGTTATTAAATATGAGTGATGTTCACGATAGTATAATTTATCTTTATTTCTGAGAGTTTGTATTTACACTTACTAGAAAAAATTTTGTCTGAAGAATGTGACGTCAAATTACCAAATAAGAATTGGGGTATTCATAAATGTATTGAAAGTAGAAGCTTAGTGTTTACATAAGGCAGAACAGCATGAAAAATTAATTACATGTTTTAAGACGGTAAGTGCTTTTTAGATAGTATTTGTTTGCAAATGATAATTTAGTTTTTCAAGTAGGTAATTATTTGTATAATTTCTATTTTCAGGTTGGGTTTGGTCTCATGTTTGGTCCTACAATAGAGGTTATTTTTTGCATAAGGATATTAGGTTAACATCAATCAGTGAACCGATCACTGTAGAAGAATTTGCAGCATATTTTTCTGAAAATTGAATCTACAACGCTTGCTTAGGTGGACCAAGTACAAATATTATTATCAAAGTGTTCATTCTGATGTGCAATTAAAGTCAACTTATGTTGGAGGCATAGAGAATGGTGAGTAATTTTGGAGAAAGGAACTATTTGTAAACATATTATGTAAATCTTGTTCTTATAATATTGCAACCCATTATGCCCAGTACTGTTGTTACAAATAAATTTGTATATTTTACATGTTTTATTTTCTTACCATACCTATATAAATTTGAAACTGGTCAATATTTGTTTCTTTACATAACTGAAATTGCTGTTCAGTTCTGAATATATGCAACCCTATATGCAGCAAAGCAAATTCATGTACCTATATACAGGTTTTTATAGGACGCTAAAGCTCGCGCCATCTACTAAATTAAATAGGAAGCATGCACTTATGAAGCCATTATTATCATAGGAAAGTGCCTTAGTCGGACCACCTATTTAATACACCCTGCCCCAAACTACCTAGCGAAGAACTGCATATGTTGAAAAAATTTATCATATATTTGCATTCAGAGGCCTCAAAGTCTGGACGCTTGTTGAATGGACTTATTTACAAAAACAAGAAAATATATATATTGAAAATCTCCACACATATTAAATGTACTTTCATTGAACTTTAGAACCCGTATTTATCAGCGTGGTTTGGACGCTGAAACAAGATTGCCAGTTTAGACAACTATTAAAAACGAAAAATTAAAACCATAAGTTTTGATCAAACGCAACTGAAAAATAGAAAAAGCATATGCAAGGTTTTTAAGTAACTAAAAAATATGTAAAATGTTATTTTCTTTCGATTGGCGGCGCAAACTGCAAGTTTCTATCTCTTATGTATCTTGGGGGAAAAATAGAATGCAAATCTGTGTGAGCCGCTCCGCTGGTTTTCGAGGTGGATCTGCCCCTAAATCTCTTCATCTTGACTTAAAAGGTTTGTTTTACTCAGAAGGGGAAGTATCATCCACAGTAGGCCCTCAGCTATAATGATATGCATCTCCCTGAAGAACCGCATCAAAGTTGGATCACCTGTTGAAGATATCTGGTAACACAAACAGACACAGACATAGATAGATAGATAGATAATTTATTAACCACAAGATGATACAATTACTGTACATATGGCAAGTCAATTCAGAGTAACATTTAAAAATGAAAAAATACAAGTCAATAAATAAACAAATACAATATAAAAATATATAAAATACTTATAATAAAGATAAGTAAATAATCACCGCTCACGCCCAAATTTAATGAGAGACATGTAATTAGTCATAAATATTTATATTGTTAAATGGAATGAAGAAGAGAAAAAAAACAATAATAAAAATAATCTTCAAATAAGGTATAAACTGTATTAGTTTCTATAGAGAAATTCTTGTAAATTATAGTACCCATTTTCAAGGAGAAAATTTTTTGTTTCCTTCACTAATTTATGACAATTTTTTATGCTGCGAATTTCATTTGGTAAAGCGTTGTAACAAATTATACAATTATAATAAAAACAATGTTTTAAGTTACTAGTTTTGTGGTTGGGAATAGAAATAAGGTCACCATGTCTAGTGTTGTAGTTATGACTTGAAGACAACGTTGTGAACTTGTCTTTAAGTTTAATGAACAATGTGACGCATTTTAAAATAAATATGCTATGAACAGTTAAAATTTTTTTTTGTTTAAAAATTTCTCTACAACTTTCCCTATATTTCAACCCAAATATAAGTCTCACAACTCTTTTTTGTGCTATAAATACTCTGTTCATTTCAATTGCACTACCCCAAGATGTAATGCTGTATGAGATACATGAATAGCATAAAGAGTAATAGACGTCCAAGAGTACCTGCTCATTCATCGAGTTTTTGAGCTGGAGGATAGCAAAAAATCCCTTATTGAGCTGCTTGCAGACATGCTCAATTTGAGAGCTCCATGACAATCTTTTGTCCAAGTAGGTACCTAAAAACATAACATCATTTGCAAACTTTATATTTATCATAGATAGCAGGTCCTCTTGGAGGGGTTTTTGTAGGTGAAAGTTTAAACAGACAGTTTTTTTGTTGTTATATTAACTTATTTCTATCACACCATATATTTACCATATATTTAATTCTTCTACAACTAACTTTGCCACAATCTGAATTTCCTCGGGAGTTTTTGCTGAAACAGTTATTGTCATATCATCTGCAAACATTGTGACTTTACCATTTGTAATGTTAAATGGAAGGTCATTCACATATAAACCAAACAACAGTGGGCCGAGAACTGAACCTTGGGGAACGCCCAATTTAACATCATGAATTTTTGAGGTATTGTCTGACAACTTTACAACCATTTTCCGACCACTAAGATAAGATTTGATCCAACTTAAAAGAGAATTTCTGATACCTATATTATATAATTTTTCTATAAGAAACTGATGATTCACAGTGTCAAATGCTGCAGACAGATCGAAGAATAGAGAAACAACATACTGGCCTCTATCAAGATTGGAATATACATATTCCATTAAGTGACAGCATGCTGTTTCTGTGGATTTATGCTTCCTGAAACCGTGTTGAGAGTCCGTTAGGATTTTATATCTCTCTAAAAAATTTTCAATTCTATTATAGACCACTCTTTCTAAAATTTTTGATAATATACTTAGAATTGATATTTGTCTGTAATTTTCAATACTCATTGAATCATCTTTTTTATGTAAAGGTAAAACCGATGCCATTTTTAATACGTCAGGAAATTTACCTACTTCTAACGATAAATTAAATAGATATACCAAATATTGTATTATATTATTACTAATGTGTTTTAGTACATGAGTTGTTATCTCATCGAAACCACTAGATTTTGTATTTTTTAAGGAATCTATAATATTTTTAATTTCAAGTTCAGTGACAGGCTCAAAGAAAATTGAATTTACAGTTCTATTCATTAGAGTACAAGGTAGTACTAAGTTGGAACCAAAATGATTTAGTAGTTTTTTTTTCGGCTAGTGTAGAAAAATGATCTGCAAATAAGTCAGCAATTAGATTTGGATCTGTTATTTCAGTATTATCAAAATTTAACACAATTTTACTGTTATTGATTTTATTTCTGCCAAGTTTTTCATTTATAATTTTCCATGTTTCTTTGGGTTTAT
Organism: Rutpela maculata; assembly: GCA_936432065.2. NCBI lineage: Eukaryota > Metazoa > Arthropoda > Insecta > Coleoptera > Cerambycidae > Rutpela > Rutpela maculata. Next base: position 214,189,981 of record OW386285.2, read on the forward strand.
TATTTGAGTTTATTATTTTATTTCAATAATATTGTGTTTTGGCTTCTTTTATTTTTTTTCTATATTCCTGTTTCCTCTTATTATATGTTGTTTTTGCGTCTTCATTGTTGCCTTGGTTGATATAATAATACATATCTTTTAGTTGTTTGCTTTCAAGAACCAGCTCTGTGGATAATCAGCCATTTTTAGATTTTTCTACATTATGTTTTTTATAAGTTTTGATAGGACAACTAACATTGAGACACCAGGCTATATTTTCTAAAAATAATCTGAAAGCATCATTGAGATCTAAATACAATAGACCTGTCCAATCAGTCCTACTTAGATGGTAGTTCAACTCATTGAGATTATTTTCAGTAAATAATCTGGTGCTCACTTGCATAGGATTTACTAAATTTTTTCTATAGTCTTTCATTGAAATTGAAATGTGCAAAGTGATCGGCAATGTTGGGATTCGTTACTTTACATTTTAACATTTCAAATGGTATATTTGTGGCTACATAATCGATACAACTGGATGATGTCTGGCCTTTTCTGTTCGTAAATACTCGAGTGGGTACATTTGTTACAACGCTTAATTCAAAAGAGTCAAGAGTATCAATTAATATATTTGTACTTAATACTTTATTATTAAAATCTAAATTTAAGTCTCCGCATAATATAATATAATCTGATTTTGTCACAGCAATAGTTAAGGCCTCCGATAATTTAGATACTAAAACATTTATGTCGCCAGTTGGCGGTCGATATAACGTGATTAATACAATTTTCACTTTATTAGAAGTGTGATATAGTACACTACATAATTCAATTTGTAATTCTACTGATAATTTATAATTTTATAATAGTTGAACTATTATAGCGTAGTGATTTTCTGCTTGAAAATGCCTCAATAGCTCCACTTTTGAGTAAAAGCAAATCATTTTAACCATGCATGCAATAAGTCAAAATAAATAGATTTTCGAACAGACCCACCACGATAAATCATGCCCCTGTCCCCTCTCAAAGCGGCTACTTGCATCTGCCAATATTTTTTTTTCAAAAACGATATAGACCTACGGTCAAGAGGCAAATAAGTTACCTCATCGGGCACAAAAGGTTTGAGTTTTTGTAGTAAAAGTACCACATATATGTAGCAAAAAACCGACCGTCTGCCGGGGCTCAATGGTCAACTTCTCATTATGAGAGCTTGTCAAATAGGCGAAAAAACTCGCTAAAGTTACCTCATTGGGTAAATGCTTAAAAACGTGCAGACGCTCTGGAAATTATGTAGGAGTAAAAATAAAGTTTCATTAATCTCAAACAGTGAAATACATTAAAAACATACATTGAAAATAAATAATAATCTTTTAATTCCGAAATCGATAGAAGCAATCTCTTTAATATATCCACTGGAAAATCGGCAACTGAGAGAACCAGAAAATATTTACTAGATATAGCATCTATCGGTGACACAAGGAGAAATACTTTCATTAAAGAGTGTTCCATAAATTCAGACAGATTTGAAAATACCATTAGAAAACAATCTATATCAACATTTGCCTCAGAGAATAAAACCAAATTGAAGAAAGGCCATGGAAAAGTAGTAGAGGGTTAGATTTGAACGTGACTTGATGAGTAGAATCTTAGCCTTAGCATTAGAGAATAAAATTGACCTTATAACTTTATTGTCATTTCCATTAACACCATTCCCACTTTCATTGTGCCATATAGATGGTAGCATGAATAAGACAGACAAATCCAGCCTTTTTAAGGAAAAGTTCATTCTATTCCACTCAGCACGTCGATTGTACAATTATTAACGGTTTTTTTTACTACGTTTTTTAGGGGAAACGCCACAAATGTTTGGAAAATTAGCTGGACATGTGTTAAAAAAAGTTTGTCAACATAAAGGCAGTGAAGTTCACATATTGTTCGATAAGTTCGTTAGCCCATCTATAAATGATATTGAGCGCGATAAAAGGGCTAATTTATATGAAAGAAGTGCCGAATTTTGAATTCAAGGTTGTGAACAATGACGGTCATCAGACTTCGTGAAAGCACTTCGTAACGACAATTTTAAACAAGCTTTGGTCAAGTTTTTTTGTGAGTTTTGGCAAAATGATATGTTCGTGGAAATACTTCAAAATAAAACTTTATACGCAAATTGTAACAACGAGTGTTACAAATTTGCGGTAGTAAACGGGCATATCGAAAGAGAAACCATTGACATACCAAATTGCTACCACGAAGAGGCTGATAGCCGAATTATTTACCATTTATCCAAAATAAAAAAAACAGTAATGTTGTAATTAGAGCCTCTGACACAGACATCCTAATAATTATTTTAGGAAATATGCATCACATTGATCAGTCTGTAAATGTATGGATGGAAGCTGGAATTGTACCCAAAAATACTTGTCGATTTGTAAATGTCAATGCAATTTTCAATGCACTAGGATTTAATGTTTGTAAATCTCTACCAGCATTCCATTCGTTAACAGCGGGGTGTGACTACACGGCAGCTTTCTCCAGAAAAGGGAAACTAAAACCCTTTGAACTCCTTAAAAATGACAAAAAAAATGCAGGAAGTATTTGGTACATTTGGCAACAATGAATGCATTTCCAAAGATCAGATTACGTATGTAGAAAAATTAATTTGTGCTATGTATGGGAAATCCACATTATGTGATGTCAATGAAGCTCGATTCGACATTTTCTACTCTCATTATAAAGCAAAACCAAATCAGAGTCCATTCGATAACCTAAAAAAGTTTGATAGTACTATGTTACCTCCATGCAAGAATGTATTTCTTTTAAAAGTACAAAGAACGAATCAAATATGTGCCATGTGGAATAGTGCCACCGAAAAACAACCAAAATTTTACAACCCTTCAGAAAATGGTTGGAATTTAAATGATAATATGTTTTTGCCGATTTGGTTTGATGGACCTCAATTACCTAGTGCCCTAGACGAAATAGTTGTACGCGAAACTGGCATGGAGCAAAGGGATATTGATGATGAAAATTAAGAGGGTTTTAATGATTCGTGTGATGACGAAGATGGCGAATAGTTATTTTTCTTTAGATTTATTATCAAATAAAACAAAAAACCTTGCTATTTTTATTTACTACTATTGTTTTGTATTGCTGTTGTTTCTTGTATACGAAGTTGTTTTGCCTACATATTCACGGAAGTCTGACAAACAAAATAATAATTGAAAGAGTTTTCCTAGTGCATTGTCAAAGTTCCGAACATGTACTCAATAAAACTATTTTGCTATTACTATTTTTATTTACTAGTATTGTTTTGTATTACTGTTGTTTCTTGTATACGAAGTTCTTTTTCCTACATATTCACGGATGTCTGATAAACAAAATAATAATTGTAATAGTTTTCCTAGTGCATTGTCAAAGTTCCGAACATGTACTTACTCAATAAAACTATTTTGCTATTGCTATTTTTATTTACTACTATTGTTTTGTATTGCTGTTGTTTCTTGTATATGAAGTTGTTTTGCCTACATATTCACGGAAGTCTGACAAATAAAATAATAATTGTAATAGTTTTCCTAGTGCATTGTCAAATTTCTGAACATGTACTCAATAAAACCCTGTACCGACTTTGGCATTATTCTTTCAGGTTACATTTTATAGAGCGTCTGCTCTTTATGTTGACCGTCTGCCGATCTTTTTGAAAAATATTTATGATATACATAAAAAGACCTTTGAATTGAACCCAGATTTGTACATGTACCTCATGAGGTAAGAAACATCGGAATTTTGGGCGTCGCGACGGGCGTCTGCTCTACGTATGCGTTAAAATACTGACGTCTGCCACACAAAATAAAAATTGTAATGGTTTTCCCAGTGAATTGTCACGTTTTTAAGCATGTGCCCAATGAGGTAACTTTAGCAAGTTTTTTCGCCTTTTTCACAAGCTCTTATAATGAGAAGTTGACCATTGAGCCCCGGCAGACGGTCGGTTTTTTGCTATATTTAGTCCAGTTAGTTCTTGTGTGTGCGATTCAGATGATGTGTCTGTACAAATAGTGTGAATTGGAAGTGTTAAAGTGCACGAAAATTATGGGCTATTTTTAAAATAAATAATGCATTGAACTCTCCAGTGATGAACATAAAAAATAAGAATGTACTGTGACCAGAGGTGTTGATTTAATAACAATTAATGAATATTCATAACCATTAATCAAGGAAATAAAAGCCAAAAAACATTAATAACCTTTTTTATGACAAAAAGTAGTGTCCAGATAAGAATCCACGAGGAATTAACTAGTATTGATTTAGTACATATGCTAAACCTAAAAATATATAACTGAAGGAAAGTACCACTGATTAGCTGAAATGCCAGACACACCTGAAGTTACAAACAGAGACATTTATGCATTGATACAGAGCATCTTAAATAAAAATATAGAAATACAGAAGAAGATGAAAGATAACAAGGATTCGCTAACCCAGGAAATCATTCAGTTAAAACAAGAATTTTTGAAGCAATTTCAAGACCTTCAGCAAAAAAATGATGTTCTTCAAAAAGAAAATAATAAAATGAAAGAAAAACTTAACAAAATAGAACGTAAGGTAAAAAAATATAGCATTATAGTCTACGGTATGCAAGAGGAGGAAAACAACTTAGAAGATGCCCAAAAATTTCTAAAAATCTGCAACGAGACCTTAAAAATAAGTTGCACATACTCCGATTTTAGAGATATACATAGAATAGGAAAGTTCATTCAGGCAAAAACCAGGCCGCTGGTTGTAGAAGTGGTTAACTATCAAATAAAATCTGAAATCTTTCGTAATGCTAAGGAACTAAAAGGTACTGGAATATCTGTTGCTCACGATTATACAACTAGAGATTATAATAATCGAAAAATCTTAGTGACTAACTTAAAATTAGCAAGAAATCATAATCTCCAGGCAACAATAAAAAATAATGTTCTGCTAATAGAAGATGAAATGTATACTATAGAAGACTTAAAAAACGAAATCCCAAATAAAATTACAGAAGAACGAATCAGAATAACTCAAACAAGAAATACACAAGCAGAAAACAATAAAACTAAATTGGACAAATACAATACCAAAGGAAAAACAGGTACAAAGAAATCTCAGTCAATTCACCATAATAACCTAAGTAGTTCTAATGTTAACAGCTCCAGAGCCTCTAGCCAAACCGTTTTGAACGCATACAGTATACAGGGTACATCAAAAAACATGTGAAAGTCTGTCATATTAATATTAGATCTTTGGTACCCTGCTTCGATACATTTAGTGAAATTATGCAAGAAAATAATTACCATATTATAGCAGTGTCAGAAACTTGGTTGTCCCCAAATTTTCCTTCCAACTTAATATATCTGCCTGGATATGAGCTAGTTCGTTTTGACCGTTCAACTCGAGGGGGAGGAGTATGTCTCTATATTCATAATAGCCTAAAATTCAGTATAATTAATATAGATTATATAAATAGAAATGATTTAGAACAGCTCTGGGTTACAACTAAAATAAACAAAGTTAAGACATCCATTGGTGTATTATATAAACCTCCTCTTTCTCCAGTCAATTCATTTAATGAATTAGAGGCAGTGTTAGCAAATATTTGCTTAGAATCTGAGAATATATTGCTAATGGGTGATTTAAATGTCGATTTCAACAAACCTGACACTCCAAACTTTCGTTATCTAAGTAATATTCTTAAATGCTTTAATTTGATCCAAATAATAAATGAACCCACTAGGATATGTGGAACATCTTCATCCACCATTGATATCATCTGTATTAGTGAAAATATGGCTTTTACTGAAACGGGTACTCAGGATTTGCTAAATATGACAGACCATTTATTGACTTATTGTGTATTAAATTGTACAGCACCAATATTACCACCAAAAACAGTTACATTTAGAGATTATTCTAGATTTAATCTTGAGGATTTTATTAAAGATGCAAACCAAATTAACTGGAATTATGTAAGTAATCTTACAACAGTAGATGAACAACTGGATTTCTTAAATAGAGCTATTTTATTTTTGTTTGATATGCACGCTCCTGAAAAAACTGTAGTCATAAGAAAAATATATCGTCCGTATATTACTCAAACCATTAAAGAAATTATTAAACTAAAGAATAAAGCTTATAAAAAGTATAAGAAAACCAAATCCACTGCCCACCTCGAATACTATAAAGATTTGAAAAACTATTTATCTGTAGCAATAAGAAATGAAAAAACAGCATTTATAAGGTATCAAATTGAGGAAAACAAACACAATCCGGCAAAATTATGGAATAATTTCTCACAGTGGAATATCCATTGCAAATCTACATCGGAACTAGATTCAAGTCTGCAAGATGTGAATGAACTTAATCAATATTTTTTAAATAGTTCTGTCAATAATAATATCGACGAAGTTGAAAATTATAACATTACAACTATAAACGAGGTAGAGAGTGTTACATATGATAAGGTGCAAGAGTGTTTATACTCAATTCAATCTAATGCAACTGGAATAGATGGAATTAATCTTAAAATGCTGAAACTTATTTTTCCACAGTGCAAAACCGCTCTAACGCATATAATAAACACTTCATTACTCACTGGTGCTGTTCCATCTGTCTGGAAAAAATCTATCATATTACCGCTTCCCAAAGTAACCAAAGCAACGGAATTTGGTCAACTTCGCCCAATTAATATACTTCCTACAATGTCTAAATTGTTAGAAAAAATTATAGAAAAGGAGCTCTTAAATCATATGGAAATAAATAAAATATTGCCAGAAGAGCAATCAGGATTCAGAAAGCACCATAGCACTAATACTGCTCTAATTAAAATAACAAATGATATAACTAGAAACATCGATAACTCCAAAGTAACCTATTTAACCTTACTTGACTTTAGTAAGGCATTTGATGTTATCAATCATAAACTCTTGCTGGCAAAATTAAAATATTATGGAATAAGATCTACTTTCTTATTATGGTTTAACAACTATTTAAGTGAACGCACTCAACGTGTTAAAATAAAAAACTCAATTTCAAACGAAAGTGTTGTGAAATCAGATGTACCACAAGGCAGTATACTTGGGCCGCTACTGTTTATAATGTTTTCTTCTGATTTGCCAAGTATAATTACCCATGGCTGGAACATGCACCTATATGCTGATGACACCCAGATTTACAAGCCGTGCTATCCACAAGATGTTAACTTGGTGATTCGCGAGTTAAATGAAAATCTCGAAATAATAAGTGCGTGGTCTAAAAGAAATGGTTTGCAACTGAACGCATCTAAAACAGTGTCCATGTGTGTGGGATCTAGGATTTTAGTTCAAAAAGCAAAAGAAAATCAGACATTAAACATAACACTGAATAATAGTGTGATTGAACTCAGTAGTGAGGCAAAAAATTTAGGAGTTATTGTAGACCAAAATTTAACATTTGAAAATCACGTGATGAAAAAATTGAGCATATGTTACTTTAAATTTAAAGCACTGTGGAGGTATAAATATGTTCTACCGCAAGATATAAAGTGGAGACTCGTAAACTCAATTATTTTGAGCAATATGGAATATGGTCTTCCTGTTTACTATAATTATCTTACTGATATTTTAAAAAATAAAATACAAGTGCTTCAAAATTCTTGCTTACGATTCTCCTACTCCTATATCAATAGACGTGATCACGTGACTCCACATTACAATACTCGAGGAATCTTAAAAGTCGAATATAGATCTGAACTATCATATGCAACTTTAATATTTAAAACCATGAATTTCAGTACCCTAGTTTACCTATCTAAACTATTAATAAAGCGATCCAGTATTCACGCAATCAATATACGAAATCCAGATCTATATGCGATACCTCAACATAACGGTGCCAAATTTGAAAAATGTTTCGAGTATATAGCCTGTACTCTTATCAACATGTCCAGAGCTACTTTTAATTTACCTACTATTGGTCAGTTTCGCTTAGCATATAGGAAATATCTTTTGAATAAACAAAAGGCGTTACTGCCCTAATTTTGATTAGTGACCTAATTTCTTCTTTTTTATATGTATATGTATGTGTATGTATGTCTGTATGTATATGTATATATATTTTCATTGTCGATAGATATAAAACATTAATACTTGTCATTTACTACTACTGTTACATATATGTTTTATTATTGTTAATGAATTACGTATTTATAAATATTTGTGTACATATATTTATATGTTATATATATGTTATTTCCCAAGGGCAAGGCTGAAAAATGCAATGCAATGCCTTGTCCCATTGCTGCATATGTTTGATATGTATTTCATTGTAAAGTTTTGTTATTTCTCTTCTATATGCACAATAAATTATTATTATTATTATTATTATTATTATTATATATATGTGGTACTTTTACTACAAAAACTCAAACCTTTTGTACCCGATAAGGTAACTTATTTGCCTCTTGGCCATAGATCTAATAGGAGATGGAGAAATGATCTTGACGCCATTCGATAGAGTATAAAATTCTGCATATGACACTAATTTTATTTTTTATTGTTTTCCCTTCTGTAAGGCCCTTTAGCGAAAAAAAGTGTGGGGAGCCTGCTAGCAACACATATTTGTCTCTATTACTCTAAAACGGACCAATAAATCGAAATTTTACAAGATGTTAAAATTAAGATCATTATTTTTTCTATCGACTGGTATATAACGTGTATATTATAATATTTACTTAAATAAAGCCGCCAGTGGTATAAAAAGAAGAAATTGCACATGTAATTGTGCTAGGGTCTTATTTAATAATTTACTGTTCTTCTTACAAACTGCGAAAAATATTGACTGAACCCTTTAAAAATTATTTCACATTATTTACTTTACTATTTTTTCTTATGTAAAACTCTTTAGCAAAAAATATGGACAGAACATTTCAGCTAATATTTTTAGCTCACCCAAGCGACGGAATAAATTAGACACTAGATATAATAAATCTGTAAAAGTATTTACGTAAAACTTCTCTGTATTTAGCATTTTTCATTTATTCATTATCTTTTCTGTAGGATGACTACCCTGTATATTTTTTTAACTATAAGTATATCAGGTTTTCTTCCTGGCAATAGTGACAACTACATTCCAAATATTAATTTCCTCTGTCTTTCCGTAATTAGAGAGAATTAGTTCTTACGATGACGACCCTGTATACTTTTCACTGAGTATGTAGGTTTCATCCTCGGCAATTGCATCAACTACAATCCAAATATTATTTCCTACATAATTATTTTTTTATAGTATAGTGTATTATATTTTTCATATTAATTTTAATGACAGTTTTATCAACTACATGTGAAATATTATCATTCGCCACATTTTTTTATAAATTTATTTAGGGTTCAATGTTTTTATACTATTGTTTGACATTTGTATGATCACTATATTTGTTCAATTATTTCTTACAGATTCGCTTAAGCGATTTCTATGAAATCTTCTCAAACTGTAAGGTACGGCTCGGTTGTGGTCTCATAGTAATTTCAGTAAGCTACGTCTAGTGCAAGGTGAGCAATAGGGTTTTTTCTTACAATTTTTTCGGCCTCACTCCCTAAAATGGTTCCAATTATTTTAAAAATGAAGTATATAAAATTTTTACTCGATCAGATAACGCTAACCCGTGCCCCAAGGCAATTAAAATTCACCATGAGACGCAATTTTCATCTATTTTCAATAGTATCTCGTGAACTGTTGATTACATCGAAATGTTATGCATACGTAATTGGAAGGAAATTTATTTTTATAAAACTACATTTCTTTGCATTTTTCTCATACATTTAATAGGTGAATAGGAATAATGAAGCTTAGGTTGGCATAAACAGGCACCAGAACATTCATGTTCTCATTGAAATGCCAGGGTACACGTTTTGTGTCCCATGAATTAATCAAATTAGCTTTCCTTTATTGTAAGGGATGTCTAATAGCAATACGGTATCTGTCGTGGTTGTCTGCTAGGCGGACGACCTCAACAAACTTATTTTCATTGATCGTTTTTTAACAACAACGATTCCCTGTGATATTGCCATCTGCTGCAGCTGAGGCTCGAACTCAATAGAAATAACAGCGACTAACCATATTGTTTCACTCAGTGGTGGTCTAGGTCATCGCTACAGTTTCGTTGACTCCCTAAAAACGGCACTAAACTCCTGTACTCTAGCCAGAAACCCTCAAACCAGGAAACCCGTGGTCTCAATCCAAAAATATCATATGATGGAAAGTTCTCGTCAGTAGGGATATATAGCGGACCTCCGATCGGCTTCAGTTTTTCGCAATTATGGTCACATATTCACCGGTCACGAGTCTTCACGACGCTGCTAAAATCTTTCTATTTAGAGATTTTACTAATTACATTACCGGCAGTAAATTGCCATTTAGCAGACAAGTTTTAAGTGAGTTTATTTCAATTTCAGAGAAGTTAAAATGGGAATTTGTAAAAGCGTTTTACATATTATTTGCGAAATATTATAATACACGGAAATTAGGCTTTATGTGGAATAAAAGAAAAAAATTATAATAAGCTGAAATGTCTATAATAGTTAGCTTATGTGTGTAAGAATACATATAAAAAAAGTTCCCACCCCTAAGGGGTAAGTTTCATCCCCATCTCACCCCCTTTAGGGACACCGCACTGGTTTTTTTTACAATATCTTTTAAACGCTTTATCTTAGGGAAAAAACGTAAGTATAGGAAAAGATTTGTCACAAAATTCTCTACAAAAAAAGGTTCTGTGTTATGTATCGATAAAAACTACATTTTGATATGCTTTTTATCCCTGTTGGGATGATTCAGTATCTTTTCAGAAGAGGGTCGTAGGATGACTCAGTACATTTTGACATGTTTTATTTTTCTTTTTTTTTTCTTTTGCATTGACTAAAGTAAAGGCTAACTACATTTTAAAATACAGAAAGGGCATCGGTTATATTGTTATTTAGTAAATGAAAATGGGTCAAATATTTATAGAAATAGAATTTTCACAGGTATGATCTTCATTTTTTTGGTATAGATAATTTCGTGTATTACCAAAATAGAGACTTTTTCGAGAAGGGTGAAACATCAGCGGAGTGATTTCAGACTTACGATTTTATTTTCGGGCGGACTGCCACTCTGATATACCTACCGGACGTGGTCATGCATCTTTGTAAATAACTCGTTTATTTTTAATTTTTCGAAAAAACTTTATTTCGGATTTTTTGTCTAAAAAGATCCGTGCCTTATACTAGTTATAGAGATTGATCGACGGAATACTTAATTTTCGATTTTTATTAGGAAACTCTTCGGTATTTGTAGAATTTATAAAAAAAATCAAGTTTTCCAGGATTTGTAGGTTCGCTTTTGTTTTGTCAAATTTCTCACAAACGTCATCTAATAGACTTAATCGAGCCCTACAATCGCCATTTTTGATAATCAAAATCGGACCTTCGGTTCGGGAGTTATCAATTTCTTTGGAAAATCATACTCGGCCTTGGAAAAAATACTTGCGGTCAACGAATTCGGACCGCCAGCAATAGGCTTTATTTGCGGCCGTGTACCTTTGATTCCACCAAGTCTCATCGAAATCGATCAATATCCTGGACAGTTATCGTGCTTCCGATTTCGAGAAAACCAGTTTTTTGCAAAAAAATTCAATTTTCATTTGTTTTTCAACATAGTATCTAGTATACTTATCTGTAGATCGTTGCCAGCGGCACCATCTCTTTTTTGAAATATCTCGATACGACTGCCCGTTACCGAGTTATTCAATTTTTCCCGAAAAACATCTATATCGGGTACTTCTGGTTTCCGAACGGAGCCGAGCTTCCAGCGTTGAGGTTTTCTAAAGGGCCTCCTATCAACTAGCCAAGTTTCATCGAAATCCGAAAACGGATTAGGTGGGCCGAGCGTGACAGACTGACAGACCGACTGACCGACGGACGGAATTTTCTAAATTCGCTCTGGAGTCGATAGATATGACTTTCGTTTCGATCCGGATAAATATTGTGTTTCCATCCAAAAGCGTTTTTGTTACTTATCCCCGAGTTTGCCGTCGATTAACGTAAACACCCTTAATAATCTGCAAACGACCTACAAGACATGTTTTATAGAAAATTTAATTCTCAATATTTTTCAATACCTCTAGTTTTGTCGTAGAACATCACATTTCCAAAATATTATTGAAAAACCAGCACGGTGTCATTATAAAGGTGGAAAAGGGATGAAGCTCACCAGTTAGAGATGGGAACTTTTTGATCCTGTATCCTACCCTTATCAACTGTTGATTCAGAAAATATCAGCTTATTATAATTTTTTTCTTCTATTTTTGCTAATTTCCGTGTACTATTAATATTTTGGCAATAATTCTGGATATTAACGTGTAATAAACAACATTGTCCAGAGGTAGAACTTTATATTCGAGATATAATGTCTATAAAAAACATTTGAAAGTACAGCTAAAAAAGAAGAGAACTTTTGAGTAAAATTAGATAAACTCTCATTTTTTGGTCACATCAACCGAAGAGTTGATATTTCAGGAAAACTAAATAACAAAAAGCGAAGAGGCCGATCTGCTTAACGTTGTGCTGATATCAGCAAGGAGCCAATAGAAAAAGCTTTGGAAAGGTTGTGCGGCACTGACAATGCCGGTGGGTTTGGATGTATGTCTGCCTTGGATTTGGATTTGCGGGATGTCTAGTTATATGTGGTGTGCGTGCTTGTGCGTGTTACTTGCGAGTTAGATTTGATGTAAATAATTGAAAACAGATTTTTTTTTTACACTATAAAGAAAAGTATTAATTGTGCGAGAAAAATACAAATAAACGAAGTTTTAGAAAACGAAATTTTCGTTCGATTAAAGATGTAGAAAATTTTGAATGATCAACCGGTAACGAGATACTTTAAAAATAGGTGAAAATTACTATTTTAGTGACATTTAAAGGCCTTGGGGCACGGGTTAGCGTTATCCGATCGAGTTGGAAATTTGTATAGTTCATTTTTTAAATAGTTGGAACCTTTTTTGGGAGTGAGACCGAAAAAATCCAATGCCGCAAAGTAAGGACCACCCTAGTGAGCAAGAATTGGAAAAATATTTTTTTTAGTCGAGAATATTCGAGATTATGGCGAAGTCGCCATTGTTAATTTAATATAAAAAAATAATTTTGTGTAAAATGAAAGTATTAAAAAAAAAGATTACTCTAATGAAACGTTTAGGTCTTCCGCACTTGAGCTAAAATTGAGTACTTTGCACTAATTTTGTTTATTTTCATAGTCCATGTAAGTTAGGTGCTGCTAATGGTGCTGGAAACGACAAATCTAACAGAATCTAACAATAATTGTTTTTTCCAAGGGACAAACATCTTTAATATGATCTGAAAAAAAATAGAACGCACTGTCAACAAAGCATAGGTGAGGCGTAGGCGGGTATTTGTCGCCGTATTATTGCGCCGCGCAAGTGGCGAGGGCTATTCCTTTTATCAGTTGGCTAGCACTAGCTGTAGCTATCGTAAGTGCTTCTTGTGTTACCGCTGCTTATTAATTCCCTTTTTTAAAGTTGGTAATTATAATTTGTGTTATTTAGTGAATCGAGGGTGGTTTCTGTGTTCACACTTCACAATCAGGAGTAAAAAGCTCACTTAACGCGAAGAACTACTGAATTGCCGAGAGGGGTGTCATCAGCCAGCAAAAAAGGTAATAGCTTACTATGCAAGTAGCTTTAAAGCTTGAAGAGTTATAGAAGACTTCTGCTCCTGTTTCTACTACGAATAACATTCTATATATGATTTTGAAACTCCACGAGCAGGGTGAAAAAATAAAAACAATTTCAGGGACTACCAGGAAACTTTCAAATACCTTCAAATAACAGCCCCACAAAAAAAAAAGTTCAAAGCAGCGAACCAGACCCATGTATTCCTATGTATTTTTGGTCGCTGAATCCGAGTCCGGGGTCAAAAAAATGGTACATCCCCAAAATCATTAGCTAATGCCAAAAAACACCCCTGAAATGAGGTAAAAAGAATATTAAGCTACGAGAATAGTTGTTACATCTTAATCAATCGAAATATACAAATTAAGGTTAAAGAGCAACGTACATACAATAGATATGAAACACACCCCCAGGGAGGGGCGAAAATTAGCCCCCATATATAAAAAAATCGATCCAAAACAGCAATGACTGCTGAAAAAGCTCAAAATGTCTAAGTTTTGTTAAAGTGATAAGAAACTGCATCAGATCCGACGTAATCTTCATCTTCATAACCTGCCCCTATAAACTTGAGAACAACCACCCTCAAGTTTAAAGGACACGAGAAAAACAAGAAAAAACGTAAAATGCAACAGAATTTCTATTTTCATGGATGCTATGATTGCCTGAAATTGCGTAGTACTCTAAAATAGAACTAGAAACTTACATACCATCAACATTCTACAGTGTCAACCCTCAGAGGGTGTGAAAATTACCCCCTATGTAAGGTTGGACTATAAAAAGTTACAGTGACTTCTATAAAATTTCGAAACACCTGCGTTGTGTGGAAGAGAGAAGAAACTAGACTATGTTCGACGCTGTGCTTGAAAACCACCCCCACGGGGTTGAGAGACGCCACCTCTATATAAAAAAAACTATGGAAATGAAACGAATAAGCAACAGTATAGCTTTTTCGTTACATCTTGAATTACGGTAGTTTACATCCTTTCTGGGCGTGTTACTTAATAACATTTATAGGACATGAGTTTCAAACTCTAAGTGTGCAACACAAATTTTGCCAATCATAGCATCCATAAAAATGTAAATCCGGTTAGTTTCTCTCTGTTTTTCTAGCATCCTACAGATATAGGGGTAGAATCTCGCAACCCCGTGGGGGTGGTTTTCAAGCACATCGTCGAACATAGTCTAGTTTCTTCTCTCTTCCACACAACGCAGGTGTTTCGAATTTTTATAGAAGTCACTGAAATTTTTTATAGTTAAATCTTACATAGGGGGTAGTTTTCACACCCTCTGAGGGCTGACAGTGTAGGATGTTGACGGTACGTAAGTTTCTAGTTCTATTTTAGAGGACTACGCAATTTCAGCCAATCATAGCATCCATGAAAATAGAAATCCTGTTGGATTTTACGCTTTTTCTTGTTTTTCTGGTGTCCTTTGAACTTTAGCGTGGTTGTTCTCAACCCTATAGGGGCAGTTTATGAAGATTACGTTGGACCTGATGTAGTTTCTTAACACTTTAACAAAACTTAGACATTTCGAGCTTTTTCAGCAGTCATTGCTGTTTTGGATCGATTTTTTTATATATGGGGGCTAGTTTTCGCCCCTCCCTGGGGGGTGTATTTCATATCTATTGTACGTACGCTGCTGTTTAACCTTAATTTGTATAATTCGATTGATTAAGAAGTAACAACTATTCTCGTAGCTCAATCTTCTTTTTATCCCATTTCGGGGGTGTTTTTTGGTTCTAGCTAATGATTTTGGGGGTGTACGAATTTTTTGGCCCCGGATTCGGATTCAGCGACCGAAAATATATAGGGATACATTGGTCTGGTTCGCTGCTTTGAACTTTTTTTTTTGTGGGGCTGTGTAATCTGTATATAAGTTCAAGTCCAATATTGTAAATCATCGGTTCGATATTTGTTCTTGTAACCATAAATAATAATCTAATCTAATCTAACTGAATCTGGTTCGGAAATTGAGCTCCAGTTCTGCTAGAAATACCTCTGCGGTCACATGCTCTGGAAAACAAAGAGAGGTTCTGTGGTAGCTTTTGTTTTACTGAAACAGAAGTATCTTTTTCTTCTGTTTTAAACATGCCTTTGTCATAGTCATTTTCTTCACTTGATTTTTGAGACGTTGAGTCAATTTCCGAATCAGATTCATTTACAGTAGGATGAATTCACTTGTTATCTTTACATTTGCTGTGGTCTTACATTTATTACTGGCTGCAAATATTTTAATCTCCTTTCAACTTTGGTTCCAGTTTTTTTGTTTCTTTTTTATCACAACCTCTAATAGTCATAAGTCCAAGACTACGTTGGTCGCTTAAAAACTCACGCTCTGTTGGCGGAACCTTCTTTGCAGCTCGACAGAGGCAGTTGTTAAGATCACATTTACAAGAACAAATATCGAACAGACTATTTACAATATTGGATTTGAATTTATGTACAGATTCTTTGAAGCTGAGGTGTTTCGTAGCCCCTGAAATTTTTTTTATTTGGTCACCCTGCTCGTGGACTTTCAAAATCATATATAGAATGTTATTCGTAGTGCAAACCGGAACAGAAGAATTCTTCCACAACTTTCAAGCCTTAAAGCCACCCGCATAGCTATTACCTTTTCTGTCGGCTCTAATTTCAACTGATTTCGACTGATTTCGAACCAACTCAAGATACTTCAAAATATCTAATTTAGTTGGCAGTACACTGAAATCACTGATATATTTGGATTGATCGATAAATCAGCACTTTCGTAGTTTTTCGCGTTAAGTTTTACTCATGATTGTAAAGTGTAAACACAGAGACCACCCTCAATTCCCTAAATACCATTCATTATAGTTACTAACTTTAAAAATAAAGGAATTAATAAGCGGCGGTAACACACAAGAAACACACGATAGTGACAGCTAGTGCTAGCTAGATGTTTGTCACTCGGAAAAAACAATTATTGTTTGATTTTATTAGATCTGTCGTTCTCAGCACCATTGACAGTAACTTACATGTACTACGCAAATAAGCTAAGTTTGATAAAACTACTCAATTTTATAAGTGCGTCTCATTAGACTAATATATTTTGTTATACTTTCATTTTACACCCTATTGTTAAAATTTTTCAACTTTCAACAAAAATAAAATCATTTCATCCTTCATTGTAAAAAAAAATATGGAAAAATTCAATTTTTTAAAGAAAATTATAAACTTTAGGCCCCTTGCGGGAGACTTAAATTTTTTTCAATTGGGACAAAATTTTTTGTGGTGTATGTGGGTTCATAGGAACAGCTTTTTGTCAACTTGGAATTTTGATTTTCCAAAAAAAGTTTTACAATATACAATATAAATAAATATAATCATATGAAATTAATACATTTAAATGAAACATTTTAAAAATAATTCTAATTACAAGAAAACTTTAACTTTAACTTTTTAATGTTTCAAAATGAGTAAGTATATTGATACTTCACATATGTTTCGGCTTATTAGACCTTTCGCAAGAGTAAATATAAAGATTACTGATTGCTAGTAATCTTCTCCTAAAATAAGTAACTACCAATTTTAATGCAATTGCGACGAAACTTGAATTTTTATCAGAAATTAAATTTATCACTAGCGCCTTCGGCAATTCTTGACTAAAACAGGAGGTCAAATTGTGAACCTGTGTGTGTTAAATAAGAATAATAAAAAAAAAACTAATGCTGACCAAAAACGCATTGTCTCATACGATTTTTTCTTTTGTTCTAACCTCCCCACAAAATTGTGGGAGGTTACTAAAATTGGTCCAAAATCTAAAATTGAAATAACATCAAATCTTTACATTTTGAGGTTCCAGGAACCCAAAAAAGTGGTTTTTGAAAAATGTCTGTGTGTGTGTATGTGTGTTAGCACAATAGCGGCGAAGCTACTAAATGGATTTGGATGAAACTTAGTGCTCCAGAATGTCTAAAAAGGTTTTCGTTGAGATCGGATTACGTTTAGTGCCGTTTTGGCACAACAAGTTGTTTATTTTACTTTTACTTACAATTTGTAATCGATTCCGATTTCAACGATATATCACACTTGCACACTTTCAATTTGTTTTCCGTGAAAAAGACATTAAAAAAACAAAGCAAGTTGAGATCGGATTACGTTTAGTGCTGCTATGGCACACAATTTAGTGCTCTTTTCGGCTTTAAAGATCCACCAGGTGGGGAGGTTCCAGCCGCTTCCAGTAGCTGCTAATTTTTCTCTCATTTTTAAACCGTAAATAAGAAGTAAACTAAACTAAACTTCTATAATAGTTCACTTTTATCCTCTGACACCAGTGACCCTTGCTATTTTGTCAAAAGTGGATAGAAGTTATTGCTACCTAACTTTTACAGTTTTTTTCTAGTGTTCACTTTTATGGTCCGACGTCGGCGCCGCTGGTGCGGGCTTTACTGATCAAGTAAGTACTCCCGACTACCAGGATAAAATTTATACTGTAGAAATGAAATTATGTATTTTGAAATGTTCGGTACACGTTGCAAATCCATACATTCCTACTTTTTATTGAACATTAGGTTTAAAAGTCTAGGAATTTGCTAATAATATTCTTTCTTTCGAAAACCATGTTAGTTACTGTGAAAATAACAGCTTTCAGAACAACTATACCTTAGCCGGGAATGGAGGATAGTAATAAATGCACGCGATTAGTGCGCGCAGCAGGTCCTATTGGCGTTTAAATTTGGAGGGGGTGTAATTTAAAATAATTTTTACAAAAGCATATCAAATTAACGTCGCTCGACGACATGTGCCACTTGACACTATCGTACTTTGCCGGTTAAGGTATAGTTCAATATTTCACTGGAAGAAAAAGTGATGTTTACAAAAGAGTGATTTTTATATTTATTCAGTTACTTCTTTTACGAAACTACAAACCTACATTAGGAAATTGTTCATCCGTATAGTTCTCGTACAACTAACTACTCGTACAATATGATGCAGCAATAAAATCTGAACACCAATTCAATAAACGGTCCGGACTAACTTTCACATCAGGAGTAAGACCTTTACAGTACAGTTCAATGATATTTGGGATTTTCCTAAAACTATGAGATAGAAAAAAGCCGATGTAGGTGCAGGCTCGTCTGTCTTTTTCAACTTCTCAGCTACAAAACGTTTTTGAAAAATTGTCACTTTTAAACTACCTCCACATCTCAATTACCAAGTGACAAATCAAAGAACGAGTTACACAAGCACTATTTTGAGTAGAATCCATTACTGACACAAACAAAAACTGCATGCCTCAGTATTAAGACATAGACATAACTTTTTTAAAAAAAGAAACAGCCTGTAAATGATTTCATCACTCGATCATAATCTAAATTAGCTTTTCAGTGATATACTAGAAAAATGGTTCATTTTCGAAGAGGTCAGTGTAGAAATAACCAAAAACCGAATTCATACGTATTTTTAACCGTTTTCAATTAAGTAATAAAGTTCAATTAACTGGGCGATGCGCGACGGTGAAATTTTATTACATAATTTAAGCGACCTTTTTTGAAGACGGTTCAGTATATTTCTTTTCATTTTTTTGTTACTTAAGTAGTTAGTAATTAAAAAAAATACAATTCTAAAATACTGTTTTTCGTTAACATGACCTAAACTTTCAAATTTTTTTCGTCTATTTACAGCATTTGCTTTAGAGGAATAATGTATTTTAAGCTATTATAAAGTGATTTTCTAAAACTCCTAAAATTGTTGTTTCTTTACAAGTATCTCAATAAATATTAGTTTTAGCGAAAAAATGGTGAAGATTAAAAATAGAGCTTATAAACTGATAATGAATTTGTTTTTTTATCTATTTATGTAGGATTGATAATTTCGGAGACATTTAAGTGGCGACCAAACTTTTATAAGTATTTAGTTTAAATGTTGAATATCTTATTTATCTTAATTATCATATTTGCGTAAAAAATTCTAAGAATTGTAACTAGAGATAATTAATCAAACTTTAAAATGATTCTTTGTCTATTCCTGTATCATAAAACACAAAAAGTTATGTTCGGAACAATGTGCGACTTGACATTTTTCAACAAAATGTTGTCATGTTGTCCAGTAATAAAAAAAAAATCTCAAAAATGCTCTTTTCCGTTAATATACAGTATCACCTGGATGCCCATTCTACGGGAGCCCACCCTAAGTGCCCATGCACCCCCCCCCCCCCCTGGATCCTTTAGGACAATGCTTTTCATAAAGATTAAAGCCTAAGGAACAATTTAAGACATGTCCTAACAAAAAAAATTGGCTGCACTTTCAAAATGGCGTCCGTTTAAA
This sequence comes from Rutpela maculata, assembly GCA_936432065.2. NCBI lineage: Eukaryota > Metazoa > Arthropoda > Insecta > Coleoptera > Cerambycidae > Rutpela > Rutpela maculata. The sequence continues at coordinate 214,209,964 of OW386285.2, forward strand.
AAATAAAATTTGCAAATATTGTTTTTGTCATTTAACACAAAAACTAAAAAAGATTGAGAAAAACTTTCTACACAAAAAACAAAGTGCATAAAATTTCCTACAATTTTGTTCGTATACAATATTTGCACAGGAGTTACCATTTTCCAGATAAATGGTTCATCTCTTAAAATAAAATATAAAACGTAACACTACGGAAGCCCACCCTAACTGTCCGTGTACTCCCCCGATCCTTGGGGACAATGTTTTTCATAAAGATTAAAGCCTAAGGAACAATTTAAGACATGTCCTAAAGAAAAAAAAACTGACTGTACTTTCAAAATGGCGTCCGTTTAAGAAAAAATGCAAATATTGTTTTTGTCGTTTAACACAAAAACTAAAAAAGATGGCGAAAGACTTTCTGCACAAAAAACAAAGTGCATAAAACTTTCTACAATTTTGTTCCTATAAGGAGTACGCCACCTGGTGATCTATAGTCAAACTAATTATAGGCCTTTCTGTCATTGTCTCTTTAGTGTACGATGATATTAACAATGAGTAAATAATGATAAACTGAGATGCTAAGTTATTAAAAATATGATAGCGTTTAAAGGGGCTACGCAAGATACAACTTGATGGAGCCAACCTAGTCGGTATTCTTTGTAGATTGCAGGGACAACTCGTGAAAGTTGAATTGGCACGACAATGTTCACAGCATACTCTCTTTGATGTAGACACCTTTAACCAGGCATTGAGAGGAAGAAAGCTGGTGCAAATAACCGTGGCCCGAGGGGCCCGAGTAACAATAATAATGGCCTGAACAATCACACATTGTAAGTGAAATTTTTGAAATAAGTAAATATATGCAATTTCAGTATATTCATAAAAGTAATGTATACTATTGCATCATGCACTATTATGTTTTACCCCTGAATATTTCTATTTCATATTTTACAAAATACTGTTTCAGTTATTTTAGTTAAAGAATTAATAAATATCTTTTCAGTTATATTCAATGTACCACTAATTTCATGGGTATTTGAATCTGAGACACTTGTTTGTAAACATAGAGCATACACATTTATTAAGTTTTGTGTTGAATATGGGTTGTACCACACAAAATAATATGTCCTGCATTTAAAACATATTCCCCTTCATACACACAATTAGAATTTTTACATTTTTAGTGCTTCCCAAATGTTCCATACATTGCAAAATGCTTAACCTAAATGTCACTCATGTTTCCTGAAAAAAAAAAGTGATTTAAACTACAACTGTACATAAATTTAAAGAAATATTTAAGTTTATTAATATTTAACTAGCCAGACACCGTTTATGTCGAAGAAACTGTACTTTTCAAGGGGAAAACCAGATAACCTAAAAAATATGAATTTTGCTGAATAATATGCCATTAACATCTTGCAAATCACTTACAACAAAATCTTGCAAACCTTTAGGTCATATATTATTAATGTTATTATTTTCAACGCCAAAAATAACAATAAACAGAAAAAAATCGATATAAGTATTCGCCAAATAAATAAACAAACGGCCTATAATTAGTTCACGAATTCTCCACTTTGGCGCTGGCATCTTAAATTCAGACGCCTATACAATATTTGGATAGGAGTTACCGTTTTCCACATACCACTGTTACCGTTTTCTGCATCTGCAAATTATAATATTATTATTGTTATTAATTTTTTCAGTTTATTTTATTTTATTTTTATATTAATAATATAAAGTTATATTATACGCTTTACAATAATTGTCACAGTTATTTCTTCTAAGTGATTTACCGATATATGAATTTCCATGTTTTCTTAGTTTTGGACTCATTTATCAAAATATTGTATAGGTACAAAATTGTAGAAAATGTTATGCACATTGTTTTTTGTAAAAAAAGTTTTTGTCCATCTTTTTTAGTTTTTGCGTTAAATGACAAAAACAACATTGGCAACAGTTTTTTTTAACATATTGGCCGCCATTTTGAAAGTACAGCCAGTTTTTTTTAGGACATGTCTTAAATTGTTTTTTAGACATTAATCTTTATGAAAAACATTGTCCCAAAGGATCGGGCGGGGGGGGGGGTGCACGTACAGCTAGGGAGGGCTCCCCGACTAATTTTTCTGTCTGTTTAAAGTTCAGAAAAAAATTACATCCGCCATATTAGATATTAATTTTGACTTCAGATTCATAATCAGCGTTTCAAAAAACATAAATATCCCGCGCTTCAAAAATAAATCAACAATACTTTTTCAAATATTAAATATCTAAATTTATGGGCGGTTTTCACCCCTTTAGGGTAAGAGCAAATGTCGGAAAACTCAAGATTATACCTTTTATTACAATAATTAATTTTGCGAAAACCATTCACTTATTAAACAAGCCATTACAATCCAGTTCTAAACTTGCATCTGTTTTATTTGAAACAATTAAAGACGTGTCTTCAGCATACATCGTAAAGTGGGTATTAGATGATAAGAAATCTATTTCATTTACGTATAGGAAAAAATAGCACAAGACCCAGAATAGAACCCTGTGGAATTCCTAATGTTAAATAAGGCCACTCTATCAAAACCATGTTTATTGTTATATCTAATACTAACACATTGTTTCCTATTTTCAAGAAAGGTCAGCACCCAGTTTAGCGCATTATTCTTCGTATTCCATAATTATTTACTTGAAAATTAATTTCTGATAGTCAACGCCAATCGAATACCCTGCTGAGATCACAAAAAACAAAGCATACGCCGACTTCAAGAAAATTTAATGTTCTTATAAAATGAGTGCACAAATGTAGTTGACTTTCCGCTGCGAAATCCGTGCTGATTTTTAGTCAAGATCTTATATTTTTCCAGGTATTTCGACAATCTATCCATAAGCAATATTCAAGTATTTTAGAAAATCCTAAAGGCACTGTCATAGGTCTATAATTTTCTAAAGAATTTGGGTCACTTCTTGAAAATAGGTAAAACTTTTTCAGTCTTTAGGATGTCAGAAAATATTCCGAATTCAAAAGATAGGTTTACGAGATGTGTAACTGGTTCAATAACACAGGCCGATAAAAAAGGGGCTGCGTTTTTGATCATCTTATCTTATGTTTTTTGACATGCTGAAGCCAACCGATTCTGACACCTCGGGTGTAAAATTGATAAAAATATGATCAATAGTAGTCAAGCTGGTGTCTGTCACTCGAATAAGCCGCTTTACTACACTTCTTAAATTAAAACAGGTTAAAATATGACACAACTAATTGAAGTCTTTTGAGTTGTTATGCGAGTCAAGGTTAAAATCTCTACATAAAATAATATTTATATTTGGCTTAACTAGACTATTTAATACTTCCATAATTCTGTCGAAAAACACATTAAAATCACCAGAAGGAGATCTGAAACAATTTATTATTGACGACATTTTAAAGCATATGACTCAAAATATTTTTCGATGCAATAGGATGTCGAGTTAATTGATTTGATTTCAAGATTATTTTTTGTCCAAATAGCAACTTCACCACCTTTACAAGAGATCCTACAGTAAAAACTAACTAACTTAAAGCCACTAAATTGTGGAGCACCTACCTATTGAAGCATCATTTTCCCAAGTTTCATTAAAACACAAAAAGTTCAAAGTTAAATAATTACATATATCTAAATACAAACTGTCAATTTTACTTACAAACTTTGTATTAAGTAATAAAATATTGGGGTTAAAATTTATTATTTTTCTTTGTCTCTCCTTCTTCGCTTCACTAAAAAATGCTGTTTAATACAAATTAAGTCACTGGAAAATAGTTTGGGCGACTACTAAAACAGTGTTTTATTGCCCTCGTAGGGTACCGCACGCTGAATACAAGCTCCTTTAGGTCAAAATTGGGAAATTGTAGCTTTTTCAAAATGTTCACAACATACTAAAAGTCCTGACCGGCCACATTTTTAATATTCTCATTACAATTACGAATTTAATAAAATGTATCTCTAGAAATACTGGCAATTTTTTTCCAATTTATTTATTGATCATCCCAATGTGAAATAGATAAAAATTTGAAATTTATTCTTTATATTTTCGAAATCAATGGACATTTTGCAAAATTGCAAGAGTGTCAGTGTACATCCTGTATAAAACGTCTTCCGTCATAGTTCGATATTGTGGTTAAGCCGGTTTCTCCCTGATGAAAATTTCAAAAAAATATCGAAAACCGTATTTTAATATCCCCTCTAAAAACATAAAGATATAAAATAATTAAGAGACAAATAACATATTTCAAAATAAAAATTATAATCGTATAAAGATAATTTATTAGGTATAATTATAACATGCTTACTACATGTCATCATAACAGAAGAATTTCCCAGTATACACAAATGCAAAATATGTATAAAGCAATAATGGAATTTCCGCCTTCATGCATTACTCTTATAACATATTGTAATCATTATTGTAATATTAAAATTTATTTTGACGTAATTATGATATTCGTTTAATTAATTTTTAATTTGTGTAATATACGCTCTAACTCCTCGGAGAGTTTAAACGATTTTACTGGCACTTAATAATGATCTAATTACTGAAATTGTTTATTACACATTTATTTAATTAATATTCATATATTTGTAACCTGAAACTGAATAAGATTTTCTTCAGTTCTAATTAAAAATCTAAATTTATATTTTTAGTGAATTATTATTATACATATCGATTTAATCAAATAGGTATATTATAACAAGACAGAAAGTGTTTTAATTCGTTGTAGAAAAAAATTGTACAGAAATATCCGTCTTATAACATGAACGTCGAACTCAAATATCGAGTGAAAAGTATCTTTGGATCTGTTTATTTGTATGAGTGTATGTACGTATGTGTGTGTCTGTAAAAGCAGTTTCTTGCAAACGCGATAATTTCTGTTAGACTTAAGATTTGCTCCTAATTTACTACATAAGTATATAGGCACGCAATAGCATGAGAGAATGTTTCCCATTGAAATTGGGTTAAATCGCTATGCAGGGTGATCACCAGAGGCGTGTAAACTATCGGGCGGTGCCGATTGTGGATACCTATTTGAATAATAAAAATAAAAATAAGAATGGCACCGCGTAAAAGTGAATTGTGCCAGATCGTAGCAAAATGTTGTTTAAATAGGTATTCGCAGTGGGCCACGCCCGACAGCACCTTCGTTACATTATTAGGGGCATTTGTGATTGATTGAAAGAAAAAATATTATTATAAATGGAGTACAAATGATGTATTTTGATATCAATGCAGAAAATTACCAAAAAGCCAAAAAGTTAATGATCTGATGCTGGCCTTTACATTTATGCGAGTTGTACATCTTTGTACAGAAAAGTACCTATATTCTATTCATAGCCATCATAAGATAAAGATTGACAATTTTAAGGAAAATACATTTTTTGGCTACATTTTAAGTTCTTTCGTACAATTGTTTTTTGTAAAAGTATTTGAAATCTGTGGCAAATTTTAAATTTTGTTCAGAGGCTTTGAATTATCATTTTAGACCAAATATACAATGACGAGACAGAGCAGTATAACTCGAGATAAAGTGATCAAGACACCATGTAAAAAAACGCTGCCTATAAGGAATCACTTACTTCCACATCCAGATTTCCTATCCATCTCTTACAAAGAAAAAAATGTTGATTCTATATTTGTATCCCACTATGTAGAAATAATTAATCACAGACCTTTAATAATATAATATTTGAAATCGTCTACTCCCAAAACCCATAAAACCGATATGCCACACGGTTGTGCGGGTGAGGGTAGTGGTGGGGGTGGTAGTGGGAGTGGTAGTAGTGATGCAAAAAAGAGGCTTTACTTCTTGTACACAAACAAATTTTACCCCCTTTAATAATGGGGTGAGAGTGATAGTGGAGGTTGGCTGATGCCAAAAAAAAATTGAGGCTTTGGCTTCTCGTACATACACTAAATCATAAATTTTTGGACTCAAACTTGCTTGCTTTACCTATTTACCCACGTTTACCCCTTCAACTTTTAAACGGAATAAGATCAAAATTAATCCAGTTCCAGATCACATTATGATACATATAGCGGAGCGGATCTGGTTTTGAAATGAAACCAACTTTTTAAAAAAAAAATTTTGACAATTCGGTTACACGCGTTCTCTTTTATCATGTTATCAACTTAGTTCAGCTTAATCACACGGGGTGGCGGAGGAATTCGCATTTAAAATTCGCAAAAACAGGTTTTTCCACGATAACTTTGTTATTATTGACCTGACGAAAAAAAAGTAAAATTAAAAATTGAATAGATCTCGCTGAAGCGCATAATCTTGTAAATTTTTTTTTAAATCGGACGGTAACTTTTCGTGAAAATTTTTTTTTTGAACATACTCGTTTTTTTTGCCATAACACTAATACACAAAAAAGTAATTCCTTAATTTTTTTACGAAAAAAAGAAGTTAGGCGGATGAGACTTTTTTGAGGCAGGTGAAATAGATAAGAATTGATGGAGCGGGTGGATTGAGGTGGTGGGACAATTAGGGGAGGGGAGGGAGGTAGGGAAAGGAAAATTATTCAACCACCTCGAACTTTTTTCCCTATCGTGCGATTTTCAAAAACCAAAATAGAATTTGTTCGTTATTACGTCCAATATTTGACTGAATAATTTATTAAATTTTTTTCAAATAAACAAACTTGTGGGAGGGAAAAAATATTTTGCATTTTTTTCAAAATGCGTTTTTAAGAACGAAGGATAGGGCTCAGAAGAGAACTTTTTTACAGGTAAGTGAGATTTTTTTATCTTTAATTTAAAAAAAAAATGATCGCAATCCAAGCAATAGGAAGGGAGAGAGGGGGCATAATGCGTTTGCGGGAATAAAAGGTTAAGGAAAAGGGATAGGGACTTCGGAGCTTAACATTCGGATATATAAATCTTTTTTCCTTCTTAACATTTTATCAGTCTACCCTCCATGAAATATTAAACTTATTATAAATAATTATTTAACACCGTCACGAGTTTTCGCGGTCCATTTCTCTAGTTTTAGGTGTGTAATGGATATAACAATTATTTTTCCGCTTGACTCGCTCTAACTCAAAAACGGCACAATGGATTAACCTCAAATTTCTATCGTGTTATCACTATATATTTGTTAATAAAATGTGTTAATATGTAGGTCAAATTTTAATAAGTGTAGAAAGCATTATTTTTTTTCTAAGGCTATAACGAAAATTTACATTCTCAAATGTAACATGCGGGAAACTTTTTTATCTTTCGAAATAGATACCAAGTGTATCGAGAAGTAACGAAGATAAAAGATGGACGTAACTTTTTTATTTGAAACTTTTTTTTCTAGAATTAGTAGTTTTCGAGAAAATTGCAAATGAGTGATTGTTGGCCAGGTACTGCAAACGTGTAGAAATCTAATAGCGATTAATTGCAATACCTGGCCAACAATCACTCATTTGCAGTTTTCTATAAAACTGCTAATTCTAGAAAAAAAAGTTTCAAATAAAAAAGTTACGTCCATCTTTGTATCTATTTCGAAAGATAAAAAAGTTTCCCGCATGTTACATTTGAGAAAGCAAATTTTCGACATAGCCTTAGAAAAAAATAATGCTTTCTACACTTATTAAAATTTGACCTACATATTAACACATTTTATTAACAAATATATAGTTTTAACACGATAGAAATTTGAGGTTAATCCATTATGCCGTTTTTGAGTTAGAGCGAGTTAAGCGGAAAAATAATTGTTATATATATCCATTACACACCTAAAACTGGAGAAATGCGCCGCGAAAACTCGTGACGGTTTCAACGGGTCCAAATACATACGGGTACACTGGTCTGGTCCGCCGGACAAACCATTTTTTTTGAGGTTTTGGTGTTTTTTGGGGGTTATCTCCGAAATTTACCCTTATCATATATTTTGACTACTGCATCGTGTTCAGCGCCCGAGAATCCTTCGGAAATGATATGTCGTTCTCCTGGGTTTGAACTTTTTTTTTTGTGTGCCTGTGTAATTATTTATAATAAGTTTAATATTTGATGGAGGATAGACTGATAAAATGTTAAGAAGGAAAAAAGATTTATATATCCGAATGTTAAGCTCCGAATGCCTATCCCTTTTCCTTAACCCTTTATTCCCGCAAACGCATTATGTCCCCTCCCTCCCTTCCTATTGCTTGGATTGCGATATTTTTTTTTTAAATTAAAGATAAAAAAATCTCACTTATCTGCAGAAAAATTTCTCTTCTGAGCCCTTTCCTTCGTTCTCAAAAACGCATTTAAAAAAAATGCACAAGGTTTTTCCCCTCCCACAATTTTGTTTATTTGAAAAAAATTTAAAAAATTATTCAGTCAAATATTAGACGTAATAACGAACAAATTCCATTTTGGTTTTTGAAAATCGCACGACAGGAAAAAAAGTTCGAGGTAGTTGAATAATTTTCCTTTCCCTACCTCCCTCCCCTCCCCTAATTGGCCCACCACCCCAATCCTCCGGCTCCATCAATTCTTATCTATTTCACCTACCTGAAAAAAATCTTATCCCCCTAACTTCTTTTTTTCGTAAAAAAATTTAAGAATTACTTTTTTGTGTATTAGTGTTAGGGCAAAAAACGAATATTTCCAAAAAAAATTTTCACGAAAAGTTACCGTCCGATTTGAAAAGAATTTTACAAGACTATGCGCTTCCGCGAGAACTTCAATTTTTAATTTTACTTTTTTTTCGTCAGGTCAATAATAACAAAGTTATCGTGGAAAAAAGTGTTTTTGCGAAATTTAAATGCGAATTCCTCCGCCACCCCGTGTGATTAAGCTGAACTAAGTTGATAACGTGATAAAAGAGAACGCGTGTAACCGAATTGTCAAAAAAATTTTTTAAAAACTCCTCTTTTTCTCGCCAGATCCGCTCCAGTAATAGGTTTACAAAATTTCAGATCAATAGCATAAATGATTGCAGAGTAATCGTGCGCACAAAAAAGTTACAAACAGAACGACAGAAGATAGACATCCGGAATTTTTTTTTGCTCAAACTTAAAATCTCGACATTTCATTCTAAGCCTATCTGAACAAAAAAAAGTTAAAAATGTCTTTACCGTTACTATACTTCCACTCCACGATGTGGATGTGGAAACATTAGATAATGAAATTGAACGATTCTTCAATATACAACTGTAGCTGGTAAATCAATCAAAGCAAATACTTCTATATCTACTTGATGTTAAGCAAGAAATGAAATACATTACCCCACCATAGAAGAACAGATTATTTGCACAGTAAAATCTTGAGAGTGGAGGAAATTAAAAAAATGTCTATGTTGATTTGAGTAATCCAACGTACTAATCGTTTTTCCCAGTGATATTTACAAAGAAAATCATTATCTACTGACTTAATCCAAAATTCGAAACTTCATTCATATGGACGTTAATGACTTAAAATGGACTAGACTTTTCAGTCTAGTCCATTTCTAGTTAACTACTATAACTTATGGTCCGTAAGACTTTATATATTTTACTTATTTCCAAAGCAAAGAAAAATAATAATAATAACAATAATAATGTGCAGCGGTTTATCTTCATTAAAACTAAGAAATAGTATAATAGCTTTTTAAATGTTCTATATTTCTTATTTTCTATATCTGAATATACTATCAAATAAATCTTCCTCGTCTTACTGAAAACCAAAAATAATTAATTCCAACTTTCACAAGAACTAAAAGAAGGGCAAGACAATTAGCTAAATCTAAATCAGCTCTTATAATATAATTACGTTGTCAAAAATCAATCCATCAATTAATCAAAATAATAATCCTAACATTTCACACTTTTTATCCTAAGAAAATGTAGTCGCTATTTTCGAACATACTTTCTTAGTATAATTTTATTTTATTTGTTTTATGAAAATACAAAAGTACTTCTACATAATGTAATGTATTTTTGACATAGATTAACCTCTTTTTTATTGTTACTTTTTTTATTTCATTATAATGTTGCTGTTTACATATTTTATTCTTTTATTCTGAATCTAATTTACTCGAGTTCGATGCTCGAATGTTGGTGCACCAATACAATTTCTGATAGCAAAATTACATATTTTGTGCTCAAATTGATAAATAGGCAACGAAATTCTATGAATAATTTAGGGCTAAAATCTTGGTGGTCAAATTTGGCTACATAGAAGAGATATTTGGAAACCATATCAATATTCCCTTGACGAAATACTACCCAATAAAAATCTCTTTCAGTCCAGTACCTCAGTACCTGACTGGAATTCTATTAATATAGATAAATAGTAGTATTACAAATTAAAGAACACAAAATTTAAATTTGTTTGAACCTATTAATGAATAATTTTTGTACAAGAGACAAAATACAATAACAATTTCTTATGCTGGGTGACTCAGCCGATAGGGACACTCTTGTAACTTTTGAATGGGCGAATGATTTTTTTTCAAATTTGGTGTAGTAATATGGAATGAAATTTTCAATTTTATGATGTAAAGAACCAAATTGGCTGACATCCGGTTTTAATACAATTGACATGAAAATTAAATTTTTAAATATTTTTGCATTTTTGGATCCTATTGGCGAAAATACATATGATCTGGCACTCAAATATTATTTTGATTTGCAAAAAATATCAATTTTTAGTTTTAGTCATGGAAGGCCACGATTTTGCCAAAATTGTTAAAAAGAGATCTGCAAGCACCTGTAAATATTATCTCTTCAGATACTAACATTAAACACGATTTATTCTTAATTAAGTTCAACGATATTGGTTTTTCGGCTGAAACTATATTTTTTTAAATGGAACTCCTATGAGTCAACCTGTTATATAATCATATCTTTAATTTACGAAGAAAATGACATGTATAATGTCTACCTTCTGCATGTACGAAATTTATAATAAAAAAAAAAAATTTGATAATTTTTTTTATATATTTTTTAAAAATCAAAATAATATTTGAACATCAGATAATATGTACTTTGGAGGATTCGAATATGCAAAAATATTCAAGTTGTCCCATTTAAGATTCTCGTGTAAATTGCATTAAAACCGGAAGTCGTCCATTTTGGTTCTTTACACCAAATAATTGGAAATTTCATCCCATATCACTACACCAAATTTTAAGAAAAAATCCATTATCCCATTCAAAAGTTACAAGAGTGTCCCTATAGGCTGAGCCACCCGGTATACGTGACAAGTGAACCGAGGTTAAGAAAACAAGTTTCTCCCTCAAAATTTAGGGATGTATCAGATGTAAAAATCAATGATGAAATCAATTCTATTTTTTCACCAGTTTCAGAAAATTTAAAAAAAGAGAAGATATTTATTTAACTCGTCTTACAATTAGGAATTCAAAATGGTGAATCCAATAAGACTGCCACAAGTGCAATATTTTTACAGTTTATATGATATTAATACATGGAGATTTCATGATTCTCTTAGCCCGAAGTTTAAGTTTAAAAATTCAAAACGACGGATATTTTATTTTACTATGTAGAAACTAAATAAAGAGGCCACCAAAAAGACGGAAAAAATGTTACAAAAAAATTGAATCGTTTTCAAAAAAGTCGCTAAAAATTATGAAATAGAACTTCGCCGTCATTCAGTTAATTGAACCTGATTACCTAATACCAATATCGAGGTCGGTATAAAAATGAACAAATAACAAATTCAGAAGTATTTTTAATCTACTCCAATATTAGTTCAGCCAATCTGTCATTTGACCCGTGAATAATTAATACAAGGAATTTCTTGCTTGTATAATGTAGAGGAGGATTGCCACGATGATTAATTAATTCATGTTTTTCATACAAAATTTCCTTGCCGCTACAACCGCCGTGTTGAAAATATGACGGTCATAATAAGTTTTTCTCAATTATCTCCTTTCCTGTTAGTTGTATCCTAAAATTGGACAGTACCAATATTGTAGAAAAGGAAAAAGCTACAACTTTTATTTAAACTATTTTTCCATTTTGTTAATATTTAACGATTTACAACCGTCAGAAAGATGAAAATTTGTGCTTCGCTGAATATTTTTGCAATTATTTGTGTCCCCATTGCTCCTACGTAGCAGTTAACTGTTATCAATAATGTATATTATAAAATTTATCAGAAATTTTGTTTGAAAACTTTTCTTGCACTATTAATTGTTTCCATGTTACAGCTCTGTTCGAAAATTTCATTATTTTTTAAATTTCGAGCTGCTGTAATTTTAAAACAGTTCACCGTGGAAGAAAATTGTTTTTCGGGAAATTCTATAATCTACAAAATTGATAATAACTAATTACTACATAAAAGCAACGGGGACAGAGATAATAGGGTCATTTAGTGATATGGCAGTCTTCTACTTTTTCTTCCTCATTTTAAAGTATAACAAACCAATAGCCTCAGAAAAAAATTTCAGCTCAATTGAATCAATAGCCACAGAGATATTCGCATTTGAATAGAAACACGCTCGGCCGGCCAACAGTCCGTAGAGTGACGTCACTTGGCGTGCTCCGATACCTATATTAGAGCAGCGATTTCATAAATCTATCGTGTCGTTTTTTTTTTTTGGCGTAGAACCAGGTCAAACATGTTAGGTTCCTTTGAGTATGTCACCGATCATATGAAATCATATTTTACGACATTTTTTTGTGGTCTCGAACTTTTTAAATCAATAAAAAGTGAAAAAAATGTATTTTTAAATAAAGTTGTTTTTTTTTTGTTTCCACCGCCATATCATTAAAACTATTAAAGGTACCGAAATTTGTTTTGTGTCAAATTAAAGCACACACTGTAGCGCTTTTACCAATATAAACGGTTTGGGCACAATTCGCACTTTCATTTCTCTAAAAATCAGATAAACTAAAAATATATATTTTATGTATTGAAATCTTCACCAATCGATAAACTTTTTTATTTTTGAAAATATTTACATACATGCAGCGAAGAAAATAAAGCCTAATAATCACAAAAGTTTTTGAAACAATATATTTTTTCGTAAAATGTACCGTGTGGCAACAGCGATTTTTTTTATCAGCGCTAAATGCGACATTGGGACGCAATTAATACACCTCGCATGCAGGGTTGGTCAGATTAGTCGCGTAGAAGTGGCGGTTGTCGAAAATCATTAAGTATTCATTGTTCGGATAAAAATTGTGACAATCGAAAAGGTGCTTGTTTTAAGGAAGGCCTAAAATGTTGCAACGAGTGCAAATGTCGTTCCTGTAACAACATTACTAAAGATTTCGAGGCAGATATGAACCAATTAGAATGCTATTAATGTAGGGCCTACATAAACTACATACTACATATTTATCTATCCAAATAGAAAATTTATTTCAACAATAAAACTCATTTTATGCGTACGTTTTTACTTTCATTCATTTAAAAATGTCTAATAAACTTACTAATTAGGTGGGTAGTTAGTAACACTGATTGATATTTATAGATTAGGTATTTATATCTACCTACCTGTCTTTTTATTATTAAAAGGAGACTATTTTATATTTATTGTACAATTTCTTAATATTAACAACATATGATCAATACTACTGTACAATATATGAAATATTGAGCAATAATATTGATCCCCTAGATGCTTTTGATCACTACTGGTTTTGTACCTATTGATATAAGTTAAACTACTACATACACCCCGACCGAATAACAAGTTTGAGTTTCCTATTATTTTTCCAACTTAAAAAAAAATAAATCGGGTTCACGTGGGAAGTTGTTCGAAACGCTATTGTGTCTACTTTAATCTAAAAAAAAAAATAGCTTGATAGCACAAATATTTTCAGAGATATAGCGGTAGAGACGTTAAAAAACATATTTCATTAAAAATCTATTTTTTTGAGTTTTTCCGAAATAAAAAAGTTCTCTACCACCAAAAAATGTTGTAATAGTATATTACGTAATGAGTGTTGTAAGAAGCATATTACGCACGAATGGAAAAGTTACGCACGATGCCGCGTAGCGGCGAGTGCGTATTTCCATGAGTGCGTAATTGCTTTACAACTCGAATTATGTACTATGCTTTACCTACGATCATATTTATTTATTTATTTAGTAAAATCTGAATTTAGTTTACTTGTCAAAAATATTATTCAACAAATATTATGTCAGTTTTGACAGCGTTTGAAAATTACGTAGGCGCATTTGTCTTTTTAAACCCCGCGTCAGCGAACTAAGCCACCTATATTTGCGTGTCGCGTGCGTTTTGTTTACCGTGCGATTTGTTTACAGTGCGTTTTGTTTACAATATGTAAAATCCAACTTACATAGATGGCAGGTAGTGTGTTTTTTACTATTTACAGTAGTGATCGTAGGTAAGAAATGATTTCGTGTACACGATTATCTTACTAAAGAATCCCACTAAGTCTGGTTTGTTTCTACGCCGGTTTTTCTCGAAAACTAAGCGACTTTACTTCCAGATTTTACTCTACTAACTAACTAACTAACTAACTAACTTGCATTCACAGCCGTGTTCACTGGGCGGTTCAGCCATCTGACGTCACAACTCGACTACATGGTTATCCCGAGCGTTTTTAAGCGCGCCGACTTTAATAATTTTTTTATACATGAAGGCGGCGTCAGTAAGTTCTAATTTTTGGCATACTTACTATACTCACCAAGCTCTTTCAGAATATGTAATAATAAAAAATTGTTAAATGAGCCTATTGTAAAAATCTGCAGCGAAGCACAAATTATCACCACTCTTCTGGTGGCTGTAAAGCATAAAGTATTAACAATATAGAAAAGTTGTAGGTTCTTCAATTTTTACAATATTGGTAATATCTAATTACTTCCACATCCAGTGGAAGTATAGTAACGACAAAAAAAATTTTAAAAATTTTTATTGTTCAAATAGGCTTAGAATGTCATGAAACGTCGAGATTTCAAGTTTGAGCGAAAAAAAAATTTTCTGTCTGTCTGTCGGTCTGTCTGTCGGTCTGTCTGTCGGTCTGTCTGTCGGTCTGTCTGTCGGTCTGTCTGTCGGTCTGTCGGTCTGTAACTTTTTTTGTGCGCACGTTTACTCTGGAACCGTTTGAGATATTGACTTGAAATTTGGTACACATATGTACTTTAACGAGATCTAGAACTAGATTATATTTTCATCTTGTTCCGTCGAAAGGTTGGGGGGTAAATTGGGGTAAATTTGGAGTAAATAGGTAAATCAAGCAGGTAAGAGTTCTTAAAATTGATATTTAGTATAGACAAGAGAAGCTAACTTCTCAAAAAAAAAATTGGTATTAGCCACCCCCACCCCATTATTAAAGGGGATTGAAAAAAATGTGACTTAGTGTGTGTACAAGAACCAGAAACCTCAAAATATTTTTTTACTTTACTTGATAATCGGTAATATTTGACTATGTAAACTGTCATAGTCTGGGAGGTGGCGTCAATATTTTATGCGTCATTTGAGCACGACTTCTTTGTTTTTTAAATGTTAGTTTTCGTTCGAAAATCAACTAAAATAAGTGTCAGCTGGCGCGACTGAGGAGATTAAGAGCGTGGGAGGCTGTGCATTTGGTAAAATATTTTTTTTTTGCGTCAATCCAACAAAGCTACAAAACTATAAATAGTTTATTTATGTAATATAAATGAAAAAAAAAATGTGTCAGCTGCATAGGGTAGGGGGCGAAGGTTGTCAGCTGTCCTAGTCAATATGTATGAGAAACGCGTGAAAATTCGTTATTTCAACAAAGCTGAAATTCATATACATATATGAAACTATTAAAAATTGTCAGTTGACAATACCTTGGGACAAAACCTGTCAGCTAGGCCTTTTAAGTGTACCGCAGCGTCCAGGTGCTCACCGCGTATGGTATCTTTAATGCCCAAGTTAACGTATGAAACTTCAAAGAAAATCATATTTGTATGAAATATTAGACATACATATTAGAGAATACCTAGAGATTGCAATCACTGATTGAGAATAGTGTGGATTAAATAATTTTTGCACATTCAATACGAATAAAACAAATCAATTCCCATCTGAATCGCTCTCACTGCTGTATTCTAAATTATCTTCCTCTTCGGAAGTGCTATCTGAATGGTCTTCCAAATCTAGATTTTCCTCAAATTCTCGAGCGTCATCGTTCTCATTTTCGTCTTCACAAATATCTGCCGAAAAATATTGAAAATCATTGAAGTGAACAAAAGAGAATTCATGTAGAAGTAAAATATTATATGCATAGAATACCTGGAATTTCCTCGCTATCATTTATGATACTTTCAATTTTCGGTAATTGATCTCCTGAAACCACTTGAAAATATACTTCTCATCATACTCTTCCCATCCATAATCAGTTGACAAAGACAAACTTGGCGTATGAAAATGTGCATGACTCCACAATTGAGCAATGGTAGAAGTTCGCAAAAAATGCGGTTTCAATTCTGTCTTACATGGAGGTAACATAAATCCTTCCAAATTCTGGTCAATTTTCAAGACATCTTCTTTCTGATTAACATTATACGCCTTCATGAAAGTAGCTACGCGTACGAGATTAATATTCTTGATTCTTTTAGAACCGTACATATGACAAACAAATTCCTCCAGAATAGTAAAATTTTCACCCAAGATTTCAGGTGCGTGTTGAGAAATGTCAATGAAAGCCTGTATATATGACGGAAAATTCCGTAATAATTCTATCTGTTTTTTTTCCCTTTCCTATAAAAAGCTGGATTGAAGTCACAGCCGGTTAAGGTGTGAAAACCTGGGAGTGCTGACCTAATTTCTCATATATTTTATTAACGTCAACGTATCGTTGATTGTTTCCAGTACCAGTGAGAATTCTTATATGTAAATTTCTTCGCAGGGCAGGCATGTTTTCGAGCTTGATTAATTCCGGGTAGAAGCGATATATTGACTAAAACTCCTGTGCTAAAAATACTTTGTTACTATTTGTGCATAATATCATTATCTAATATTTCATACAAATATGATTTTCTTTCAAGTTTCATGTGAGAAAGACGATACCAGTAGGCGTGAAATAGAGAATTTCATTAGTTTGTATTGAGAGAAACTTGAAATTGATCATGAGGTGGTTAAAAAAAAATGAAATAATACGTTAGCTGGGGCATTAAAGACACCGCGCGCGGTGAGCGCCTGGGCGCTGCGGTACACTTAAAAGGCCTAGCTGACAGGTTTTGTAACATGGTATTGTCAGCTGACACTTTTTAATTGTTTTTTTGAAACGTAAACTATCATATAAATAAATTTCAGCTTTGTTGAAATAACGAATTTTTACGTGTATTTCATACATATTGACAACCTTCGCTTCTTACCCTATGCAGCTGACACATTTTTTTTTCATTTATATTATATAAATAAACTATTTATAGTTTTGTAGCTTTGTTGGATTGACGCAAAAAAAAAAAATTTACCAAATGCGCAGCTCCCACACTCTTAATCTCCACGATTGAAGTAGCTGACACCCGATTCTTCGATAAGCAATGAAAAAATAACCTGTATTGAAAAAATGAGCTTTGTTGAAATAATGTAATTAGATTTGACGCTACCTCCCAGACTATCAGCTCGTGGGTATATTTTTGCTAAGTAAAATAGGGTAGCATTGCATATGCTGTTCTACTAGATTTTAAATCAATATTGTAATATATTTTTTACGATTTTCCCGTGTACGTTTATACGAGTTTGGTAAAGCGATGCCCTGAACTGGCAAGTACTGGTCATTTGGCATCTATACGACCAAACATACTTATGTGAAAAACGCTACAGATTTTTTTTATAATGCCGATTTTGTACTTTTTTTAAAAATACTTCAATTTTTCATCATTTATGTTTTTTCTTTATCCTAAATAAATAAACTAAATATTTTAAAAATGTCTGTTCGTTAGAGAAGGGGTAGTATCTCGCAACCCCGTGGAGGTGGTTTTCAAGCACATCGTCGAACATAGTCTAGTTTCTTCTCTCTTCTACACTACGCAGGTGTTTCGAATTTTTATAGAAGTCACTGTAACTTTTTACAGTTAAATCTTACATAGGGGTAGTTTTCACACCCTCTGAGGGTTGACAGAGTAGGATGTTGATGGTATGTAAGTTTCTGATTCTACTTTAAAGTACTACGCAATTTCAGCCAATCATAGCATTCATGAAAATAGAAATCCTGTTGGATTTTACGTTTTTTCTTGTTTTTCTCGGGTGGTTGTTCTCAACCCTATAGGGACAGTTTATGAAGATTACGTCGGACTTGATGTAGTTTCCTAACACTTTAACAAAACTCAGACATTTCGAGCTTTTTCAGCAGTCATTGCCGTTTTGGATCGATTTTCTTATATATGGGGGCTAGTTTTCGCCCTCCTTGTGGGGGGGGTGTGTTTCATATCTATTGTACGTACGCTGCTGTTTAACCTTAATTTGTATAATTCGATTGATTAAGAAGTAACAACTATTCTCGTAGCTTAATCTTCTTTTCATCCCATTTCAGGGGTGTTTTTTGGCTCTAGCTAATGATTTTGGGGGTGTATGATTTTTTTTGACCCCGGTTTGGGATTCAGCGACCAAAAATACATAGGGATTCATGGGTCTGGTTCGCTGCTTTGAACTTTTATTTTTTTTGTGGGGCTGTGCTATCTTTTCAGACACTTTATTTAAAAGGTTATAAAATTATTATTTTTTATGTTCGAAATGAGATCCATTATTTCCTTCTTATTTCAACTGTAGTCGCCCTTAGTTTTATTTCTCTTCGAAAATATGTAGCAGCTTACTCTATTTTTGCTATTAATTGAGCACAGCTTTGAATTTCCTCATTATACCCCACACGAAAAAGTCTAGCGTCATTAAATCTGGGGACTTTGCATGCCATAGAATAAGGTCCACTACGCCCGATTCATTGATCGTAATATGTTCGATTTAAGACTTGGCGAACTGTCACGCGGTAATCAAATTTAACTCCACTCGACTTTTACGTGACGGGGTAGAGGATGAAAGAACTTGTTTACAATGATGAAAATCAAATCCGTGCTCAACTTACAACAAAAATAATTAGTTGAGCACGAAAATGGATTAGAAATAATGGATCTCATTTCGAACATAGTAAATAATAATTTTTTAACCTTTTAAACAAAGCGTTTGAAACGATAATCTTGTTTTTGCTGAAATACCCCATATATATTTAATTTTCTATTAAATGAAAAATTATTGCCGATTGACATTATTTTGTCTTTTTTTAGTGACTGATAAAATTGAATGGTATGTATGGTAATACCAATAAACAATTATTGCAACATCTAGTAGACTTCTTAAAAAAAATTGTATAAGATATTTTTCACATAAATATATTTTTTATTTTTTTGTAAACAACAAAAATAAACTTTTAAATTATTGTTCTTTTGGAAGCTGACTTATTTCGGATAAATAAAAAAATATTTCAGTATGTGTATCAAAACTTAAAGTGCGTGAGAATTACATAAATAATAAAAAATGGATATTTAAGAAAAAGTACAAAATCGGCATAACAGAAGAAACCGTAGCATTTTTCATATAGGTAGGTTTAGTTATATAGATATCAAATGATCCCCTGTACCTCCCTGATCAGGGTCGACATCGCTCCACCAAACACCCTGTATATTACCAGATTATCATTCATAAATATGAATAAAAAATAAGAATAAGTAGGTATATAGAGAAAAATTTGAGAAATAGCCTTTTTCCCCATAAACCAGTAACTAGAAAAATGTGCATCAAAAAAATATAAAATAATTTTTGTTGAATCTCCGAAGTTATAAAGTTTGGTAAAAAATAACACCCTTCTTTCACGCCATGTAGATGCACCGTTCTTGAAAGTAAAAGAATTGGGCAAAACTCGTTGTTTCACAAATAAATTATCTCTTAAATCCTGAAAACCGCATATCGATATCTATTCTCTTTCTCAAAAAATGTGATTTCAAATTCAACCTAAAAATTCGCTTGGTTCGTTTCAATTGGCCAGCAGTTTATTTTAATTATAAATGAAGTTAAATAAGTAATTAAAAAACACAAAAGCCTACTAGAAGGAAATTCTAACATAAATATATAGTTGGGGAGCTATATGTTAGACTTCGCCTATGTTAATGAATTAAGTGTATGTTAATGTTCAATTTTTTCCTTAATAGAGATATTTTGATAAGTCCGTTTCTGCAACAATCGCGGAGTATAGTCTGTTTTTAAACCAGGAGGACCGTTTCAAATTTACCGCGCTAAATCATACATCTGTGATTGGATCCGTCTTCGCCGGTTTTACACAGGGCAATAGTCGTAAATTTTGACATACAATAAATTTTAATTTAATGTCATAAATTATTTTGTTTAAATTTCTATTTTTTCGTTTGCACATTATATATCAGTATTTAATCCCTTTTGTATAAATCTGAAGGTAAAAGTGGCTAATTACTTGGTGCCTTTATATTACGTAAATGGTATAGATGGTGTATCAAATACATAAAGGTCAAATAGAAGTCTATGCATTATATAATGTAATAAAATGCAAACAAATATACTGAAGTGGTGTATTGTTGGTTGCTCAAAACGCCAAAAAGGTTCTAGGGTATTTTCTGGTTACTTTTATGGTGTGAATGGGACTTACATATTCAGTCCTCCTGGTTTAAGAACAGACCATAGTAAGACATAACACGATTGGTCAGCTGATTTATAATCTTATCTTATATATTATTTTCATGTGACATCGGTATATTGGATTGTATGCACATGACCCAGTGGAGATATCTGACCACTCTGTTGTATTGTAGAAGAACTCTGTAAAAAGCGTCAAATTGACGCGACATCAATTTATTTGTTAAGGGCGCCAGTAGCGTTCTGCCCTGTTCTTCCACTCCCAGTTGGGTTCGAGATAAGATTCAATTCGGTAGACAAGTAATGGAGCAAGGCTGCACTACTTGAGATCTAATGCGCAGTTCCCGTAAGGCGACCAGAACACTGAGCGTCAGTCTTAAGGAATCATAAGATTCCGATTACTCAGTTGTTTAGGTCTTCCAAACGGAAACTCCAGGGATTCAGACTAGCAACAAGTCTCAAGATCAATTAAGATGCAATAGTTCAAATAATACCGTTTATTCAACAGATTTAATACAGTGTTTATTTATATTTATAATGCGAAAGAATCACACCTCCTCAACTAAGACAAAGTAAGTTTTACCATGCAAATGAGAGCATATTATTATTAGAAAACGCGATCAGATCCGAAAATCCGCAGCACTCAGGCCTATCGGCCCATTGTACATTCGCGACATTTAGGATCCCCTAGAAAAGACCAGTGCTCTCCACGAAGGACAGCAGCCCTTTCCAGGGTAGATCCCGTAGTTCCTCCGGCTGTAGAAACTGCCTTCCGAAATACCTATACCTTGACACTCCTATTGGTGCACAATGGTACAAGATATGAGTGATGGTTTCATCCTCCGCTTCACACATCCTACAAATAGAATCATCTTTCAACTGCATTGTATGCAGGTGCTTATTCAGAAGACAGTGCCCTGTTATCAGGCCTACCATCCGTCTCAATCGCTCTCTATCGAGCCCAATCAGCCACTCTACGGTGGAGACAATCGAGGGCCCCTTTATATGGAGCCTCGACTGCCTCATTCCGGGGGCCTGAGCCCAATAGTCGTTAAACTGTGCCGTAGCCCAGTCTTGCAGCTCTGATTGTATTAGACTTCTTGGCAGACCGAAGACTGGCTCGGGGCCAGGGAAAGGAGTTTTTGCTCCTTCGCCCGCCAAACGGTCTGCTTCTTCGTTGCCCTCGACTCCACTGTGTCCGGGCACCCATATAAGTTTAACTGAGTTGTGTTCACACAGTCAGAATGTTTCGACAGTTCAGCACAAGCTTAGAGGTCACCTTGTTTGATGCAAGAGCCCTCAAGGCTGCCTGACTGTCGCTACATATATAAATATGCTTATTAACGAAGCCTCTTTTGAGGTTTTCACTTGCACACAGTAAAATGACATATATCTCAGCCTGAAATATACTAGGATACTTACCAAGTGGCGCCGATATGCGAGCTCTTGGCTTGCATCCGTGTACACCAGCACCGGTTCCCTCCTGAGTCTTCGATCCGTCTGTGTACCATTCCAGATCTCCGGGAAGATTCATTTTATCGCGTTCCCAGTCGTTTCGACTAGGGAACACGACTGTATATGGAATAGTGAACTCAAAGACGGGGAGACACCGGTCGTCCTCTGACTGAGCAACGACCTGGTCCCTTATAGGTAGAGCTAGAGCCTTTGTGTGCTCCGGCCCTTGTCCCGTCGCGTTCCACATTCCACCTTTAAACAGTCTATTTGCTGGTTTCCTAGCTTCCAGTTCCACTTCGACATGCAAGGGAGTTAGTCCAAGGATAGTCTCCACTGCAGCCGTTGGGGTGGTCCTGATTGCTCCTGTTATTCCTAGGCAAGCTAGCCTTTGAACTTGGCACAGGCGAGCCCTAATATTATGAGGGGTTTCACCATAACGGTGTACATCCAGAGGGTGGTTCTTGGATTTATTCCCCACTTAAGACCGAAGATACGCTTGCACATCCATAGGGATGCGCAGGCTTTCCTCGCTTGAGTTTCCACGTGCTCCTTCCATGACAGTTTGGAGTCTAGGGTAACTCTCAGGTACCTCACTGTACGGGAAAGACACAAACGTGTGCCCATGAGAGAAGGAAACTGAAAATTGCTTATCTTTCTCCTTTTAGTGAACAGCATTAGCTCTGTTTTGCCAGGGTTGACCAAGAGCCCGTGTCTGTTACACCATAACTGAACTATGTTAAGAGCCCTTTGCATGCCCTGCGATAGTTACTTCAAATCGGCCTCTTATTATGATAGCCAGATCATTGCGAAGCGTGATTTCAATGTTGCGGGTGCTCAGCATGAACGATATTCACTTAATTATGGTGCCGTCTGCGCCGCGGTCCGCAACTGCTTGACAGAGAGAATCGAAGGTTGGGTTGTTGAATGCTCCTTCGATATCCAAGAATGCTACCAATGCCAGTTCTTTCTGCGCCTTCTCAGCTCTAACAACGATCTGATGAAGGGCCGTCTCTGCAGATTTACCGACTTGGTATTCATGTTGATTGGGATAAATTGGTGATGACACCAGTACCCCATCCTTTATATACCTTTCTATTAACCTTTCCAATATCTTTAAAAAAAAAAGGAAGTCAGGCTTATCGGTCTGGTCATATATGCGATTGAGGGCACCCCGACTTGTCTTTGGTATAAAGACCACTTTTACTTCTCTCCAGGACTGTGGTATGTATTCCAGAGCTAGGCAGGATCTAAGTAGATGATACAGGTGTCCCAATAGTACCTCCGCGCCCTTTTTATAAGAGCCGGATATATTCCATCAGGTCCCGGCGATTTAAATGGGTCAAATGTCGATATGGCCCATCTCAATTTCTCGTATGTTATCACCTCCGACGCCTTCTTCCAGTCTGCGGCAGTTGCCTCCGATCTTAATTCCGTCGCCGGGGGCTTTATTTCACAAATCTCTGACCCTGGGAAATGTGCGTCGAGAAGACACTCAATTGTCTCACGGTCACTATTTGTGTAAGACCCATCTGGGAGCCTGATATAGTCAAGCCGTGATGATGGGTTCTTGAGAGCGTCTTGTGTAGTCTAGCTACTGCTGGTAGGTCTTCAATAGTTCCACAGAAGGCCCTCCAGCTCTCTCTCTCTCTCTTCTGCTTGTTTATCAAGCTTTTATACAGTCGTTGGGCAGATCTGTAGATCTCCCTATCAGTCGGTACTTTAGTGAGTGTTGCTCTGTTGAGCAGCTGACGCGTTTCTTTACGCAACCCACTTAGTTCTTTACTCCACCATGGGGCGCTATTTTCTCCTTTGCTTATTTGCAAGGGACAGTTATTTTCAAACGCGAAGTTGATGGCAGTGTGCAGCTGTAGAGCTGATACTTCCACCTCTCGCGGGTTTCTTGGTCTACAGGACATGTCCTTCAGGTTCTCCTGTAGGTCCTTTGTATAAGAGATCCAGTCAGTAGACCTGGGATTCCTGTACGTGACGGGTTCCGGTCGGTTCCCTTCCAGGACAAATCTTATGAATCGATGATCCGATAGAGAGAACCCTACAGTCCTTAACTCTATTCTCCAGCAATGTCCAGGGTTAAGTCAATCACTTCTTGTCTTTCTTGGATTACAAACGTAGGGGCACTGCCTCGCTTTGCAATCTCTAGGTCAGAAGCGTATAGAAATTCAAGTAGCGCCGTGCCTCTCGGGTTGAAGTCCGAATGGCCCCACACTGTGTGGTGGGCATTGGCATCACATCCGAGAACCAACGGCAACTGATTTTCCTTTGCAAATTGTGTTAATTTCTTGAACTCCTCTGATGGAGGTGGGGTAGGAGAGTCATATGGTAGGTATGCCGAACAGACGATTAAATCTTCCGACCTACTTTCCTTTATCAAACTCACCCTAACTGTAACCAGATCCCTAGAAGGGAAATTTGGCATTAGACATGTATGAAAATTTTTACTTACGTACACGCAGGTTCTGGGTCTGTCTTCTATAGTGCAATAAAAGACATTCCCAGTTCTTCGGTCCAGTCCCTTGATGAGTCCCTGGTGAGCCCATGGTTCCTGGATGAGGATGACATCCGTTTGCATCGCAGACAGCCGACGACCAGTTAGACTGGTTGCCGCCGCACTGCGATGCAAGTTGATCTGTAAGAAATGTAAGACTGAAGCAGGGAAATTGCCCCTCAAGGAGGAGTCCTTTCCCATTTTCAGCGATTGAGGGCACCCCGTACGGAGCCTCCCGTGATCAGTGTTACCTTGGTCCATATGTGTCCCACGGATAGGCGAGAAAAGAAGTTCGCCCCCACAGAGTCCGCTTGTGGGGGTAAGGCTACATACTGTGGGAGGTCGCCCGGTTCCCGATAGGGATCGTTAAAGGTAACCATCTCCCTGGTACCATACAGCCCTCGGCACGATAGCTTACACCTTGGATTGAGGAATGTTTATTGACCTTCCGGTCTAGATCCGCCGCCTTTTGTTAAAGCAGTGCCACCTCGTGCAGGTTGTGATTCATCATCACGTGCGGACGATCTTGAGCGGTGAGAGGCTAGGGGCAAATCTACGTAACACAGCCCGCACCCAGCACGCACTCGCACATACTAAGCACAAGCAGTTTGCACTCAATATGCACAAGCACACGCCCTGCGCAGACCGCACCACGTGGAAAGCGCTGAAACGCATCAACCGTTCCTGGCGCGTTCCGACCCACCCCGGTGATCTCAATTAAGAAGCCGAGTGGGACATCACATGCCTTGGCATCAATGAGAGCATAAGCTAACAATCTATTTTGGTAGAAAAGATTCGTACAACTCCCCCAGAATTGAATATAAGCTTTTTTAAAAGTTTATGTGACTTAGTAATTAGGATAATTACGGCTGACTGAAAATTATATAAAAATGTCTTACTGAAAAAAATTTTAGTTCGCTAAGAAATAGCTCTCGATATGTGATTATATCATTCACGAAAACGGAGTTCAAAAGTGCGTTCAACTAATACATAAGTTAGATAACGTTCGGCTAGTCTCCGGCCTACAGGTCCTTATGCAGGTTCAATATAGGAAAAGTGACAGCGACTCGCCTCCGAACGACTTTAAGAGGCCAAAATTCAATTTTGCCCTATTTATGCACAAGGCGGTTTTCTCTATAATTTTGGTAACTGAAGAGCCTTGCATTTGGCCTTCCTGCATCCTTCCTGCGTCTGACGTACTCGTCTAAATTTCGAGTCGCTAGACGTATTCAAACTTGTTTTATTTGGGAAACTGGCCTCGTGCATTTTCACTGATATTTGGCAAGTAATTGCCTATAGACGCTCCGCCGCCTTTGCCACTTTGGCCGGTTTCAACCTTTTGGTACTTTGCATAGTTAAAATTTTATCTCTATTCTTTTGAATGATACATTTAGTGCCTGCATCCTCATGCTCAATGTCTTCGGAGGAGGAATTAAAAAGTTAGAAAAATAATATTTAAAGTAAAAATTCGGTGTTTCTGCGAATTTTTATCTGTTTATTACTTCCACATCCAGTGGAAGTATAGTAACGACAAAAAAATTTTTATTGTTCAAATAAGCTTAGAATGTCATGAAACGTCGAGATTTCAAGTTTGAGCGAAAAAAAAATTTCTGTCTATCTGTCGGTCTGTAACTTTTTTTGTGCGCACGTTTACTCTGAAACCGTTTGAGATATTGACTTGAAATTTGGTACACATATGTACTTTAACGAGATCTAGAACTAGATTATATTTTCATCTTGTTCCGTCGAAGGGTTGGGGGGTAAATTGGGGTAAATTTGGAGTAAATAGGTAAATCAAGCAGGTAAGAATTCATAAAATTGATATTTAGTATAGACAAGAGAAGCTAAAGTCTCAAAAAAATTTTGGCATTAGCCACCCCCATTACCACCCCCACCCCATTATTAAAGGGGATGAAAAAAAAATGTGATTTAGTGTGTGTACAAGAACCAGAAACCACAAAATATTTTTTTCACTTTATCCACCCCCCACTCCCACCCCCTGTCACCACCCCCACCCCACTACCGATGTGGGGTATTGTTTTATGGGTTTTTGGCGTAGAGGATTTCAAATATTATATTATTAATGTTCCATAAACAATTATTTCCAGATACAAAATTTTTTCGTTGTGACTTGGATAGAAAATCTTTTTATTAACATAAAATGCTAATTTAACTAAATATTAATCTAGCCTACTATAAAGTAATATGGAATCAAAACTCCTAACTCTAAAAAGCCAATATAATATAATCTGTCTTTTTGTATTTTTTATGTATTTTAGGGTTAATATTTTAAGTACCTAATTATTTTATCGTTTATTTTGGCCACTTTTGGTATGGCTAAAACCTTTTGGTTGTTATTAACACAAAACATCTCTTTCTTCTTCTTCAAAATTTAAATGTGAAAAAATAACAAGAATTCTTAGTCGAAATTCGTTCTTCACCATATCTTTCGGAGACATTGCCAACAATACGAATCAGATATTTATATTATGAGAACTGCCGGATTTTATTTTATTTAACAAGTTTATTTACAGGCGTATTTTTAGCAAAACAATATTTCTATAAATTTGAAATTAAGTTCTTGTCATTTAAAAATATGATTATTTTACTTCCAGCTACGACATTTTAATATACAGTGTGTCCGCGGATGGAGTCCGGAAGAGGAAACACTTTTTAATTCTTGATTTTACGAAAAAAGTTATTCTTGATGAAAAAGTCTGCTTTACCAGAAACCTTCTTTTGGGTTATCGAATCATTGTTAGCTCTACAGGGTTAGCCAAAAATCTTGATCTGATTATGGAAAATATTCATATTCAAATATTTTGAAAATATTTTTGAAATTATTTTAAAATGACATTTTGTAATAATAATAATAATAATAATAATATAATAATAATATTTATTTCCGTAAGACTTACAATCATAAGTATAGGAATTGTCAATGAGTAAATAAAATGTACCTAGGTTGGTACCTATACTACGTAAATTAAATACAATTAAACAATAATAGAATTTGACAATCACAATGGTAATAAATGGACTATTATACACATAGATTATCACAATATTCATTATATTCCCGGACAGAATAGAAACAATGTTCAATTAAAAACTGTTTGACTAGACGTTTAAAATGGTTGAAGCTGCCACCATTTTTTATATTCTCAGGCAAGTGATTGTACATTTTAATCGATGAGGTAAAAGGTCCTTTTTCTACTTGTGTTATTCTATGCGCTGTTACATATAGTTTTGAGGCGGACCTAGTAGTGTATTTATTTACATCTCCGCATGTTTTATAATCATTAATATTCCTCCTTACATAACACACACTTTCAAGAATATACATGCAGGGGATGGTAAGAATACCCTCCTGCTTAAAATAAGGTCGACACGGAGTGTTGTACGGTAATTTTAACATACTTCTCAGTATTATTTTTTGATGAATAAAGATTTGGTTTATTCCCGAACAGTTTCCCCAACATATTATTCCATACAATAAGATAGAATTTATAGAACCATAGTAAAATGTTTTAAGAGTGTTTGTGCTAATACTGTCTCTTAACCGCCCGATCATAAAGTTCTTCGTTGCAAGCCTAGATGAGAGATCATTGATGTGTACCTCCCATGATAGATGCTTGTCCATTTGTAAACCCAAGAACTTGACGTGATTTTTTTGAATAAGTGTATTGCTGCTTGATCTTATTAATAAACTGCTGTCAGGCTTTGTTCCAATTGGAGTATATAAAAGTAGGTCAGTTTTTTTTTGAGTTTAGTACTAGGTCATTACTGTTACACCAAGTCTTGGTTTGGTCTGCTAATTTATTTAGCCTTTTGCTTACTTCGTTTACGTTATCTCCGGTAATTAATCCAGAAAGATCATTAGCAAATAATGTTAAAAAACCATCTTTGATATACGTCGTTATATCATTGATGAATATGATGAACAGCAATGGCCCCAGCACGCTACCCTGTGGGACTCCAGTGTTTACATCAACACTGTCGGAGAAGTAACTCTTACCGTTTTCAGAGATTCGCACAGTCTGGCTTCTCCCAGACAAATATGACTTTATCCAGTCCCAAGCCGGTCCGCGAATACCATATGAATATAATTTGTTTAGTAATAATCGATGGTTTATGGTGTCGAAGGCACGTGACATGTCAAAGAAAATTCCCGCTGACGTTTGTTTGCTATTAAAACCATTTAATATTTTTTCGTAGAAGGAAAGTATAGCATCTTGTGTAGAACAACCCCTACGAAAACCGTACTGTCTGGGAGTTAGCAGACCATGCTTCTCCAAGAAGGACAAAAGCCTTGATTTATAAGCTTTTTCGAATATTTTGGAAAACACAGAGAGTAGAGCTATAGGTCTATAGTGCTCAATATTACTGTGATCATTTTTTTTATGTATAGGAACAATCAAAGAAGATTTTAATTGTTCGGGAAAATAACCTTTTTCGAAAGATAGATTGATTAGGTATGTTAAGGAGACGATGAGGAATTCAGCACACATTTTAAGTATGTCGCATGGAACTTCATCAGGTCCTGCTGATCTTTTGTTACTAACTGATAAGACGATATCATAGACTTCACTATGACTTGAGGGTGTTAAAATATTGATTTACTTATACCGTTTTTTAGAGTGTTGACACGCTCGATGTTACTGTTGTTTAACTCTTTAGTTAGTTGCTTGATGGAATCAGTAAAGTAGGTGTTAAACATGTTAGCTTGTTCGTCTCTATCTGTGTAACTTTTATTGTCTAAGTTTAATATTTTAGGTAGACTTGAGCATTTTTTATTAATATTCGTATTTGATTTGATGACAATCCAAGCAGTTTGTGATATATTTTCAGAATCATTAAATTTTTTGTCAAAGTAGATCTTTTTTGCCTTTTTGATTTTTGCCTCGTGGACTTTCTTTAGTATGTTGTATCTGATTTTAACTTCATTTTCGCTTGTATGCTGATATACAAGATACATATCTTTAAGTAGTCGCCCTTCCTCGATAATTTCTGGGGTTATCCAGGGTGTATGCTTCTGTTTTTTATTTATATTTGTACTTTTGATTGGAAAGGCCATATTAAAAATACTTAAAAAGGTGGTAAAGAATATATTGAATTTAGCTATATAGTTAGATTCGTTAAACATCTGATGCCAGTTTTCATTTGAAAGTGAGTGTGAGAAGTATTTTTTATTTTCGTCAGAAAAGAATCGTTTGCGTAATTTCCTAGCTGAGGAGATAGAGCTGTCTAGTTTAAGTTTTATTATTTGAGTACAATGATCAGATAGAGTATTGATAGAGTGTTTCTGTCTTTAAGTCTTTCAGTGTTATGTCAGAAAAAACATTATCAATTAGGGTGCTCGAAGCACCTTGTGTGCGAGAGAAATCATGGAAACGTTGGCTATACCCATAGGATGCAAACAAATTTACAATATCATTAGATTTTCTATTTTGGTCTAGAAAATTGTAATTGAAGTCGCCACATATAAATTTAATACATTTGCTTTTATTTGTTACCTGTAGTAGATTTTCCAGTGTAGAAATAAAATGTACATCACTTGCCCCAGGCGACCTGTATATACAGCTTACATTTATCGTTACCTTATTTAGATTTATGTTTACTGAGGCAGCTTCAAACATTTGATCAATACACTCAACACTTGGCAGCTTCCTTTCTTCATATGTTAAATCATCCCTCACTAGGATGGCTACCCCTCCACCTGGGCAAGATGACCTGCAGTAGCAGCCAGCTATGTTATACTTGTCAATTTTTAACACTTTTGCTTCTTCTTGTGTAAGCCATACTTCCGTCAGACATATGATTTCTGGATAGTTTAGAGAATGTAAGTACACATTTAGCATGTCAATTTTGTTCCGGATGCTACGTATGTTTAAGTTCATTATTTGGATATTATTTTC
The DNA here is from genome assembly GCA_936432065.2 of Rutpela maculata. Classification (NCBI taxonomy): domain Eukaryota; kingdom Metazoa; phylum Arthropoda; class Insecta; order Coleoptera; family Cerambycidae; genus Rutpela; species Rutpela maculata. The sequence continues at coordinate 214,240,361 of OW386285.2, forward strand.
GATGTCTGGGTTTAACATCATTGATTCACTGCCAATTTCTTGCGTAGGTGAAAAAACCTGCTTACGTAGGCACCTTCAGGCCAGACGTCTGGATTCATTGCCTTCTTAAAGTTCTCCTCATATATTGATACTTTAAATGATGCATGAAGGTCTGGATGTTTCGGTATAATAGACTCACACATTACCTCAGGGAAGTTTTCTTTTAGTATTTGTCTAAGATCAGCCGTTGTGGTATTAACATCCACCCTGTATACATGTAAATCAATCGTCTTAGGTACTCCTTTGACACGAGTCTCCCTATTTTTGCCAACTATCATTTTCCTTCTCCTTGTAGATTATATTACGAAGAAAACTATTCTTCTCTGATATGTCCATATCAGAAATTGAGATTTTTCAATTTTAAATAAGAAGAATATTTTTTATGAAAATAATACATTTTGTTAAATAAAAACATCAACTCATCTACTATCGCGTACTGGGCTCAATCCCCAATCTTGGCACTGACAATATCGGAGGAGTATGGATGTATCTATGCCTATGCTTTTCCAAATGTGTAACCCCTCTTCGGACAGAATTGGCTTTGTATTTGTGGGTTGTCTACTATTTATATAGTATGTTTATGTTTATGTTTATGTATCGCTACCAACTTCTGCACTTAGTTTTGCTCAAGCTCTCAACTCCAGGTAACTGTTTCGAATTTGGTTTAATGGTATATCTGCAATAGCCTCTCTTATTTTATCTTTTAAGGGATCGACACTATTGTGAATCCTGTGTGGACATACTTTTTGTTTAACGTACCCAGACAAATAAAAGTCCATAATCGTGAAATCTGGGAGGGCTCTTAGGTGGCCAAGGTGTCAGTCCGTATCTTCCGATCCATTTATCCCCAAATTGATTATTTAACCACTGACCAGCAATGAGAATGGAATTAGATCCATATTTATTGCCTTACTGAAAGTATAATTTAATTGACTTGTTAGGGGTAAATTGTTCAAATAATTAAGAAAAAAGGTATTGAACATGTGAAGATGTTGATGTTGAATGTTGATTTAAATTTTGCCCAAAAAAATTTGGTTTAATGATTCCAGAGTATGCGAATACACACCAAGCGTTGACATTTTTCGAATATTGTCTTCTATGCTGTATACGAAAATTTGGAGCTGCTTCGATATCTAGAATTTTGCATACTAACTGGCCCATTAGTACAGAAGATTACCTCATCGGAAAAAATATGTTTTCAACAAAACGTAGGTATCTTTAAGAATACTTTCTCCGATCCACAAACAAAAATCCAAACGTTTTGAATAATCGTTATCTTCTAAGATGTGATTGAATATCGGCTTAAATGAGCGAGTTTTATTTAGATTTTTACAAAAATCTGATTATCGTCAATTAAACGAGTTATAACAATTTAGTATATAAAGAAATGTCAAATTTTCTTCATTACACAGCCCCACAAAAAAATAAAAGTATGTGGTACCAGAAAAGAGACCATCAAACCCCCACGTATTTTGGCGCGCTAAATCCGAATCTGATGTCCAAATTAACTTCTACCTTGTCATTTTTTTGTATATCGCGTTTTTGTCTCATTTTTCTGTGGTGGTACCGAAAACTGAGTCAAATTGACAAGATATCGAAAATTTTTATTAAGAAAAAGTGCTTAGAATTCAACGAGGACCTCCTATTTCAATTTTGAACCAAATCTGAGGTAAAATAAAAATATAAATTTTTACCCCGATAATTACGTATCTTTTATTTATTTTTATTTTTTCTCAGATCTTATTCAAAATTGACATGTGAATTCTAGGTACTTTTTCTTAATAAAATGTTTTGGATATCTTGTCAATTTGAGTCATTTTTCGGTACCACCACAAATAAAATGCGAAAAAACACGAGATTTACAAAAAAATGACAAGGTAGAAGTTAATTTCGACGTTAGATTCGAATTCAGCGCACCAAAATAAGTGAGAATATGATGGTCTCTTTTCTAGTACAACATACTTTTTTTATTTTGTCGGGCTGTGATCCAATGACTACTAACTTGACCGAAAATCATTAAAACTAATTTTACGGAGTCTGTTGCAATGAAACGAATCACAATAGAAAAAGAAATTTTTCTACTACCGTCTATATAAATGACCTTTGCAACCCTCGCAACACGCGTGGTAACGAAAGTAAACATTCGAGTTACCTGGTTGCTAAGGCGCTACGAAAGTAGAACTTTCGTGGCCAGGAGAGAGAAATTTAAAAAAAAAAACAAATATTAACGCTTCATAAGTTTGCATATATAGTTGAAGTATTCTTAATAGTGTGAGAGGTTATGACGTTATGCGGGGCGAGACGAATGAATAGGTCAGCAAATAGATCTCCCGTCTTTACTCCACTTACCACAGCTTTTACATTAAGTGAGAGAGAAGATGCCAGTCATCTGACGTGGCGTGTAGGAAGGCGTAGATTCTGCGTTCTGCAGCCAATGTGTCTCAACGACAACGCCTAGATAGGCGGTACGTCGGTCACTATTGCGATTGCTTGCACTATACCTTGCTTTGAATTTCTTGGGGTAAAGCGAGGCACAAGCAGTATTGGCTGCTTCTTTTATCCCATTTTCATCGCCACCAAACATATTTGTATATTTTAGTTTGAAACCACCAGAAATTAACACAGAATTTAACATAAACTTCGATGACAGATAGTAAAGGTTTCGTTGCCATGGAAACAATTTTCACAGACAGCCTCCTAGACTATAAAATTTATTAAAAACGTTATATAATTTCATGAAAACATTAGTTTTAAATTATTAAATCCCATAATATCTTTCGGTAGTAGAAAAAATATAATACATTCCACGATGCAAAAGCCCTTTTAGGTGTTCGATGTTTTTTGAAAAGTCTCGGCTTCGCCTCGACCATTCACAAATCACCTCACACCCAAGTAAATTTTTGCATCTAATAATGTAAATAACTATATTTAATAATCTTTCCCTAAGATCTAAAAATGTCATTTAAAAATCTTTTCGAAAATATTTGGAAATTATCGACTATCAAATCAAGTTTTTTGGCTAACCCTGTAGAGCTAGCAAGGATCTGTTAACCAAAAAGAGGGTTTCCGGTGAAGCAGACTTTTCATTACAGTGGGTGCGGTACGCCACATAAATAGGTTGAATACTACACTTCAACTCTACGGAGTGCTGGGTGCCATTTGGCATAGTCGGTCCTTACACCAAGGAGATCCATTTTCCATGAGGACGCGTCAACATTTTCCCTTAGGGGAACCAAGATGACGGTCATTTTTTGAGTAGGAAAACTTTACTGCAATCAGTTATGTGAGTCCAAAACATAAGTGTGGAGTATAATTTTTGGTTAAATTATTTCTGATGAACACGAATATGGTGTCTATTATCTAAAAATTATACACGAAATGAGAGATTTAGACAAGATCAAATGACGCGTCCTAATAGAAAATAAATCTCCTTGGAGTAAGAAACAACTGTGCCAGATAGATGGCATCCCGTGAAGTTGATATGCCGCACAAGAAGTTTTACCGCAACCACAAATTTTATGTAAATATGCAAAAATTGCAATTATTACAACCAAATCAGAATCGCAATTTTGAATTTTTAACTTTTGACGTCGGATTCGGATTCGATTTGAATTTTTTATCGCAATATTACATTTTTCTTATTCCTGGCGTATCCGGCATATTTTCGAATTTTCGACTAAAAAAAAAATTATTTTCCTTATCTTGCTCGCCTTAGACTACACGTAGCTTGACAAAATTATTATGAGATCACCGCCGAGCCACACCTTACAGTTTGAGAAGATTTTATAGAAGTCGCTTAAGCGAATCTATAGGTAATGATTGAACGAACCTAAAAAAAAGAACATAGATACTGGTCGAATTGAGAACTTCCTCATTTTGTAAATTTTTGAAGTTAAAAATAGACACCATATTTGTGTTCATCAGATATCATTTAACCAAAAATTATACTCCACACTTATGTCTTGGACTAATATAACTGATTGCAGTTTAAAGTTTTTCCTCTCAAAAATGGCCGTTATCTTGGTTCCTAAGGGAAAATGTTGACGCGTCCTCTGAATCTCTCTGGTGTAAGGATTAACCGTGCCAAATGGCACCCCGGGGAGTTGAAGTACAATTAAAAAAGTCGTACCGCACCCGCTAATAAGAATTACTTTTCGTAAAATCAAGAATTAAAAAGTTTTACCTTTTTCGGACTCCATCCGTGGACACATGGTATATTATATCTTATGTTAGCTATTACAACCTATTCACAATTTTAAATTTTGTAAACGTAAATATAGATAACTTTAAATACTCCCACTTTATTTTTAAATATTATATTAGAAAATTGACTCAATATTTTAAATTCCAACACATTACATGGGAGACCCATAATGGTATATATTTTTTAATTTGATAGATACATTTTTTTGGTTGATTTTTTAAAAAATTTTCATAATTTATTCATAAATAAATAAAATCACTACTTCGTAGTGTTCCTGAATATTTTTAAAGTAAGGTAAGCATCTACCTATAAATCTTATTTAAGTTTGTTATCACAGCTCTTGTTTTTTCTGGTACTTTTAAAATTTGTGTTGAAAACTGTAATAATAATTAAATAAATAATATCCTGTCCGTGCTGGCATAAGGTAGCTATCTACTGCAGGATTAGAAAATATCATTCGTAGATAAAATACATTGTTATATTACATTATAGTTACCACCACTACACTAATTTGTATAGGTACCTAGTGCTTCCTGAGAGAGTATAGAATTTTATTGGAAAGTTGTTGGGAATAAAATGTACTTGCAGGAATATTGGAATACTGTGTTTAATATAATAACAGGGCATAAAATAAAACACAAAAGTAAAAAATCTGCAAGCTGGAAACTTCAAGTAATCCACATCTGACAACGAACGAGGGGCATAGCCTGAGGCAGGGCGTGTCTTGGGGCTGTGATTGGGTGCAGGATCGATGCCGATAGGCGGAGACTATCGTTGTTTGCCGTGGGGATTTCAACATATTTGCTCATGGTCTGCCCGCAGGGGTTTTAGTTAGTTCCCCCAAGCTTAAAGCTGTGGCCTTGCTGCTTTAACAATATACGTTTATTATAATCCATGGTATAAAAAGCTAAGAAGGAACGATTGAATAGGATGCTCTCCTCAAACATGTTACAAATTTTAATTCACATAGTACTTACGTTAGATTTCGGGGGGTAAATATATTTTCCAGTTGCCACAAATTATATATTATAAACAATACAATTCCTATTACATATTTCAAATTTATCCAGATACATGTATCCAGTCGTGGATGCATAAATGCTAAAACATGTCACTTAAATTAATAATTAGGAGCAGAACTAGCGGAACTATACACATAAAATATAAAAGCTCTATTCATAGGCGCCGACTTCATACTTCAGGCTAATTTATGACCCGAAAATAACATTGATTGTGTTGGTATTGTTCCTTAATATAATTTCATTATTTTTGTTATATTAAACAAAACATCAATATATTTTATTATTAACAGGTAGTTACAACCAAAGATTATTGGAGTTACAAAACGTACATAACGACTAATGTCACCAAAGTTGTTGAGCACGAAGCTAGATTGTTGTTTCTTTTCTGGGAATATGGCTACTTTTCTATCTTTGTTATTGATGAAGCCCATACTAACTCTGGCATTCTCTTGTTTGTTTTCGTTGGGTGGGAATAGAGTAGTACGTATAAAGCTCCATGTATTCACTGGTGTCACTAAGGCCCTAAATGCAACACATGAGTAAGAGAGAGAGAGATGAGTAAGAGAACTGAGTACTGTACTTTCCATCCCTTGATAATTTATTTCCTGATTTGTAAAAACAATCTTAGGGTATGTTGCTCTGATGAGGAGCAATAACTCCGAAATATGCGTCCGTGGTTGCATTATTGTTTCCTTTTTGGGATATGTGCATGGTAATTATTCCTGTTCTGTAATTAATAAACTCCACTTACCTTGTCATTCTTTTGTTTGTTCTTGATAGATTTCTATGTGCTGCCATTGAATCTCTAAATGTAGCACATGAGTGCACGAAGGTGCGAATTGAGTATTGTGTATTGTACTTTCCAACCTTTGGTAGTTCAGAAACTCAGAAACACATGTCTGTAGCTGTGAGTGTTTCTTTTAGGGTATAGTTTCCTAGGATTACATCTTTCTGTGCCTCCTTAAAGATAGGGGTAATTTTTTAAATATTTGTTTCTATTAATTCCCTTTACTATGCAACTTCTCACTTTTTAAAATAAAATGACCTAGAACTCACGAGGACGTAGTTACATACCAAATTCCTCACACATATACTACTCAATTACCGGTGCAATATTAATAACGTTTTACTTTACAATTTATGCAACGTCAGATGGTGTCTCAATTGTGGCAATAATTGTCGATTCTAGACCTGATCCATCAATTTCTGACCTCTGATCAAAACCTGATGATACTTCGATCGAGAATGGCAAAGAATATTAAACATTTTATTTTCTGAGAAACATTGGCACTATTGGGAATCATTTGTTTTAATTTGTCATGATTTTCTCAGTAATTGGGGGCTCAGTAATCGGAACTGTTTCCCAGTTTGAATTCCGCTTCGAAATTAATTTTAGGTACCATCTATTCGTGTTGCTTCTGAATTTTAAAATGCGATCCAACATCAATCCTCGATACTTATCTTGTCAACTACCTTTCTTAAATTGAGTGTAACTTGTAAAATAAATTGTACCAAAGTTTTGAAATTTTCAGGATGATTTAAAATTCCCATACAATTGCAATATTCTGTTTGACTTTCTCAACTACCCAAAGTGTGCCGTTTTCTACATGCTCAGCCCTGATAAAGTTTCTTTCGATATGGCACCACTTTTAATAAAGGTACTAATAAACTGGGAAGTGGTCACGACAACTGAGCTCTCAGTTATTAAAAAATCTCTACTGAGGAACTTAAACATTGATTGTCAATAATGCCAATGTTTACAAGCAAATAGAGATTTTAATTTTGGAGCTGGTGATCGAAGAATAAACATCAGTTTGTGCAACAGAGATGGATTTATTCTAGAATATGCTCCTCAACAATGATTGCAAAACTTTTAAACAAAATCGGACTCTGTAAAAACTGTAAAATAGAATGTAACTGAGTGGTGGGTGGGTGGAACTCGATATGCAGCGACCTTTTCGTGGTGCACTTTAGGTTGCTTTATTTTAAAAACAAGCAGAGCTGCACAGTAAAGGAAACTAACGCAAACATTTTTTTTTAATTACCCCTGTCTTTAAGGATGTGGGGACCCTTGAAGATTTAATCTTAGAAAATCTATATAGTTTTCATTTAGTGAATAGATTCTACACATAGCCACTTCTCTGCGTATATGCGTTTTAAAACTCAGCAATGACTTCTTTTACACCCTAATAACACTAGCCTGCAAAAAAAACATATTTTCCCGCCGCTTTTCAATTTTTATGGTCATGGTGTATCAACATATTCACTGAATTCAAATTTAATTACAGTTTTCTCCTATCACGTAGATAATTTAATTTCATAAAATTTAATTTTGTGATAAAAAATTCAAGATCCACCGGAATTGCATTAAAACTAGTAATTTATTTTAGGAGTAGCTGATAGCGAATCTGATGTCAAAAGTTAAGAATTCAATATGGCAGCAATAATTGCAATTTTTTGCAGATTTACATAAAATTTGATAGGCTCGTTATATTCTATTAGCTAGTGTCGAAAAGTGAAAAATTTATCAAACCACTAACTGAAGTGGTTTGATGCTAGTATTCATCCAAACAAGCAAACTTGTCTCTGTGAATATGGGCCTTAAGGGCCGGCAATTTATATTGCGGGATTGTGAAAAATTGAACGTATTTCATCGTAATCAAACCACTAAGTTCTTCGGTTTGACTGTAGTTGTAGGTGAAAGAATTGCATTGATACAGTCGGCGAGAGTTTTCTCACTGAGCGTTGCGGTGCGCGCACTCAGAAAAAAAAACCCGAATCGCATTGTAATCAAACCGGCCAAAGTTTGTGGCAAATGTTTTCAATTGTCCAAAAAATTAAAGAAATACAATTAGCGGGAATTTTGAAAGAGGGGAGGAAGAGTTATTGGGGAAATTATGAATATATAATCCAGGTCTACACTGTAAATGTCATCAAACAAGGAATTCAAGCTAAAAACTATCGTCTAAATTTGTACACACTCCAAACACCCTATAAAACATTATATTATCATCGGCGATAAATTTTATTAAAATTAACCCCACCAAAACTACGATTCACCCCCAGTGGGGTAGTGGGGTATGTAAAAATTTAGGCGACGATAGTTTTTAGCTTGAAATCCTTGTTTGACGATATTTACAGTGTAAACCTGGATTTTATGCTCATAATTGCCTCAATAACTCTTCCTCCCCTCTTTAAAAATTCCCGCCAATTGTATTTCTTTAATTTTTTGGACAATTAAAAACATTTGCCACAAACTTTGGCCAGTTTGATTACAATGCGATTCGGGTTTTTTTTCTCTGAGTGCGCGCACCGCGACGCTCAGTGAGAAAACTCTCGCCGACTGTATCAATGCAATCCTTTCACCTACAACTACAGTCAAACCGAAGAACCTAGTGGTTTGATTACGATGAAATACGTTCAATTTCTCACAGGCCCGCAATATAAATTGCCGGCCCTTAAGGCCCTTATTCACAAGAGACAAGTTTGCTTGTTTGGACGAATACTATTATCAAACCACTTCGGTTAGTGGTTTGATAAATTTTTCACTTTTCGACAATAGCTCCTAGAATATTATCAGAAAAACCTGAAATACCATGTATCAAATTTCATGTGAATCTGTCAAAATATTGCAATTATCGTAGTCCTATTGGATTCCCATTTTCAATTACTAACTTTTGATATCAGATTTGCTATCAGCTACTCCTGAAATACCTAACTGCCAATTTTTATGCAATTCCGATGGAATTTGAATTTTTTATCATAAAATTAAATTTAATGAAATTAAATTGTCACTAGCGACTTCGTCAAATTCTTGACAAATAAAATCTTGTTTCCAATTTTTGCTCACCTTATACTAGACGTAGCTTGATGAAATTATTAAAGGACGCCGTCGAGCCATATGAAGTCGATTAAAAAGAAGTACTCATTACATTTGTTGAGACGTTTAAGCCCTCAGATATTTCTTATTTCGGACAAATTGCAAAAAAGTGCCTAAATATGTCTTTTGTGATTTAAAAAAAATGATGCGAAATTTCGCAATTTAGGCTTCAAATTCATGTTTAGCGTTTCAGATTACATGGAAATATGCTATTCAGATCTATAGAAAAAAAAATATTTTTTTTTACTTTCTGTGACTGTGTGATTAGTGCTTGATGTAGGAATCGGGAATCACACGTTTCAATATCAAGAAATAAATATTATTCCTGTATTTAGGCCTACGTGGGCTCTCGGCACAAATCGCTACAATTGCAAAATAATGCCAGTCCCCCACTGGCACTAGTCTAATAATTGTGAATATATCTAATAAAATAAGTTAATGCATAAAGCTCTTAAATAAATAAACAAGCTAAAAACGTAGGTACACCAATTTACTGAGCTTTTTATATAATTGTTACACATTCTATAGGATACTCTTCGCAGTATTCTTATAAATAATGTTAGTTTTTGGACATCCTAAATTTTGTGATACCAACTTTGTTGTGAAAAAAAATATATGAAAAAAAACATCCAACCTGTCTGGGATTGGAACACAGGATCTTTGGATTGCAAACCAAAACAACAACAACAATATTTTATTTAAAGTTTAAGTACAATATATGTACCTCACCGGATCCTGCAAGCCAAAACTCTAACCGCTGGACCATCACATATTACTACAAAAATTGAATGTCTGTAATATATATCTTTCGAGAATCATATTTCAATGCATTAGATATATTATTATAAAATATTAGTAAAATGTCTCAACAAAAAAATACATATTATAGAGATAACATTTCGCAAGATTTCTATTTAAGTACAAGCGTCAAAAATTAAGAAAATATATTTTTTTAAATTAAATGATTAATAACTTTCTTATTTACTGATTGATTTTCTTCAAAAACAATAGGGTTCTTCCTCTAGCTAACACTAAATTACTTTCCAAATTTCAATACAATCGGACATTTCTTTCTTAACTTATCGTGCTTACAAGAAACGTGACGGACGGACATTTTGAAAGTTGTTCAGAATTCGTTCACTAACACAATGATATGAAAATTTTTTCTCTACGAGCGATATTTCCGGTTTTAGAAATGTGCTGATCAAATGCAACATACTCTTCGTTTTTGCGAAGAGTATAATAATCGATATACTTTTATTGGTGTTACATTCTTACAAATTAGAATAAAAATGTGTACTTAGATTTTTTTTCTATTCGTTAACCCACTACAATAACTTCAAAAGTAAAGTAGGTTCTCAGTTTGACCAGTATATGTTTAGTTGTTTGTATGTTCCCTCAGAGCTCGTGAACCATTGAAGATGGAATTTATTACAGATTATCTGGAGTGTCATCTAGACTATTTATTGGGTCTTTAAAAAGTAATCGGTAAGTCATTCAGTTTAAATAAATATAATATCTTCACTACTAGAATATAATATGGGTATAGGTATAGCCATTTAAGTGACTTCAAAAAATTCAAAAGAGAATCTCATTCGACCCATGTATTTTTTGTTTGTTCATTTATTACTAGGAACTAGCTTAAGCAAATTATATGAGATTTGGAAATTGCAGATTATTGAATGACGATGGTCTCGTTATAGTTTCACCATGCTACGTTCAGTGTAAGGTGGGCACAATTCGAAAATTTAAGGTTTTCCATTTATATGGTCAACACTTTTAATACTAGCGCATCCGCCAATTCTTAAAATTTGTGACCTTTGCTAATCAATATATTTTTTGGGAAGTTTCTTCACCCATTACTCCGGATTCCTTTAAACTATACAGTCTGGAGGACAGCAATTCTGAACCCCGATATACGGATGGTTTTGGGACCCACTTTTCCAAACAAGTATAGCAAATGATTTTAGTTATAATTAAAGGACTCATCTCTATCTAAAGATCCTCGCCAGGATTATAATCAGATTGAGGAATTTCGTCGAACTCCTATGTTTCGATTAGGAATGGCAAAAACACATATACCGTGGGGCTCAGCCGATAGGGACACTTGTGTAACTTTTGGATGGTCGAACGAGTTTTTTTCAAAAGTGTAGTAATATGGGATGACATCCAATTATATGATGTAAAGAACCAAAATGGCCGACTTCCGGTTTCGATGCAATTTACATGAAAATTAAATTTTTAAATGGGATAACCTGTATATTTTTGCATATTTGGATCCTGCTAGCCAAAATAAATTTATATTGATCAAATATTATTTTGATTTCCAAAAAAATATTTAAAAAAATATATTTTTATTATTATTTATTTAATTATAAATTTAGTACAAAGAGAAGGTAGACATTATGCATATCATTTTCTTCGTAATTTAAAGATCTAATTAAAAAGGTTGTACCATAATAAGGGTTCCATTAAAAAAATATTAGTTTTCGTTGGAAAACCAATATTGTTGAACTTAATGATGAATAAATTGTGTTTAATGTTAGTATCTGAAGAGATAATATTTTAAAAGTATTTTCCGAATGATTTTTAACAATTTTGGCAAAATCGCGGTCATCTATGATTAAAACTAAAAATTAAAAAAATCTATATTTTTTGGAAATCAAAATAATATTTGATGGTCAGATCATAAATATTTTTGTATTTTTGTGTTTATTGTATTTTGTAAATATTTATATACAATGGTGCCAAAATCAATTTGACTTGTCCTATATCACGTATTTGATCCACGGTAATTAATAAATGATTATTATTATTATGTATTTTGGCCAGCAGCATCCAAATATGCAAGAATATAAAGGTTATTCCATTTAAAAATTTGATTTTCATGTCAATTGCATCGAAACCAGAATTGTTTTTTAAGCTTGTCAAAACCAAAAAGTAGTTTTTTTATGAAATATTTTTTTCAAATTTCTTAGGATTTTTAATATCTGTAAAAGGCTATAATTAAACGGCAACACAATTATATTTTATAATTTTTTTTACAGAACTGTTCGATTCGCGTTATTTAGGTAATTATACGTTACAATTGTTGCTGAGGTGCAAGGGCAGTATTTGATAATATTTTTAAAAAAAATATATTTAAGTTCACAACTTATTTAAACGTATTTGGTTAATTTAGTAAATGCCTATAATTATGGTTACTTAAAACTACGTTTTTTTAAATTTATTTTTATTGGCCACCTGGCATGTTTCATTGTTTTCATTCATTAATTAGAGTATGAAAAGTACAGTCTTAATGTTTGCTCAATTACCTCGCAAATATACCCCAAAATGTTGCACACATCACAGATGTCTTCTCAATTTGTAATAAACCTAACATTCAGGTGTTTCACAGCAAGGCGAAAATTAATAAAAAACAAACGAAAAATTTACAAAGGAAAGTAAATTGTTGTACTCTTCGCAAAAACGAAGAGTATATTGCATTTGATCGGCACATTTCTGAAACCGTAAATATCGCACGTAGAAACAAATGTCATAATATTGTGCTAGTGAAAGAATTCTGAACAACTTTCAAAATGTTCGTCTGTCTGTCCATCTGTCAGATTTTTTGTAAGCACGATAACTTAAAAGTTCGATTGTATTGAAAAGACAATCAGTATTAGAGGAAGAACCCTATTGTTTCTGAACAAAATCGGTTATTAATCATTTAATATTTTAAAAATTGTTCTCTTAACTTTTATAACTTGTAATTAAATAGAAACCTTGCGAATTTCCTACCATAATTTTTTGTTTATACATTTTAGTAATGTATATTTCATAATAATATATCTAATCCTCGAAATATGATATACGAATAATGTATATTCCAGACATTAACAGTCCCATAAAAACAAATGGTGATTTAGTGGCTAAAGTCTTGCCTTGCAATCCATTCCAGATCAAACAACCGCTAACATACCAAGCGTTGCCTATCTTCTGGCAACCTCTTCCCTAGTCATACCACAGCCTACCATTTCCCCACCTTTGATCTTTCCTCAACTCTATCTTTCCAATCATTTCTATTCCCTTTCTTTATGAACTATTTTTGTTTCTTTATTTACTCTCTTTGTTCTTTTTGTCATCAAAAATTTTATTTGGCTGATAAACCTTTCAAAAATTCAAATATTTTAAATCCTATCCTTTTTCCACCACATTTTCCTATCGATACCTCCTAGGAATACCACTAAGTTCTCGTACGGGATTTTTCGTTTAGCTTTTCACCCGAGTCAACAGCCAAACTTTATTCAGTGCTACAGCCAATAACTAGTTCTAAGTTTTATATGTATTCGTTTTATGTGGGCAGCATTATTTTTAAACATATATTAATTTTATACCCACGTTAGGTGAGCAGGAATTTTAATTTTCCTTTTTTATTGTAGTCGTCAAGCCAAACCGAACCTGCCCCGCCCAACCCTACATTCACAACAATACTACGCACCATGGTTGTATGATTGGCTCCGGGCCAGGTTTCGGGGAGGCGCATATGTATACCAAAATATTAATAAATTGTATTTGCTTGATTGCTTGCCTTGTATTGCAATCTAAAGGTCGTGCGTTCGAAGCACAGACAGGTTGGATGTAGTTGTTTTTTTTAACTTTTTTTTTTATATATATATTTTATATTAACGAGCGTTTCATCAATAAATTTAGAATGACCAAAAGTGAACATTATTTACAAGAAAACTGCAAAGAGAGTATAATGCTTACTCTAGTTTTTATTAATTTCAAAATAATGCTTCTTAATACACTAAATAATTGCCTAACTCTTTATTTAAAATACAGCCACAGAGAGAAAGACTCGGCACTCACCTGTAAAACCCCTAAACGCAGATAATTTTATTGTAAACTCATTGTAATATTTCCTTAATACGTTATATCGCAGTCATATAAAACTTATGAGCGTGTCATAATGTGTGCTCCTTGACGAAACAAGTATTTTTTATTTTATTTTAAAAGTATATTTTTGACCACAGATTCGGTGTGACCTACTCCTAAAATACCTAACGTTCAATTTTAATGCAATTTCAACGAAATTTGAATTTTTTATAACAAAATTTAATTTTTTATTGCTAACGCATTTGCCAAATTTTTAATTGAAAAATCGTGTTTAGAATTTTTGTTCACCATACACTAGACATAGCTTGATGAAATTATTATAGAATAATCGTCGAGCCTTACCTTACAATTTGAGAAAGATTTCATAGAAATTGCTTTAGCCAATCCAGAGTAATGATTGAACAAATATAAAAAAAAATCATACGGATCGAATTGGGAATATCCTCCTTTTTTAAATTTATTTTAAGTCGATAAAAAGTTCTATATACCAAGACTGAATACTTTGCAAAAAGACTTAAAACTGGAATTAGAATTAATTAAAAAGTGGTCTGCTCTTTCAAAAAATGTGGTAGTCGCCGCAGTTGCTTGTAAAATCAGATTTTTCGAAGTTCCCAGTCAACCAGATTTTTTTATTCTGCAAAAAAGTGCAAATATTTTCAGGATTCTTTCGCCTGATTAACGTAATGGTATTTGTTCTAAAACGCGTACTCCTATTACTAGCTAACACCACGTGCATATGCATTGGTTCCAGCAATCAGAAGATTCATTTGCGCCCAATTTATAATGCTTTAGGTGCATTGAAAGTAGCGGCTCTCCCAGTACTTCATTCTCTTCCAAGGAAGACATTATTGGAGCTTTTTGGGGTATTTAAAAACTAGTTCGTAGAGGCCCCCCATCTACCCTTGTAGCTTTAGCTTACTTGGGCAAAGGTGAAACATTGGACGAAGTAATTCTTGAGAAACTCGAATATTTCCTATGTATTGTATAGTAGACAGGCAATAAAAAACATTAGTAGTCTAACGAAGTTCGAAAAAATATATATAGAAAATAAGTCCCAGTGATAATATTCCACCCATCCTGGTTGTTTCGAAACCTAGAATACGAAGATGGAGTGGTTTCGTGAAATAACTAACCATATTTTACCACCAGCAAGATATTATGCAATTGTTAAATGAAAAATGGCAACAGATTATATGTGACCATTAATTAAGTGAAGTGCTTGTGTAGGAAGAACAGCTTTACATTTCGCTACAAATGTTCCACACACAGCCTATTCTGTACGGAAATGTGTGATTATGGAGGAAATCCTGAAAATGGTTGCAACATTTAAAATTCGGAAGAAAATGTCTAGGATTCGGAAGATTCATTGACCGAAAAATCGGACTGAACCTGATGTGATTTTTGCATTAAAAAAATATTTATTTGCATTTCACCGATTTTCTCGATTTTATTATTAAAAACTTGAAACTTATGATAAATAACTGTTTTTATGCATTTAACGTTCTTAATAACCCATGTTTCAAACACTCGCACCTGAGTAACTGAATCATCAAAACAAAATGAGAAAAGTGGGGTTTAATGAGGGTGCAAAACTAAGTCACTAAACATTTCAACTGTACTTTTTACTACAGAAACAATGTGTCTTTATTCAGAACAAATAATTTAACCTTTGTGGTGTAAAATATTATTTGTATTACACCCTCTGATGTATAAAGATAGCGAATATAACACTTTTGAATATTCTAGAACTCTCATAAATGTCTAAAGATAAGAGAAATAACCGAGATCGTACATGCAAAATTATATTTTGAGTTACTATTTTGAGTCATACTGCAACTATTTTTAAAAACATTGGTGTTTTTGAAAAAAATGCATTATATTTGAGATTGACTAAGATTAAGAAATGGCGAAGGATTCGGTTTTAAGTAAGGACGCGTGCAGCGAAAGATTCGATACTATTTTAAGTATGAATATAAAGTTAAATTAAATGGGAAAAAACTTTTTAAAAATAAGCTTTGATCCCTTCACAGCGCTGTAAAACCCTTCAAAATTAAATAAATTAAAAAAGTATAAATGAAAATTATTCGCTATGAAATCCTATACTAAAAACATGTAATGTATTTTTTTGTTAAAACTGGAGAAAAAAATGTTTCTATCTTCTTAGACTTATAACTTTATAATTATTCAATTTACGGCAAAAAGCTATATGTAGGGAACTAGATTCTAAACAAAAAACCTCTCTATAAATTTTTTGTAAGATGTACCGTCACGGAGATATGGGGCAAAAACTGTTCGTTTTTTCAAGATAGCGGCCAAATGGGATGGCCACCGACCCCGGAAACCCAATTTTAAACTTACACCCCCCCACACACAACTATACCTATACAAAATGCAAGGTTTGCCTCAAAAAATTTAACATTTCAATGGACTAAATAAAATAATAACTATGTATTGCCCGATACGGCAAGCTTGTTCCACGAGGCAGTGCTTCACCAGTTTTGCAGTAAATCACTAGGTATCTATACCTATCTAGAGCCCTGCCTCATCTAGTGGGGCAGCTTAACGTCATTTCGCGTTAATGTGGACACACCGGACAAAACCACCAAATTTTTTTCAGATACTAGTTAGGTGCGTAGCTTTCGATTTTTGATAGGAACCAACTCCTCCATCGGCCATCCTGGATTTTATAAAGGCCATTTTGAAATGTAGGTATGTTATCAATATCTCGGCTTCTAAATCACTTAGGACCACAAATTTGGTATCTAAGTATACATATTTGGGGTCAGGGAATACAACTACACAATTTTTAAATGTATAACACTATATATTTATTCACTAATATATGTACCAATTACAAACTATTCACATTTTCTAATATGTGTTGTTATTTTGTTTCAGATTGAATTGTAATACAAGATGGATTGGAACAAGTGCATGATCTGTCAGAAAACAACTTCAGAAAATCTAAAATGTCCACTCAATGCGCATGTAATTGAATACAAGACAACAGCATACCGGTCTTTCTTGGACAATATCAATGAGTCTGGAAGCTTGGAGTCATTGCTAGTGAAACTAAATTTTGGAAGCGACATGAGTGCGGATGAACTGGTCCGAAACCATGGCCCATGGTACAAATCTTGTTACGTCAAGTTCAGCAATTTGAAGTTGGATAGAGCTAAGAAGCGGGGAAATACTTCAGGAAGCAGCACAACTGTGGAGAAACGATCCCGGCGTGAAGCGAGTAACAAAATGGCTTTTTTGTTGCCGTGGAAGCGATGGACTCCTTCATGAATTTCGAACATTAACAGCTGATACGAGCATATGAAAAATGGCAACAGAACTGCAAGAAACCTAGTTGTTGGCAGCATTAGAAGTTGGTGATCTCATTGCCCTTGACGCCAAATATCATCTGCGGTGTTATACAGCACTGAGAAATTTCTACCGGTTTCACCTAAGGAAACTAACTAGTGCAAGATTTGGTGGGACTATCTGCAGAGGAAAGTCAGATACAGGCTACAACACTTGTGGAGCTATATACTTATATAGAGAACTGTGTGGAAGATGGGACCTTCTATTTTAAATTTTCAAAGTTGCATGAACACATTTCATGCAACTCTCTACCTTAAACTTCTACTTTAAATTTTCAGCTGTTAATGCTCGAAATTCATGAAGGAGTCCATTGTTTCCATGACATAACAAACACACCATTTTGTCACTCGCTTCACACCGGGATCGTTTCTCCACAGTTTTGCTTCCTCCTGAAGTATTTCCCCGCTTTTTAGATCTATCCAACTTCAAATTGCTGAATTTGCCGTAACAGTTCATCCGCACTCATATCGCTTCCAAAATGTAGTTTCACTGGAAATGACTCCAAGCTTCCAAACTCATTGATATTGTTCAAGAAAGACCTGTATAGTGTTGTCTTGTCTTCGATTCCATGTGCATTGAGTGGACATTTTAGATTTTCTGAAGTTTTTTTCTGACAGATCATGCACTTGTTCCAATCCAACTTGTATTACAATTCAATCTAAACCAAATAAAAACCATATTAGAAAATGTGGACACGCCGGACAAAACAGTTCATCGGTGAATAGTTTGTAATTGGTACGTATATTAGTGAATAAATATTTAAAAAGTGTGTAGTTGTATTCCCTGACTCCAAATATGTATACTTAGACACCAAGTTTGTGGTCCTAAGTGATTTAGAAGCCGAGATATTGATATTATCCTATATTTCAAAATGGCCTCTATTAAATCCAAGATGGCCGACAGAGGAGTTGGTTCCTATCAAAAATTGAGAGCTACATCCTAACTAGTGCGTCGAAAAAATTTGGTGATTTTGTCCGATGTGTCCACATTTTCATAAGCTGCCTTACTAATTAGCTTGTCACGTTACGAGCTGCCACTGGGTTAGGTATTGCGCTGCAGAGCAATGTTCGTGTTACAATTCCTTTTTTCCACGTTCTTATGCATTTTATAAAATAATACTCTAAATAAAAAAAATTCCTCATTTCATTAGCTACAACTTACTCGCTTACATGCAGTTATTTTGAAAAATAAATAATTAACTCGATCCACATTTTTTCGCTGTAAACTACACGAAAATGGCAACTCTTGCATTAATATTAATTTATTTTTCATATCATAACAAATAGTATGTAATGCTAACGTTTCAATTTTTGCGATAACAAGTGACAGATATAGATGAAAAATGTGAAAATAGAATTTTTCGGAAAAAGATGAAAAGTGCAATTTTCTCCACTTTCGCAATTCCAATTCAAATCATCACCTCAAAAATATGTTTTGTTACGTGTCTTTACATAACAATTTTGTATTTTTGAGAGTTTCAGGAGTCTCGCTCTTCAACTAACTATTTCAAGCTTTTATAAACTTCTGAACCTTTTTAGGAATTCATTCACATTTATTTATCAGTGATATAATATATCACTGATTATGTCGATTATTATAAATAAATTACTTTAGATAAAGATAAAGAACATTTAAAACATTTATAGGACCAATAATGTCTACTTTATGATTAGTAATATTACTTCCACATCCACGTAGTGAAGTGGAAGTATAGTAACGGTAAATGAAGTTTTGATTTTTTTTTCTCAAATAAGCTTAACATGTCATGAAACGTCGCGATTTTAAGTTTGAGCAAAAAAAAATTCTATCTGTCGTTCTTCTTTCTGTAATTTTTTTATGCGCACGATTACTCTGGAACGGTTTATGATATTGACTTGAAATTTAGTATACCTATGTATTCTAACGAGATCTGGAACTTAATTGTATTTTGATGTCCATTCCGTTGAAATATTGAGGAGTAAATGGGGGTAAATAGCTAAGTAAGTAAAGCAGGCAAGTAAAAGCCCAGAAAATTGAGTAAATCTCAATTATAGTGTATGTACGAGAAGCCAAGGTCTCATTTAGCCATCCCCACAATAACCCCATTACCGCCCTACTATTAAAAAAGTAAATAAATAAAATTGTAATTTATATATAATAAAATACAATGCAATACAATACAATACAATACAATACAATACAATACAATACAATACAATACAATACAATACAATACAATACAATACAATACAATACAATACAATACAATACAATACAATACAATACAATACAATACAATACAATACAATACAATACAATACAATACAATACAATACAATACAATACAATACAATACAATACAATACAATACAATACAATACAATACAATACAATACAATACAATACAATACAATACAATACAATACAATACAATACAATACAATACAATACAATACAATACAATACAATACAATACAATACAATACAATACAATACAATACAATACAATACAATACAATACAATACAATACAATACAATACAATACAATACAATACAATACAATACAATACAATACAATACAATACAATACAATACAATACAATACAATACAATACAATACAATACTATACCGTACCGTACCGTACAGTACAGTACAGTTCAATACAATACAATGCAATGCACTGCAATACGATACAATATAATACAATACAATACAATACAGTACAGTACAGTACAGTACAGTACAGTGCAGTACAGCACAGCATAGTACAGCACCGCACAGCACAGCACAGTACAGTACAGTACAATGCAATACAATACAAACAGCACAACACAACACAACACAACACAACACAATAAAATACACAATACAATACAACATACCTTTACTCTTGGTATTAGTTATGATGAAAATAAGCACCATGTACACTTTCAGATTTTAATTTTGTAGCAATATTTCCACATTTTTTTCCAGAAAGCACATACACATCGGCTTAATACATACACTTCTTAATATACAGGGTGTTCGACTTAAAACCATGTTCTCGATAACTAAAACAGATATTTGAATTCTGTAAAGGTATTCACTAGAATATACAAATAACTTGTTGAGTAAAAACGGTGATTTTGCAAATTGAGATCTAGATGGCGTTGCAACGCAAAAAAATTATTCGATCCTAGGAACCTTGAAATGAGGTGCAAGTAATGGGACATTACATTCTGCAACTGTTATAATACGAATAATTCTCAAAAAATCATTTTTTTCGATATATTTGCACTCCAATATAATTTTTTTAAGTATAAAAATTGCCATAACTTTTTTAAAATAAATTTAAGACGATAAGTCCCTAGGGACATTTTTCATAGTGAATCGAGCTAATTTAGATAGTAATGAAACACATTTATTTCAAAACATAACATAACTTTTTTCAAGTAAAACAAAGGTGGCTGCAACTGCTATTTGGAAATAACAGATTTTGACATTTCTGTTTATTGTGTATTGTATAATTATGTTGTATGTTCGATTGAATTTCATAGTATAAATTGCAGACCTATGGTTACATCAGAAAAAAATATGATTTTTGTTACATAGAAAATTACATTGAAGTTTAAATATTTCGAAAACCAGTGACCTTTCGAAAATTATTCATATTATAAAAGTTGCTTAGAACGTAATGGGCCTTTTGACTATATTCTTAAATCTCAAAATAAATATGTTTATTTGAATCAGGGTTTAACAAAAAAATAAACATTTATTCCGGCAATTTGAACACTCATTTGACCTTGAGGTTGAGTGACGTCACACATCCCGGACTTATGTTGGCAGTATTTGCCAAAACGCCTAATAGCCACTAACATCACACCACAACTGACGCATGTTTATTGATTACGCTTTGTTTTGAGGTTATGTTCTATGTGTTCCTTTACGAATTGTGTTGTTTCTGTATAATAGTGGATGAAAATGTAGCCAGGATTTTCTAAAGGAAATGCAGAAAATCTGCCGAAAGTTGATTGGACATAAATGTTGATATTTGTACATGTTGGTACAAAGCACTCTTTAAACATTTTCTAAACACAAAAATCCAAACTTAAGAGAAACGACTGTCAAAGTGTAAATTTCAACGTTAACTGTCAGAAAGCAAGGAACCAACTTTATGATACACCGGTATGAAGATCGTAGACTCCTCGACGTCACTTAGGTGAGTGAGTGAAGTCACGTTAAAAGCGCGTGCTTTATTTCCACACATTTGATTTTTTTCTTCGATATAAATCATGCTAAAAAAAAAGAAAAAAATACGGCGAATCTTTTTTATAAAACATATAAAGCAATAAAAAAAAATACTGAAAAGGCCCATTCCCCATCACATTCACCTTATTTGAACATTCCTAGTATCGAACAATTTACTTGCACTGCAACGCCATCCATACCTCAATGTGTAAAATAACCATTTTTACTAATAACTAAAGTCATTTATATATTCTAGTGGATACTTTTTACAGAATTCAAATATCTTTTTTGGTTATCTAGGAAAACACGCCGGGAGTTTTGAGTGGGCACCCTGTATATTATAAATATTATTTATTCCTTCAAAAAAGGGTGAATGAAAATTGTCAAGAATAGTTCTTAAGAGACACTTACTTACCTACCTAGTTTGGTTAATTCTGGAGAAAAAGTTTTACATCTTTTATATCAGAAACGATCCTGTTTTCGATTAAATTTATATATGTATAATAAACGTGTCCTATGTTCACGTATTCGATGAATTCCTGAAGCTTAAAGAATCAACCACCCTGTATGGAACAGATAGCCCAAATATAACACTTGCGAAGACAATCTTTTCCTCCTGATAAAATACATTGTGAATTTGGTATGTAAAAGAATGTTGAAAAAATTCTTCTTTACCTTGGTTTAACTTTTTTAATAAATACCGCACTTAAACAAAATACACCAGTGCAACGATCCTTAATATTAGTGGTAAATTAATAATATTGATTAACTTATCGCAAGGTAATTCTTTCAGTGAATCCCACTTTTTGAAGTAAATTCATTTAACACAACACTAAAATACCAACTTACCACCAATTACAACAACAATGAATGCGATTACTAGAAGTAATGCCAATTATTACCAAAGTTTGGTAATACCAGGCTTTCTATAAAAAAATTATTTATTTGCATTTGGTATAGCTCTGCGTAATATACATAAATACTATCTAACAAGAAGTTTATCTAAAACACGGCAGTTCACACATCTCTGATGATCTTCTTACATGACGGATATGGCCCACTTTCAATAGGAAGTATTATATCATGCTATTTTACAGATTTCAAATTTGAAATAAAAATTTTAAATGTAACGGGTGTTATCATGCTTAATAATTATTTGCAATCGGCAACGCCCGAATGTGCAACTTTAATTTATTTCATGATAGTCATGTGGAACCGTAATAACATTTTAAAGTAAAATTGATACATCACTTAATCTACGTAGTTAGTTCGAACTTGAGCGACACACTGAATATTGCAGTTCTCTCGCACTTCCTCGTATTTGTATGTGTGTTTGCAATATTATGCTCTAAAATTACAATAAAACGTAATTTATATAAAAATGGGAGTTTACACGCCTCTGGCGTTTATCCCATGTGACGCATATTGCCCAACTTCAATAGAGATAATTCTACCATACCAATTTACATATGTTCCAAGTTTGAAATAAAAATTTTTAAGAATAGAATAGAATAAACTTTATTGCTGTAGATCTTACTAACAAGAAGACATTAGCATTGTCAAAGTAATGAAATATTTAAAACTTAAAATAAAATAAAATATATGAAACATTAAAAGTATATAAAAGGAGAGCAGCAAGAGGAAACAAAAATTCATTCAACTAAAATTAGCCTAAAATTAAAAGGATAAAAGAATTCGTTAAACTATTGCCTATAATATAATATAATTAACGAATAATACAATTATTTTTTTTTTGGTATTTAAAAAATCACTAAAAGAATAAAATGCATTTTCAAATCAATACAATTTAAGCTGTTTTCTAAATGAATTGGTATTATTTATGGATTTTAATTCTCCTGGCAGGGCATAGTAAGCCTTAATAGCGTTATAATATGGACCTTTTTCATAAAAACTGTGGTGATGAACTGGTATTCTAAGATCTGGCCCATGTCTTGTTGTCATTACTCGATATATATCGTTATTTCTTATAAACTCAGTTGTATTTTGTTTAACGAACAAGACTAATTTGTATATATACAGGGAAGAGATGGTAAATATTTTCAATTCTTTAAAGAATGGTTTACAGGAATCTCTGTAAGAGGCATTCACCATATACCTAATTATTCTTTTTTGATTAATTAATATTTTCTGCCAATATAGGGAGGAACCCCGGAATATTATAGCATATTCTAAAATACTTTGCACATATGAAAAATAAAATATTCTTAGGCTGTCTATTGAAGGCTGGTTTCTAATAAAACGTATTAGATAACAGGACGAATTTAATCTTGATATCAACGTATTAGTGTAAAATTGCCAATTCAACTTACTATCTAGCGTTATGCCAAGAAATTTCACATTGTCCGTTTGTTTAATTCAGGAAGCCTTTAATTGAACATACAACGAATAATCAAAGTCAGTAGTCGGAGAAAACATAACAAGGATAGTTTTATTTCCATTTAGGTTCAAGTCGTTCGAGACACAATGCTCAGTCATACTTGAAGATATTATAGTAAATTTATTTGCACAAGCTTCAGTTGTCATACATGAATTATCATCAGCGTATTGATATAAAGTATCTATATTGATATGATCTTTTAAGTCGTTGGTATACAGAATAAACAATAGAGGCCCAAGTATAGATCTTTGGGGCACCCCTTGTAATACATGAACTTTATCTGAATAAAATGTCTGAAGTATTCCATTCTTAAAAGTTGTTACAGCAGTGACTTGAAATCTATCAGTAAGGTGTAACTGAAGTAGTTTGTTATATGTGCCCCATACACCATAACAGTCTAACTTGTCTAACAAAATTGAATAACTAATGGTATCGAAGGCTCTTGACATATCAAAATAGAAGCAAGCTATCTTTAAATTTAAATCAAGTGCTGTAATAATTGTAAAAAATGAAATCATTCTATTATAAAAGGACTTCTCAATAATCTTAGATTAAGTATTACAATACTTATCGTGTTTACAAGGAGCGGTCTATACACGCACACACGTACACATTTTTATTAAATACTAAATTCTTCAAATAAATTTTAGATGAAGAATATTCCACATTAATATAGTCTATACTTTTAGCATTTTGGTATAATACAATTATATTTAATACATTTACCAGTTCAAAAAATTACCTAATCATGATTTGATCGTTCATTAACGAAAATAATACATATAACATACTGTGTAAAACAGATAAATATATTTAGCTATGGTTCCAACTAATACGATTTACATTGTTAGTGTTAACAGAAACCCCACCCTTCTCAATGTCAGCTTAGATTAATATTTTCATTAATCTTTTGGACAAGCAAGAACTTTGTATGTATATACATGTGGTGTCCAGAAAACACTGCGACAAAATGACCCACAAATATTAAACAATGAACTAAATATTTAACTATTTAAAATAAATTTACCTTACTTAGAAATATCCTTAACTTTTTAACATTAAATGTTTGGAAAACTTTAAAATTTTGTTAAATTATTGAATAATTCAATGTATTGACTTGACCAAAATCTAGAACTATTCTCTGCTCTTCACGAAAGATGTATGTCACATATCCGTTAGTAACTCGCAACTACTTTACATCTTTTTGATGGAAAACTAATAGACGTTATGGTGATTATTGTGCAGAACTTCAGCAGCAGATCGCATACTAAGAGGCCGAAATAATTACTTAAGATGCATATTTGATACCAGCTTATACCCACGGCTACGCTTGCGGGGATTCCTCACCTTTTTCTCACCATCTCATCTCTCTCCCTATTTCACCATCTCCAGCACTCTCCCATTATCTCTTACACTATCTCATCATCTTCCACACTATCCCACTACGTCCTTCACCAACTCTCCATCTTCTCCACTATCCCACCAAAAATTGAAAACCTTAACCCTTATATGCCAAATAATGAAATAAATAAAAACATACTTGTTGTCAAATATAACAATTTCTTTTTAAACCAATAATATCAAAATCAAGAAGTATTGTGTAACGTTTTACTCAATCTGTATATTTGTGAAGCTACATTTTTATATTATTTGTATTTCAAGAAAAGAGACAAGAGTCTCTATGTACACAACTTTTCCCTTTAATGAAAAAAAAAATCTGTTCCAGAGAACTAGTAGAAATATTGTATGTAATTTGGTATGGCTCGGCGGTGGTTCCGTCGAAACTTTTTTCATGTTAAATGTTACACACTAAATATATAAAAGTTATCTGCTGAATACCCAAAATAAAATTTTTCAATAATCATGTAAGCAGAAATAAAAGATATTATTTTTTTAAAATGAAGTAAGAATCATAAAATGAGGAGGAGGACATCTCTATAGGAGTAGTTAGAAAGCGGAGCAATTATCCTTATTAGTCTAAGAGCTGGCATTAATTTGAAAAGGTAGTGAGCTCCCGTCTTCCGCTCGGTAGCCTGAAAGTGTAGGCAAAGTATACACTTTTTTAATTAGGCCCTTAGCCCGATGTGCAGAGGGTCATGGGGTACGGCAGAGGCAGCAAAGGGCAATTTTTTTTTAACGAACTTCCGATCGAAATGCTCGGTAGCACTTACTATACGTATTTGACATAGCGAAAAAATGAATAGAATACTCCGCAGACCTGCGGCGCAAAGTTCAAAAAAAGGTAAAAAAAACAGTGACCAAACTTGGCGGAAATTGTTCATTTCTAAGTCCTTTTTTTTCGAAAACAACATGGCAGGCAATTCTATGCAACCAATTCGCATGAAACATTCGCCAAAATTTCCAAATTTGAGTGCCTAAATTTAAAATGGCCAAAAATAGGTCTAAATCCATCACTTCGACTCTTGTATGTAGTTGAGATTAAACATCCTCGGGGGATATGTCCCTAACTCATCAGGCGTGGTACGCATATGTAATTCGTTTTATACATATTTATTTAGTTAGGCACTGAGTTATTTTTACTTTATACAAATTGAATTTTATTTATCAATATACACACGTATGCGCGTATTAACTGAATTCAAGCCTTTCTCATTGAACTCCTTACCTATATCTAGTTTAACATCTCGTGCAACTCTGTGGGCTGAATCGACAATTGATTTTTAAGAAACTTCACCCAGTTCATTAACGTCTGTTCTGGACCTCAATTACAGACTAGAAACTAAAGAGGTAATTTTAAAAGCTATTAGTAATAAGACACATAAGTACGTCAATGGAAAGTGGTAGAGTGGCAAATTAATCTAAGTAAAGATTTTTTCTTTCCCGTCTGTTTCAGTACTCGGGTCCTAAGTCGTTAAGAGTTTTAACGTATCGCCCTGAGACGGGAAACAGATTGCAACCGTTGCAGAAGACTTGACTTTCTCCTTCAGCATATAAATTCTTGTTGTGTCCTTCAGACGCAAGGTGGTAAGATCGTCTACAGTCCCAACGTAGTTTCATCAAGTCTAGTGTACGTTAGGAACAAATTGAAAATAAGCGTTTATATCACCAGTATATTCGCAAGTTTGGCGAAGGCGCTAGTGATAAATGAACAATTTAGTTTTCTGTACATAATAATTTTTACAAATTATAGTATATTATTACCCGGAGGTAATCCTACTGTAGTTTTCGCAATATGTTCTTTCAAGTCGAAGCTAAATAGGAGGTCATTAGAAAGGGTGAAGAAATTTTTTTGTAAATAATTGAACCGTTTTCAAAAAAGTCACTAAAGATTATGAAATCAAATGTCATCCAGTCGCCTGCTTAAATACCTATCATCGATACTGAAGTTTGTATAATAACGAACAACTAACGATACCAAACGTACGTTTAACCGACTTTAAAATCAATATTATCGACGAAATTTTATTTCATAATATCCACCATTCCACTATCCCACCATCCCCAATCTTCTCTCACTTTCCCGCCATCTTTCTCCACATCTTCACCACCTTCAATTCAAAGTAGCCTATAAGTCAAAAAGATGTCTATTGTCTACACGTGTACAAAATTTCATCGAAATATGATGACCCCAACATATTTACATAAAAGTAATAACTCGATGAAGATCATCAATACGGCTCTGTAAAACTCATAAATTGCTCATGTGCACCTCCGTTAAAGCTGAAAACCTATCGAGGATAAATCTATCAAAACAAAATCAGGAAGTAAATAAACGAACTGAAACCAATATGCTGCGTAGATCCAACTGCTTTGTGGGGACTAAAAGAAAACATCACACGAACTGCAACGGGAACACAAAGCGATATACGTATAACTCGGATAACAGCTAAAACTCTAACTGAAGGAAACCAGGAAAAACGTAATCAGAAGAGCATAACGAACTGACGTGAAGAACTCAGAAGCTTTGTCGAAGATATAACAATTCTTATATACAGCGGATTCCTAAAGAACTGGAGTCACATACTAATCAAAATGATAGTAAGGACCTTTTCCAAACAGTAAGGGCGATTACAAACCCAAACTGGATCAATTAAGGAGTTCATCGGTACTTTTAAGAACTGACAAGGAGGTTTGAGGCAAATACATAGAGAGAGATTTTCGAAGGTACTACTTTGAGGCATAAATGACTGGCAGCAGGACTACGAACGAGAAACTTCAATCTTGAAATTAGAAGTGGGGGCAGATATACAAAAACTAAAAACTGGAAAAGCAGCTGAGGTCGACAACATCACGACTGATGCACTTAAGTGAAGAGACTATCTCACAAAATAAGCCAAAAAATATGGGAGACCGGAGTCTGGTAGGATGATTGGAGAACCACAATCTCTATACAACTACATAAGAAGAGAAGATGTCTGGGACAACTGCAGATCGCTGAAATTGATACCCGAAGCTAGTCTAGAATTCAGCATTATTTGTCTTGGCAAATACTTCTTGAGCAAGCAGACTTCGAAGCAGGCTTTGTCAATGACGCAGTACTAGAGAGCAAATACCGAATTTACGACCTTATCAAACAGGCAGCAACTTTATCTCGTAGACTACTGTAAGGCTATTGGCAATGTCGAATGGAACAACTATGGGCAATATTATCAGAGATCAGAACAGCCAGACATCTGGTCTTGGTATTCGCTAACTCTGCTTTGATGAAAGTCGACAACTCTAACTCCGACGAATGTAACGTAGGTAAAGATGCTGTGCTAAACAGGGCTGTGTTTTGTTACAAATTATCTTCACTATCATATATAGTCAACACGTGAACACGTTATGCGAGGAGTGCTAGAGAGGGTGGAGTAGCTATAGATGGAACTAAGATTTCTAACTTGAGGTTTGCAGATGATACCACCTTAGTCGCAGTAAACGAGGATGAGCTCATGTACTTACTAAACAACCCTCAAACAATGATAGTGTTTAACTGTCAATTGCAATAAAACGATAATCACGATTGTAAACCGAGCAAATGAGAACCACCCAGACACGTCAAGGATAGGTGCGCGTGAGGTAGTAAACAAGGTTGAAGACGATGTCTCAAAATGTTAGTTATTTCATGCCGCTCCATTTGATTTTATTTCGATGAGAACATGCTTCTTAATCACGTAATCCCAAGTCAGATCGCAGAACCCGCGTGGGGCTGAGAAATATATTGTTATTAATTAATAATAAATAATTTAAAAATAAGCGATTTGATGCCGGCTGAAACTGAAATGGTGTAAAGTTTATGATTGAGTAAACAAAAAAACATAGCCAGACTCTTGAACAATGGTGGGTTAACCATCAGACCATTATGCAAAAGTTAATAAATAAATAATTTTTCAAATTAAATGATGCCGACTGTTTATATGGTATAACAAATACATAAACATGCATAAAAATAATAGTCAGATCTCTCGGTGTGGGTGGAAAAGTCGTCAGATCGCTTAGCAGGTTTATTAATTATTGATATTATTCCACCAACCAACCGCTGTCTGACGATGATTTTTATAAATTATCCTATTACACCTATTGCATATTGCAATATGGAATAATTTCAAATAAATGATTATATAAAGTTTTTATTTTATTGCCTATTAAAAAAAATATATGATTAATAAGAATTATTTTGTTTTTAAATTTTAATAAATAGAATAAAGTTTTTATTGTACCTATATTAGAAACATAATTATTTTCATGTTAAATAAATATTATTTGTTTTTAATAAACGAAATACAGATTTTATTGTTTATTAGAAAAAAATATATTTTAATAAGAAACACTCTCTATATATTTTGTTTTATATTTTAATAAATGAAATAAAGTTATTATATCAAAACATATGTTTAATGAATTTTCACCTCCACCATGTTTATAAGAACTAAATTTTAACACCTAAAATTGTAGAAGTAAATAAATATTGCAAGGATTTTTTCTACGGATTTGAAATTTTCGTCTAGGGATTTCTACGAATATTTTCAATGACTCCAACGGAATTTTAGAGCAGTAACGACGATGCAGCTAAAGATCGGTTCGTGGATAAATTGGACGATATCGAGGACGAAATGGACAACTTATCATAAATTCATTGAAAAGATTATAAAGCTTCTGAATGGGGCGAGCGTAGAGGCGACTTCAATGTGAATGTCAGTCGATATTCCGTTGAAGCAACGTCGAGCGCGGTTAGTACTTGGATGGGTGACCCATCTTGGGAAATACAGCGTTCTCGTCCCACCTTCTAGCGGCTTGTATATCAGTGTATACGCAGAAGTTACGTAATTTCAGACGAGGATTACGTAGTGGATTGGCCATCCTTCGGAGGGGATGTAAAGCAGGCGGTCCCTTGTCTATTAAATGTTAGGCAAGTAAAAGATCCCTACTCTTCATAAGGGAAGAGGTTCGGCAAAATTTCCAGGTTGGGGGTAGCTCGTCTCCTGGCATCGGTGATAGGCCCTGGTGGCGGAAATAGGCCGATGTTAAATAGTTAAAAAAAAAAAGCTTCTGAATCTCGACACACGAATAAAACAAGCTTTTATTTATCAGAACCGATATAAAAAAAGATAAGATATAAAAGGAACATTTTTTAGAAACTGTCAAACATAGACAGATTTATTGGTCATATATACATAAATTATGTTTTGACACGTCAAAAAATGTAGCAAAAAAGCCAACACAAAGGTGGTTGTCTTAAATAAGAAAAAGAAACACAATAAATAAAACAAATAAATAAAGTAGAGTAAATAACAATAAAGCACATAAAATAACGAACAAATAATCATTATCACACATAGAGTAAGTTTATGAAATTAAGCGAGAAAAATCAGTTGACAAGAATTCGTCAAACTCATAGAATGCATTTTCAAGGAGAAATCATTTAATTACATATTTAAAGCGAGTACATTCAAGTGTTTGTACAGCAATCGGTAACACGTTGAAAAATTTTCTGCATAATAGCATGTGCCATTTCTGGTTTTTGAAAGTCAGAAAAAATATATGTTACCCCCATTACGAGTTGAGTACGTATGTACACTTTCACATGTTATGTAATTATTTAAGTTATTTTTAACATGGACAAGGCACAGGGTAAAGTCAGTATCTTAAGACTTATAACAGCATCCCTACAATCATCCCTATATGATAACCTAGCAACGATTCTGACAGCCTTGCAGTGAAAAAACTGATGAGGTATGTGCCGAGTGGCCCCATATTAAAATGGCATAAATAAGGGAAGATTGAATTATTGCATGATATGCAGATGTAGGACGTGTGTTCCTCCCATGTTAACTTACTGTCCAAAATAACGCCCAAAAATTTAACGCAATGAGAGGTCATCTGTACAGAGTGCTGTCTTAAAGAAAAAAATCATAGTCTCTGTTTTATCATTATTTAATACTAGCTTATTGTTTAAAAACCAATTGTGAACCATAGACAGACTGTTTTGAGCCTCTGATAATAAAATGTTACAATCTTTATGGGAATGAGCCAATGTTGTGTCATCAGCATATAGAGTGAAATTTGTTGAGAGACTACTGTTTGACAAATCATTCATATAAATAAGAAATAAAACCGGTCCCAAAATTGTCCAATAGTCCAATATAGTATCAAAAATAAATTTAAAAAATGTTAATAGTTAACTGTATTTGTTTATTGGCTGAATGATAAAACCAACAGTTCGAAAACATACCAACTAAATAGAAAGCTTCTTAAATACATAAACATTATTTGAAATCATTCCATATTGCAATATGCAATAGTTGTAATAGAATAATTTATATAAATCATCGTCAGATTGCGATTGGTTGGTGGATTAATAGTCAAAAATCAACCTCTTACGCGGTTTGACGACTTTTCCACCCACACCGAGAAATCTGACTATTATTTTTTTGCATGTTTATGTTTTTACTATAACATATATGAACTTCATACGGCATAATTTAATTTGAAAAATTATTTTTCTGTTAACTTTTGCATAATGGTCTGACTGGTAACCCACCATTGTTCAAGAGTCTGACTATGTTTTTTATGTTTATTCAATCACAAACTTTACGCCATTTCAATTTCAGCCGTCAGCAAATAATTTATTTTTAAATTATTTATTATTAATTAATAACAATATATTTCTCAGCCCCACCCGGGTTCCGCGATCTGACTTGCGATTACGTGATCAGGAAGCATGTTCCCATCCAAATAAAATCAAATGGAGCGGCATCAAATAATCAACTTTTTGGGACATCGTCTCCCGGACTATGAGATTTGATGAAAAATACAAATGGCAAGAACGGAAACTTAGCAGTTGAACATAATTTGGTGTATCAGAAGTGCCTTAAAACGCACAATGTTAAGGCTTGCTAACACTCTAGTTTTGTCCATGCCTCTGAGACATAAATCGTTAAAGAGGTAAGCAGATACTGCATGGATGCTTTCGAGACGTGAGTCTAGAAACGTTTGTCACGAATTCCCTGGATAGCCCATTGCACCAACAGCTGGATTATCCAAGAAATACATCTTTCAAAGTGACGCATTCTCCCGAATCTTATCGCTTTTTAATTACATCAACGGGAGAGAGAGGTCAATATAGAACGGTTGGGACTTGGCAAAACCAAATGGTATAAGAGGCGTCAAAATGATGGGCTGATGTCACCAAGGATTTGATGGAAAAATATTTGGTGAGGCCGTGTGCTTAACAGGCAGCCACAATGGATGGTATAGTGCTGATAGACGTGCCATGCAACAAAGGGAGACTAACTAGAATAATACATGGATCACAAAATGTCTGTTAAGACTGTGAGAATAAACAGAAGAAAAACCATAAATTTTCAAAATTTTATAATCATTACCATGTGTAATGAAAATTATTGTTTCATAAGCTTACACTCTACAATAACATTGAAAAAAATAATGAGTTATATTTGCATTCAGTCTGCGGAATATGCACCAAAAAATTAAATAAATCACTTCTTATGTATCATCTCATTCCTGGTCACATAATCACATACCAAATTGCTCCAAATTTATAGGGACCTGAATTAAAAGCTTTTTAAATATGTTTATTTTTCAACAAAAGAAATAATGATCTAATAAAGTTCTGATACGGGCAGCAATTTTAGAGTAATCTAATATTTATTTGGGAAATATTTATATAGAACACACACAGTACAATTTTAGTATGGAAGGCTATGTTCATTAATGTATCTATTTAAAGGAAAACGGGATATCAATATTTGTTTTTGCTTTTTGTTCTAAATGAACGCACAAATCGATCTTACCACAGGCTACTTGATGGCAAGTTCATAAGAGTTGTTGGTGTAAAAAATACACTCGTTGAACTATTATGTGTCACACTTGTTCAATTGGAGTGATGTCGAGTGACCTTGCTGGCCAAGAAAACTTCAATATCAGATATCTACAGTGTGTTTCACTTGAAATGGTAAATCCCCAATAACTTTTTTATTTTTTTTTTTCGATTTGAATCAAATTTTACTTAAGTATAGAACAAATTAGGATCTACTTATGACCAGAAAAACATTCGCCTTCTACAAATCAAAGCCACCTGTGGTACCAAAATATGCGGAGAAAATCAGAAAATCATATTAAGCATTTTTTTATCTGAAAATTTTGTTAATGAAACTTGGTTCAGAATTATCTAAAAACCGTATGCCCAAAATTTAGTCAAAATTAAAAAATTGAAAAATTAAAATTTAAAAATTTTTAAAAATAATTATTTAAAAAAAAATGTAAATTGCTTGACAACTAATTGGCAGCTTAGGTTTAATTTCAAACAAAATTGTTATAGTATAGTTTTCTAAAAAAAAACTCATTAAAAAGATATTTGCAGACTTGGACATTATTTTAATCAGAATTTATATATTTTTTATTTTGATTAAATTTTGGACTTTTTGGACAATTCTGAACAAGTTTCATTAACAAAATTTTCCGATAAAACTATGCCTGATATAATTTTCTGATTTTCTCCTCATATTTTGGCACCGCAGGTGGGTTTGCATTTGTAGGAGGAGAATGTTCTTCTGGTCATAAGTAAATCCTAATTTGTTCCATACTTAAGTAAAATTTTATTCAAATCAAACCAAAAACTTATTGGGGTGTTACCATTTCAAGTGAAACACACTGCAGATATAAGTATTCTTATACATTAGCATTATGATGTCGAGTTTTCCATGCTGGAAAACTAGATTCTTTTAACCCTCAAAAGTAAGAGGCGATTACGGGCGCGCCTCTAATTTCGCTTATAAGAAACTTTAAGAAATTATGTTTTTTTTTTTAATTTAAAATAAAAATATTTGGGTTGATGTCATCTTGTTGCCGAGGCGACTAGACGTGCCTTATAGTCACCAATGGATACCCATAAATTTTTTAAAAGTTAAATAGGGACAACATGTAGAAAATATATTTACCTACGATCACTACTGTAAATAGTAAAAAACACACTACCTGCCATCTATGTAAGTTGAATTTTACATGTTGTAAACAAAACGCACCGTAAACAAATCGCACGGTAAACAAAACGCACGGAACACGCAAATATAGGTGGCTTAATTCGCTGACGCGGGGTTTAAAAAAACAAATGCACCTTCGTAATTTTCAAACGCTGTCAAAATTGACATAATATTTGTTGAATAATATTGTTGATTAGTAAACTAAATTCAGATTTTACTAAATAAATAAATAAATATGATCGTAGGTAAAGTATAGTACATAATTTGAGTTGTAAAGCAATTACACACTCATGGAAATACGCACTCCCCGCTACGCGACATCGTGAGTAACTTTTCCGTTCGTGCGTAATATGCTTCTTACAACACTCATTACGTAATATACTATTAAAGTATAAGTGGATGTGTTTGTAATATAATATATATATATATATATATATATATATATATATATATATATATATATATATATATATATATATATATATATATATATATATATATATATATATATATATATATATATATATATATATATATATATATATATATATATATATATATATATATATATCGGAACATTTTCAGTAATTGATAAGAAATATTAGTTAGTGTTTAATTAGGTATACAAACCAAAACTTTACACAGTGCTTCCCCTCCAACGCAGTAAATCATAGTATATACAGGAAATGCATCGATCGATATAGGGAAAAGTACGCACCAGAAAATTTTGAAAATTTATGGAGATACTAATGGCAGTGTGGCCAGTCTAACTAAAATAATTACAATCATCTGGCACTTCCGGTTATACCAGAAGTCGATACCAACTTGCCTATGTTAAATGGAACGCCCTATATATTTTAGGGTTCTCGAAAAGAGCATAAAATTCTGAGTCAAAAACATGTCACATACCCTATGCCTAAACCTAGCCGTTTCAGAGATATTTGACATTTTAATAAAAATTTGACAGGTGTAATGGTTTACAATAACCTTTATAACTTTCTTCGTGTTAAAGATACTCATTTGCTTTTTGG
The DNA here is from genome assembly GCA_936432065.2 of Rutpela maculata. Classification (NCBI taxonomy): domain Eukaryota; kingdom Metazoa; phylum Arthropoda; class Insecta; order Coleoptera; family Cerambycidae; genus Rutpela; species Rutpela maculata. The sequence continues at coordinate 214,275,832 of OW386285.2, forward strand.
TATGAAGAGAGAACACAAGGAGAGCTACACTCTGTAATTGAATTACATTCAATAATAGTATACCAAGTGTTCCATTTTTGACGTTATATTTTGTAAACTTCAAACCGCGAAAACTTGTTTAGGTCAAATGGAACATCCTATATTTTTTTACATCAAGTTATGTAAAATTAAATTCCGTTTTTTCTGATATAAGCATTGTGAGGGTTTAAGTTACAACTTTTTGAAATATTTGCGATTTTCTTAGAAATTCAAGAAATGTTAGTAAAAATTTCATCAAATTAGCCATGATTAGAAACAATCAGTAATGTCGTCATTCTCTTATGTCAAAAAATGCCACCGCTTTTAAATTACACCCGTGAAGACTTTTTGAATTTGTTTATTATTTATGGAGAATGTGATAAAGTAATATCAAGAACTTGTAGTACATTTTCTACTCGATATCCACAAAAACGGCAGCCGTCACCAAACCCTGTAAAACGCATACTAGATAATTTAAAAAACCATGGTACAATTTAAACGCGGTGGCATTTTTTGACATAAGAGAATGATGACATTACTGATTGTTTCTAATCATAGCTAATTTGATAAAATTTTTACTAAGATTTCTTGAATTTCTAAGAAAATCGCAAATATTTCAAAAGTTGTAACTTAAACCCCCACAATGCTTATATAAGGAATTTAATTTTACACAACTTGATGTAAAAAAAGGGTGTTCCATTTGACTTAAACAAATTTTCGCGGTTTGAAGTTTACAAAATGTAACATCAAAAATGGAACACTTGGTATACTATTATTGAATGTAATTCAGTTGTAAAGTGCAGCTCTCCTTGTGTTCTTTCTACATGCCAAAAAGCAAATGAGTATCTTTTGCACGAAGAAAGTTATACAGGTTATTGTAAACCATTACATCTGTCAAAATTTTTTTTAAATGTCAAATATCTCAGAAACGGGTTTAGGCATAGGATATCCTACATGTCTTTGACTCAAAATTTTCTACTCTTTTCAAAAATCCTAATATATATAGGGTGTTCCATTTAAAATAAGCAAGTTGGTATCGACTTCTGGTATAAGCGGAAGTGCCAGATGCTGGTAATTATTTTAGTTGGATTGGCCACACTGCCATTAGTAGCTCCTTAAATTTTGAAAATTTTCTGATGCGTACTTTTCAATATATCGATCGATGCAGTTCCTGGTGAGATACCCTGTATAGTGCAGGACGGCAAAGAGGAGGAAGAAATCAGTAATAACCGAAGAGAGGAATAGGATAAGTCTTTACTATCTTATTTAAATTAGTAACAACGCTTCTCTTAACACATGAGTGAAATAACTAATGGCACTATTTGAAACACAAAATAAAATACAAAGTGTCAGATTCATTCGAGGTAAAAAAAAATAATGATGTAAATATTTGTATTTGAAATAGTAAAAAAAAAATAACCCTGTAGACGAAAAATCTTGAAATTTAAGTAAAAAGAGAAATACTTGACATTGTATTAGTTGAATTATTAGCTATAATAGTATGGCGAGAACGCAGCGAATGTCGAGCTCAAATTCGTCAAATGGCATTATTAGTTTTGTATCCTATTTTGTTTTTCTGTTTTGTTTTGCTATTTTGTTGATGCTGACTGGTCAACTTACTGAACTACCTATTCAACAGAAAAAAACATTCCTTTAAGAAATTTCCTTTTTTTTTACTGACTGTTTATACTTCACATCTGGTAAGGTGAGGAATTTTATTAAAAAATTTAGGACCGTAATAATAAGCAAAAAAGAAACAAGAAATAATAACTCTCCTGAAAACAAAAATAATGTATCCACTACAGAACGTAGGAACGAGGGCACATCAATTACTAGTAGAAAAAATTGACGGCGACGAGAACTGTCTATATAGAGCACTAAGCCATCAGTTATAAGGAAAAAACATAACAACCCCGGCACACACCAACGCTATGAAAAATGTCCATTATACTATTAGGAGACTTCAATGCGCATATTAGGAAAAGACGATCAGACGGAGGAGGACAAAAGCATCATATAGGAAAAACTTTACTCCACACATGACCTAACGAAAATTGGAAACGTGCTTAAAAACATATCACACATGTTTGACTTAACAATAAAAAATACATGGAGCAAAAGTCAAACCTGCATTGACATCTGGAATAATGGAAGCTTAATCTCACAAATAGATGGTATCCTGGTAAGCAGAGAGATAAGAGAAAGGATCAAGAACGTTATAGCAAAAAGGAAACCAGAAATCCTACTGAAGAAAGCGCTAACACTGAACAGCAGAAACTAAAAATAGGGAGACCATGTTGCACGTGAAAAACAATAATCGAGAGGATCATGAACAAACTGAGAAAGAAAAGAGAGGGGAAAAATGGATTCCATAAAAAAAATAGCAGCGATATATATCCTACCAGAATCAAAACGGAGGAATCAGAAGATTCAGAAAAGAAGAAAATTTGTAGAAACAGAACTACAAAAAGAATAGCACAAATAGCAGAAACACACCTATACCTACACTACCCATTCCCCACTCCTGTACCATGCGTCATGTGGTTCTCGCTGCTGACAACAAGCACGACCCAAATACAACCCAGCATCGGGAACCGATGCTGGGTTGTATTTGGAAGGAATCAGAAGACTCAGAAAAAGAAGATTCGAAGAAGCAGAAACACAAAAAGAGGAGCATAAATACTCCATATCAAGACATATTTCACAAGAAGACGGCAGATGCCTAGAACCAATAACACAAAAAGGGAGCTTAAATGCTCCTTCCCGACACAATGCGGTAACGCATCTCACAAATACCTACACCTCCCATCCCATATTCATTTACCATGCGCCATGTGGCTCTCGCTGCCTATCGCATTCTGGTAAATCAATCAATCAATCAATCAAATCAATCAATATTATTACAATATAAATATTTCTAATTTTTATTTCTAAACATTTTCCTCAACACAGAACTCTTCTATAAAACCATGTATCGTTAAAAATTTTGCCAGCTATAGAAGGAGAGCCTGAGTTTGTATTTGAATGAAAAATAAGCGCAGCATGTAAAATTCGAGTACCTTTATTTTAAGTAATATAAGAACAAGATAATATTTCATCAACATAATATTGAGTGTATTGTATTTAGGATGCACAAAGATATCTTGCCGTAAAACAACATGAATTTTAGTCATGGAGCCTAGGTCAAGTTTCGTATGCACTTTTATGTACCCCCGGTTTGTCTTCGGATACCTTATATAGGAGGTTCAGACGTGTAAAAATCATTGGTCACATTGCGTAGCCGCCATATTGAACTGAAACTGGTGAAGCATAGTTTTTGTAATCGTTTGTTTCTCGGCTATTTATGAATCAATTTTTCGTTTCTTTTTTTTGTTTGCTTGAAAGGTCTAAAAAAAGAAGCTAATTTTTTTGTCATTATTATTTTGTCGAAAAACACTACAGCTTTCCTGAAAAACTGGAAAAACAAGAAAAAAAATTATCTTCATTTCTTGTTTTTCCTCTATTCGCTAATCAATTTTCTTTCACTTTTTTTCTTTTTGAAAGGCCTAATAGAGGTCTCCAATTCATGAGATATCATGATTTTTCGAAATCCAAAAATATAAAAAAAACTGAAACAAAGAAAATGTGGTTAATTTTTTCCTCCATCCATATTTATCCAATGACCTGAATTTAGAAATAAAAACTTTATTATGCTTAAAAACTATATTATATTTACAAAAAAGTGATGTACTAAAATAAAACTTATTGTGTTATTTAGACTCAAATCTGCTTAAGAATGCTACAGGTATCCTTTCATCCTTTATCACCATGGTTATATGGATTATTGCAGATCTGCCCTGATTTGCACTTATAGAACACGCAACTGCTGAAAGTGGCCACGTTAATGAATCCTGTAAAAGTGAAATTGTTAAATGTGTAAACTGTGTAGATTCTAACTTGAAATTTAATTTAGGCTTAGATGTTTTTCATAACGCTTACGATCAAAACTGTCCTGTATACTTGAAAAAAGTACAGATACAAAGACAGAAAATTAAACAAATCCTAAATGAGTAGCAATTACAGGATAAAAGAGGTACATCTTTAAATATTTTGCATCAAAATGTGCAATGTATTAGAAATAAAGTGAAAGAAATTGAAATATCCTTAAATCAAAATGATATTGACATTGCTTGTCTAACCGAACATTGGTGTACATTTTCCGAAATAAAATATATTACGCTTAATGGCTATAGTATTATAACGTATTTTTGTAGAAGTGAGTATAAAAATGGAGGTACGCTAATTCTGGCGAAAAATGGCATTGATATGAAAATAAAAGAAATTGCCAATATTTCAGAACTATCAAGAGAAAAAACACTTGAAATGTGTGCTGCTGACATAAAAGTTGGCAGTAATTCCCTAAAATTGTTAACAATATATAGATCGCCTAATCTCAGACAGGCCTAGATAGTGTTCTAAACAAATTATGTAAGAATTCCCAGTCTAAGATATTTTTATGTGGTGACCTGAATATTGATTATCTTTCTAACACTTCTGCAAGAAACGAACTCGATGATTTGTTACAAACATACAATATTAATGTACTAATAAATGAACCGACCAGATTTGGTACATATTCCAATAGTTGTCTTGATTATATTTGTTCAAATACAAAAAATGTATTATGTAAGGTTATATTCAGTGGTATATCGGACCATACAGCTCAGTTATGCAAATACAATATTGATGATTATTTGATTAATAAAAAATCTAAAGTTAAAAGATATTACAGTGATAGTAATTTTAATAATTTCTTATTTCATTTAAGCAGAGAATGGTGGGATGACGTATACAATTCGGTGACAGTTGATGACGGTTTTTCTAGTTTTATTAACATTTTGAAATACTACATTGATTTATGTTTTCCATTAAGACAAGCTAATAAGAATGTTATTAAAAACGGATGGGTTACAAAAGGTATAAGAATATCCTCACAAAAATTAAAAAAATTACATAAACGTATGACACATTCAAATAATCTAGAAGACGTTGAATTTTATAAAAAATACAAGAAAATCTATAGGCAAGTAATAAAATCTGCTAAAAAAAATGCATAACGATTTCTTTTACATAAATTCCCATAATAAGTCCAAAGCAACTTGGCGTATTATTAACGAAAATACAAATAACAATAATATTAAAATAATGCGATAGATGAAATACAAGTTGACAATAGCCGTGAAACTGACTCATTCAAAATTGCGCAACGTTTTAATTTTGAATTCATTGACAAACCTAAACAGTTAAACAAAAAAATGTTGAACTCAAATAGCAATAATTTTAACCTGGATTTTAAAGTTGAAAATACTTTGTTTTTGGAACCTGTTACTGAAACAGAAATATTTAATATATTTCTAGAATTAAAAAAATCAAACTCCTGTGGATTAGATAATATAACAACTAGTTTATTACAGAGGTCTGTTAAGTTTATTGTTGCTCCAATTATATATTTAGTAAATTTTTCATTGAGTACAGGAATTTTTCCAACAGTTTTACAATTAGCCAAAATTATTCCACTGTTTAAAAAAGAAGATAATACGTTATCTGAAAATTATAGACCAGTTGCTCTTTTGTCATCTATTTCAAAAATATTAGAAAAAGTTGTTTTCAGGAGAATCGAAAAGTTCTGTAACAAGAATAATTTGTTTTCTCAAGCGCAACATGGTTTTGTCAAAGGAAGGTCAACTGAGACAGCAATTATGGACTTTCTTAACACAGTGTATGATAACTTAGAAAAAAACAATAACTGCATAGGTATGGATCTGAGCAAGGCATTCGATTTAATAAATCATGCCTTGCTCATAGAAAAACTTCAAATGGGTTAAGAGGGAAAATTTGTGACTGGATTACTTCATACCTTGCTAATAGAAAACAGCTGGTTGAAATAAATGGCATTAGATCTGAAGAAATGCATGTTGAAATTGGGGTACCTCAAGGCTCGGTTTTGGGCCCATTACTATTTCTTCTATACATTAATGATTTACCGGAAATCTTTAATCAAAACACCTTAACAATGTTTGCAGATGACAATTCTCTAATTGTCTCTGAAAAAACTGTACCAGAATTATTAGTAATGGCTCAAAATATTACCAATAGTTGTACAGATTGGTATAATAACTCCAAATTATTCTTGAACATCTCCAAAACTGTATTTATCAATTTCACACCCAGATTCACCTCCTTCAATAGTAGTTATTTGATAAAAGTAGATAATAAATCAATTGATCAAGTCAGAAGTATTAAATTTTTAGGAGTACACATTGATTGTGGGCTAAGTTGGAATGAACATATAACTTTGTTGTCAAAAAAGCTGTCGTCAATCTGTTTTGCATTGTATAGGTTAAAAAATATTTCCAATATGTCAACTGTAATGTCTTTTTATCATGCTAACTTTGTGTCTAGAGCTAAGTACGGCATAATGTTCTGGGGAGCCTCTCATAATTTTGAAAGAATTTTTAAATTGCAGAAAAGAGCTATTAGAAATATGGTAGGAGCGACAAGAAATACGTCCTGTCGAAATTTATTTAAAGAGCTAAAACTTTTACCGTTAGCATGTATATACATACTAGAAATAGTATGTTATGTTAAATTAAACCAAGATTCTTTTAGAACTAATGATTTTCATCATAATTACAATACCAGAAATGGTCAAAACTTGTGTATCCCATTACATTATCTAACAAAATATGAGGAGTGCCCTAGGTATATGGGAATAAAATTATTCAATCAGCTTCCAGCTGAACTTAAATGTGTTGTTAATTTAAAGTTGTTTAAAAAGCTAGTTAGTCAATTTCATTTACAAAAGAGTTTTTATAGTGTGACTGAATTTTTAACTGACCAACATGTTTGAGAAATTTAATTAATGTGTTGTTTTACAGTAGCTTAAATTTTAAATTTTTTAAAATGTCTGTGATGAGATAGTCTCTCACAAAATTGTTTGACTAGTCCTATATCACCTTTTGTGATCATTTATTTCTTATGGACAATAAAGATTATTTTTTTTTTTTTTTTTTTTTTTTTTTTTTTTTTTTTTTGTGAAGCCAGTCGCCCTTCTCTCTGTCTCCGATGCCAGAGAGGGTACGCTGGTACTACCAGAGACCACTCCCTACGCCGTAGGGTCAGTGGTCACTGGGTCCGCGAATCGTGTGCTCTGAGCAGGCGTAACGAGCCAAGGATAACGGCCTTCTGCATTCTTCCGGCTAAGATTTCTGCCGAGTTTCGGCATGCCGGTATCGTCTTCAATTCCGAAAGCAGTGTGCGCCTCACCCCACCTAGGCATCCTATGATAAGAACCACTAGTTTAACAGTGTGGTCCGGATAGAGTCTACGGAGTTCGAAGAGAAGATCTCGATATTTAGTCCGTTTTTCCTCCTCTTTCAGAACAATGTTTGTTTCCCCTGGGGCGGAGAATTCAATGACAAACATTGTCCTAAGTTGGTGGTCGAGGAGGACTAAATCAGGTTTATTGGCCTGTATTTGCCTGAGGGTGGGAAACGAGTAGTTCCAATAAATTAGGCACCGCTCATTCCCCACTACGGACTCAATATCCCCCGGAGCGTAAGGCAGCACTGGTGTCTCGTCTATCCCATACGTATGCCGCAGATGATAGTACAGCACACGTAATGCTCCATCATGTCTGTGGATATAGGCCGAGACAGCGTATGTCGGACAAGCCGACAACAGGTGCATAAGTGTCTCCGGCGCCCTTCGGCAGGCCCTACAGTTTACATCAAGGACCTCTATACCCAGGACATGACTTCGATAGACGAGTGTGTTAAAGACACCATCCTGGCAAGCCATAATGAACCCTTCGGTCTCAGACTTCAGCCCAGCTGACCTTAGGAAAGCAAAGGTCAGCTTCTCAGATAAGCCCCTGTCTTCGATGTTCTTGTAGAAGACTCCATGCAAGGGCTTATCTTTATGCAGCTGCAGAAATTTACGTTGCTCTGCTGCTTTTGTATGGGCTTTTAGCTGAGCGGGTTCCAGCTCGATGACAGAACTCGGGTTTACCCGCCCAGTGTCGAAGTCGAGACCAAGTTCATCGGCTGCTCGTTGTGCTGCCTTGAATAAGAACGCTCCCGTCCCTGCGTTTTCATGGTCGCGAACCATACAGAGAAGGGGATCCGAACTCTTGATGATCTTGCAAGCTCCATCCAGAGCCGACCTGCTATGTAGATACTCCAAACTCAAGAGTCCACGGCCTCCCTGCTGTCGTGAGAGATATAACCGCGGAACGGACGATTTTGGATGCAAACTTCTGTTGAGATGCATCATCTTTCGGGTTCCTACATCGAGTTGGCGCAACTCGCCTTGTGTCCATTTCACTACCCCAAAGGAGTGTAGAAGGATCGGAACGGCAAGCATGTTAGTTGCAGACACCTTATTCTTCCCCGACAGTTCAGAAGACCAAATCTGCCGGAGGAGGTGCTGGTACTTGCCGCGGAGAGCGTTTTTAACTGTTGACACTTCTTGAGTGGAGCGTTGCTCAACACCCAAGTATTTATACGTCTCTCCGGCATCTAGGTGGTGCAAGATGCTTCCATCCACAAGCTGCGCGTCCTCTCCGTAGTCACCGCATCGTCCTCTCTTGAGGTGAACCAGTGCACATTTGTCCAAGCCGAACTCCATATCATTATTATTATTATTATCTACTGTATCTCAGCTAAGCTGGTAGGCTGGTATATCCTTAGAATCAGGGAAGAACTTCATCTTATCCTGTTCCGTTTAAGAATTTTCTCGTTATGTGGCACGTTTGGAGGATTGCTATTTTTTGTATGACAGCGTAGTGGAATTTTGGCAGACCCAGTTTTTCTATGTTTTTCTTTAATTGTTTTGTCATAACTCCTTCCATTATTATTATTATTATTATTATTTTTTTTTTTTTTTTCGTAAAAGCCAGTCACCCTTTATACTCTGTGGCTCCGACACTCACAGAGGGGAGCTGGTAGTACCGGCAGCCACTCCCCACGTCCGTGGGGTGAGTGACTACTGGGTCCGAGAATCGTGTGCCCTGAGTAGACGTAATGAGCCGAGGATAATGGCCTTCTGCATCCTGCCGGCTAAGATCTCTGCCGAATTTCGGCATGCCGGTATGATCTTTAGGTCTGAAAGCAGCGTGTGTCTCGTTCCACCGAGGGCTCCTATGATCAGGACCACTAGCTTAACAGTATGGCCAGGGTAAAGCCTGCGGAGCTCGAAGAGCAAATCTCGATATTTCGTCCGTTTTTCCTCCTCCTTCAAGACAATGTTATTCTCCGCGGGAGCCGAGAACTCCACGACAAACATTGTCTTGAGTTGGTGGTCGAGGAGGACCATGTCAGGCTTATTAGCTTGTATTTGCCTGACGGTGGGAAACGAGTAGTTCCAATAAATTAGACACTTCTCATTCCCCACAACGGACTCAATATCCCCCGGAGCGTAAGGCAGCACTGGTGTCTCGTCTATCCCATACGAGTGCCTTAAGTGATAATAAAGCACTCGTAATGCTGCGTCGTGCCTCTGGATATAGGCCGAGACTGCATATACTGGACAAGCCGACAGCAAATGCATTAATGTCTCCGGCGCCCTGTGGCAGGTCCTGCAGCTGACATCAGGGACCTCTATACCCATGACACGACTTCGATAGACGAGTGTGTTGAATACACCATCCTGGCACGCCATTATGAATCCCTCGGTCTCAGACTTTAGCCCGGCTGACCTTAAGAAAGCAAAGGTCAGCCTTTCGGATAAGCCGCGGTCTTCTATATTTTTATAGAAGACTCCGTGCAATGGCTTATCCGAGTGTAGCTGCAGAAATAAACCAATTTCAGCAGCTTTGACTTGGGCTTTTTGCCGAGCAGGTTCCAACTCGGTGACAGAGTCGTGATTAACCCGCTCAGCGTCGAAGACCAAACCGAGTTCATCGGCGGCTCTGCGCGCTGCCTTAAACAAAAAGGCTCCTACTCCTGCACTTTCATGGTCTCGGACCATGCAGAGGAGGGGATCCGAACTCCTTATGACCTTACAGGCTCCATCCAGAACCATCCTGTTATGGAGACTCTCCAAACTCAAGAGTCCACGGCCTCCCCGATGTCGTGGGAGATATAACCGTGGAACGGACGATTTAGGATGCAAACTCCTAAAGAGATGCATCTTTTTTCGGGTTCCTACATCGAGTTGTCGCAGCTCCTCTTGATTCCATTTAATTACTCCAAAGGAGTAGAGGAGGATCGGAACGGCAAGCATATTGGTAGCAGACACCTTGTTCTTCCCCGACAGTTCTGAAGACCAGATCTGTCGGAGTCGGTGCTGATACTTGCCGCGGAGAGCGTTTTTTACTACACTCACTTCTTGGGTGGAGCGTTGCTCGACACCCAAGTAAGTGTACGACTCTCCGGCATCTAGGTGATGTAAGATGCTTCCGTTCACAAGCTGCGCATCCTCTCCGTAGTCACCGCATCGTCCTCTCTTGAGGTGGACTAGTGCACACTTGTCCAACCCAAATTCCATACCGACAGCCTGCGTGTACTCCTGTACCACCCTGAGGGACTGGCGTAAATCCCTCTCTCCGGAGGCATAAAGTTTAAGGTCATCCATGTAAAACAGATGGGTGACCTTATGCCTCCTATCGCCGGGGGTACCGCAGTTGTAGCCATGGGTATTTCGCAGCGAAACGGATAATGGCAGTAGCGAGATGCAAAACAGAAGGGGGCTTAGGGAATCTCCCTGAAATACTCCCCTTCTGAACAATACCGGCTCTGTCTGGACTCTGCTATTGCCCGATGTTATGGTAAAGCGAGTCCTCCAGAGCGGCATGAGTTCTTCGATACATCTCACTACGGGACCGGGCACTGCAAGACATCTGAGCAAGTGGACAATGAGCTCATGGGATGTCATATCAAATGCCTTGCGGTAGTCGATCCAGGCCATAGAGAGGTTACGCTTATACTGCACGGAGTCCTGCGTGATACATCTGTCGATCAGCAGGTTCTCCTTGCAGCCAGCGACACCTCTCTTTGACCCTCGTTGCTCATATACTCGTTCGTAAACCCGTTCAACTGCTTGGAGCACCCGCATGTACAAGATGCGTGTAAACAACTTGTAGCATGCGTTTAAGCAAGTTATCGGCCGGTAATTTTTTGGGTTAGACAAATCTCCGTTCTTCGGGATCAGCACTGTCCGCCCCTCGACAACCCAAGAAGGAATTTGCTGCTCCCCATTTAGCCATGAATTAAAAATTCTGGCCAAATGGTGGTGGGTACTGGAAAACTTTTTCCACCAAAAGTTATTTATCCCATCGGGACCTGGAGCAGCAAAGTTCTTAGAGCCCTCAAGAGCTCTTCGAACCTCTTCTGGGGTTATCGGTTGGCACACCACGTTTGGTTGTTGAAACCTTTGGCAAAAGGCTTCAAAGTGTGCCAGGGCTGGAGTGTCTCTGTTGAGTGGGAGCTTCTGTCCGTAGAGCGTTTTCCAGAAGTTTTCCACCTGATCTACAGTCGGCGGATTCTCTACAACACGCTGAGGCGGTTCGAAAAGGCGCGAGGGCTTTTTGCGGAATAGATTGTTTTCCGCCAGCCCCCTCGCCCGCCTCACTAGTGACTTTTTACAAGTCACTAGCATCCGTATCCGATCAAGGCAGTGCTGTTTGGTGGTTCGCAGCACTGCCCCATTCAGTGTGTGATGGACGCGTCTTAAATTGGCGGCTATGCGCCTAACTTTAGGCGTGAATGTCCTATTGGTCGCCATATAGTCCATCACACATTGGATACGGGATGCGTGTTGCCTCGCCGACCGGATCTTGGCTTCCATCTTTTGTATACGCCGCTCCGCTCTCTCCTATGGGGAGGCAGTATTCCGCCTCTCACCCGGAGTTAAGCGCTGGGCAGCAGCGTACACGGCACAATTTATGTGCCAGATGTCAGCCCCTTCTGGTATCGCTTCACGAAGTTCAGCATCCACTCTGGCTAGGTCTTCTGATCTGGGGGGTTTGATGTAGTGCAACCCCCTTCTGGTGTTGAGGCCCTCTGGTCTTGGTGGAACGTCTAGAACTGCCTCCACAACCGGTTCATTCAGCGGCTCTTCGACCGCCTCATTTACCGGCTGAGGAACAGCTCTCACGTAGCCCCTGCTGCGAAGGTGGGATACATAGTCACGCAGATTTTGTGGCGTGAAGGCGCTGTGCTCTGGGTGTCTTGCACACCACAGAGCGTGCATTCGCGCCATGTATCCCCTTCGCGCGGGCTCACTGCTTTCGTAGCATAGCAGAAGATTATTCCTCAGCTCATCGGTCCACTCGAAGCGTCCATGTAGCTCGCGGTCGTCATTGCCAGGCAATCCGTCCGGTTGGGCCCCACCACCATGCCTGTGACCCCCATCCGAATGGGGTCGATTGTGGGGGCCCTGTCTTCTGTTGCCTGGAACCAGAAAATTTCGGCCTGTCAGGTGGTTAGCCTAACAAGCCCACGGCCGACACCAGAGGGGAAGTTCTCTTTCCCCTCCCGGGTGCGCTAGCGCTGTCGGTCCGGGTTTTGCACCCGCGGCTGGAGTAAGTGGTGTCGCTACTCACCAAAGGCTAGTGAGATGTAAGAAAGCCCCTCCTGCTTATTTATTATTATTATTATTATTATTATTATTATTATTATTATTATTATTATTATTATTATTATTATTAATATTATAACATGAACGTTCGTTTGAATGACAACAGCAGTTACTATAACGGAAACATTTCTTGCAAGAGCAGGGAGTTCGAAAATCAGAAAGTCGGATTCACCTTCCAGATAGCCATATAATAGTCTAGCGGATCTAGCGAATCAAGATCGTCTGTAGCTGACAATGCATTAATTCATCGGTGACACTGGCAGTAGGCTCTTTTGGCATGCAGTCTAATGGAACTGGTGGTCGATACCAAGCTTTCAAAGTCAGTAATCTTTTTGTGGTGATACTGTTGGTATCGATACTCATCAGCTGTAGAGAAATGCGATCCTAAGGTTTTCATTAAAACTACCTCAGCATTCGTCACCATGGTTTCACAAATGACGGTTAGACCAAAATATTGAAGCAGTATAGCTGTAGATGTAGCAGTTTTTAGTGCTGCACGTTTTGTGGAGAATTTACTAGTACTGTCACATCCTGAAAGCGGATGAATGGCAGAGAGGACAAGAATCTAACATTTTTTTACTTATAGTGTGCAATGGTACAATTATTTGTGTTTTCCCGGACCCACACAACATCCAAATCTCGTTTAATCCTAACGACTTCCACATACTATAGAAATGGTGTTAAATAGTTGCCAGCACATCCGTGTCTGTAGACGCCACCACAATCCGTTGAACTTTGACCACTGAAACCAGGTGCTTTGCACAATCTTTAATGATGTCAGTACCTCTCGTCTTTTCTATTATCGTAGCTATTGAGACTTTTGTGGAGACACAATCTGAGAATCACTCTTGTTTCTTGGATATGTAAAACTTATTGATGTACCATAATGTTTGATCAACATTGCCTTCAACTGCCGGTTAGAAACATAATTATCTTCGGAAAGATAATTTGTGTTGAGGTTTTCACTCAGGGAAGATGCACCACTATAAGCTGCTGTTTCCAAAGACGATGTGGTTATCATGACTAGGAATAAATTTTCTACACATTTATCACTGCTATCAGCCCTCGACTCAACATCCTGTTTGTAATTCAGTATGTATCTTGATGCATTTCTTGTGACACATGAGGACATAATAGCAGTAAATACGCTCTTTTCATCTTACAGTGTAGAAATTCGTTGAAACACATCGTCCTGGTAAAATCGCTTGGCATTTAAAAAGTTTTTAGCACGATTTGCTTCACATACAAGAAATAGATTATTTTGTCCATAGCTAGCAAAATGCATACAATATTTTCCTGTAGAATGAGTGAAGCTTCTTAAATTTTCATCCGATCATTTGTGTCGCTGTATGTCTTTGTCTTTGAGTTTGATCTTCTTTTTCTTGCAGATAATGCATAGAGAAGGATTTTGTGAATTTTTTTCCTCATTTGTTATCTGTACCTTCTTCACGACTATCTCATGCTAATAGATTAATATTTGGCAGTAACAAAAAGAGTATTTGTGATCCTCGAAAAATAAGTAAATACATAGAATTAGAAATTACTAAATAGAAAATCGGATTACAAATAACTGGAAAACAAATTTCCAGGAAAACTGTTATTGATCATTTTTTTTTATTTTTTACTAAAACCGTCGCCTGTTCGGAAAAAATATTACAATAAGAAATGAAAATCTTCATTGGGCCTTTCGAATAAAAAAAAATAAAAAAATGATCGGTTGAAAAATGACCGGGAAGAAAGCCACAAAAAAATGTCTTTCTTGTTTTTCCGATTTTTTAGAAAATCCGTTGCGCGTCTTCCGACGAAATGATCATGACAAAAAATGAGCTGTTTTTTTACACCTTTCAAACAAAAAAAGAAACAGAAAATTAGTTCATAAACGACCGAGAAACGAACGATCACAAAAACTATACACCGCTAGTTTCAATCCGATCAAAATGGGAGTCATGTGAAAAATGATTTTTACACATCTGGACCTCCTATATAAAGTATCTGAAGACAAACTGCGGGTACATAAAAATGCACACGAAACTGAACTTAGCTCCTAGACTATTTCATGTTATTTTCATTACTTATTTGTTTTCAAAAATTAGTAATTCGATCCGTTGGACTACTCGTTTAATAATTAATTAAATGTTTTTTTTATAAATGTATATTTCAAAACTTGACCACTTGACAAATACCAGGAAAAGTTTTTGTAAACACTTTTACGCCTGGTTTTATTTCTCGGGACCAGAGGCTCTAGTGTTATCCGAGATTTCTGACAAATATCATGTCACCTTCTAAATAACATCTTGGATGAATTATTCAAATAACACGTTGGCTGCAGCAATGTTAAAGAAAAGAAAATCCCACTGGCCACCACAATGTTTTATTTTATTTTTTGAGTTACGGGAGCGCAAGATGGGAACAACTTTGGATACAAGTAGTTTTAATAAATGACTTTTTTTATACATTTATAAATTCCCTGACATTTCCCTGATTTTCCTAACCAAAATCAAATTCCCTGACTTTTCCAGGTTTTCCCTGTTTTCCAGAAAGTATATACCCTGTTTGATTATGGTCCGAGACTGACTCCTACGTGGGTACATGCGGTCTTTACTATCAATTTGCTGAGACACCACGCTGGGCACATGCGGCAGTCAACGTGTTAAAATATCTAGTTACTCAAAAATTTCTAAAACTGTCTTATATATAACGTATGCAAAATCTGTATTATTTATATTATTTTAAATATTTTCATAATTTTCTCCAATTTGAAAATTCGAGGAGATAAAAGCAGTTCTCTAAAATGTAAATGACTATCTAAATGCTTTGTATTTAAATTTAAACATATAATATTTGGCTTATTATATGCATATCAGTTTACTATAACCTACCGCAAAAATGTAGATGAGGAATTATAAGGAAAAATACATTTTGTCAAAAATTCAGTGATTTTAAAAATCTCAGATTCAGTTAATTACCGAATTCCATACTTTTCTGTTATTCTATAAAATTCCATAATTTCCTTTGGAAAATGTTTACTTAATATTCAAATAAGCACTGGTCCACTGCAAAAACTATATTTCACTGAAAATGTCACTTACAACCATTCACTTTGTGTTTCTGTACTCCATCAAAGGCATGTGTGCCGAGTTTAAATTATAATTATAGATCCACAACGGCTGGTTGGGCATGACACGAGTCTTTACGAGCTACACTGAGCGGAAAATTACTACTACCTACTCTGGTGTACCCTCTTGTTTTTATCATTGATTTAGATTGAAATCTAGTGTTATCCAGAGTGTGAAAGTTTAAAAGTTAAACGAGCAATAAATACGGTTTTTAATATACATGTATATGTAAATGTATATGTATTAGACACATGAAAGGCTTTTTTTGATTTAAGGTGATACAATGAAAACAAAATGAGCAATTTTCTATGCTTTCATCAATATGAAAAATTTATTTCAAAATGTATTAAATTTTAGACATAAAATTAAAAAAACGGCACTTATTCATTAATATTATTAAGAGTTTATTGATTTTTCTTGGAGACTTTAATGAAAAGTCAGACAACTAAACTTTTCATCTAATAACACAGGCACACAAAAAAAAAAGTTCAAACCCAGGAGACCGACATATCATTTCCGAAGGATTTTCGGGCGCTCAACACGATGCCGTAGTCAAAATATATGGCTTAAGGGCAAATTTCGGAAATAATCGCAATTACTTCCACATCCAGTGGAAGTAGGTATAGTAACGACAAAAAAAATTTAATAAATTTTTATTGTTCAAATAGGCTTAAAATGTCGTGAAACGTCGAGATTTTAAGTTTGAGCGAAAAAAACTTCTGTCTGTCGGTCTGTCTGTAACTTTTTCGTGCGCACGTTTACTCTGGAACCGTTTGAGATATTGACATGAAATTTGGTACACATATGTACTTTAACGAGTTCTGGAACTAGATTATATTTTCATCTTGTTCCGTCCAAGGGTTGGGGGGTAAATTGGGGTAAATTTGGGGTAAATGGGTAAATCAAGCAGGTAAGAGTTCATAAAATTGGTATTTAGTATATATAAGAGAAGCTAAAGTCTTAAAACAATTTTAGCCACCTCCATTACCACCCCCACTCCATTATTAAAGGGGATGAAAGAAAAAGTGATTTAGTGTATGTAAAAGAACCAGAAACCTCAAATATTTTTTATTTCATCCACCCCCACTACCATCCCCTATTACCACCCCCACCCCACCACCCATGTGATGTATCGTTTTATGGGTTTTTAGGGTAGAGGATTTCAAATATTATATTATTAAAGTTTATGGAACTTATTTCCAAATACAAAGTTTTTTCGTTGTGAGTGACTTCGATAGAGAATCTGGATGTGGAAGTAGTGATTCCTTGGGAAGCGGTTTTTTAAGGTTAAAACTGGCCAAACATTAAACTTAAAGTGATTTTAACATACATGCCGACCAAATAGATTGTATTTTCATAGAAATCTGAAGGTCACGGGTAAATTTTACTAATTTCATCATGTTCAATGGATGAAAATACTACCAATATGATATATCTGGTCAATATATAAGAAAAATCACTTTAAACCTATTTTTTGGCCAGTTTTCTACAAAAAAATGGATTTTTATTGAAATCTGAATGTCAAAAATAAATTTCACTATTTTTATCGTGTTCAGCGCATGAAAATACTACATAAATGATATGCAGGCACGTACGTTAAAATCACTTTAAGTTTAATGTTTGGCCAGTTTTAACCTAAAAAACCGCCGCCCAAGGAATCACTACTTCCACATCCAAATTCTCTATCGAAGTCACTCACAACGAAAAAACTTTGTATTTGGAAATAAGTTCCATAAACTTTAATAATATAATATTTGAAATCCTCTACCCCAAAACCTCATAAAACGATACCCCACATGGGTAGTGGGATGGGGGTGGTAATAGGGGGTGGTAGTGGGGGTGGATGTAGTAAAAAAAATATTTTGAGGTTTCTGGTTCTGGTTCACTAAATTACATTTTTTTTTCATCCCCTTTAATAATGAGGTGGGGGTGGTAATGGGGGTGGCTAATGCCAAACATTTTTTTGAGACCTTATATATACTAAATACCAATTTATGAACTCTTACCTGCTTGATTTACCCATTTACCCCAAATTTACCCCAATTTACCCCCCAACCCTTGGACGGAACAAGATGAAAATATAATCTAGTTCCAGAACTCATTAAAGTACATATGTGTACCAAATTTAAAGTTAATATCTTAAACGGTTCCAGAGTAAACGTGCGCACAAAAAAAGTTACAGACAGACCGACAGACAGAATTTTTTTTTTCTCTCAAACTTAAAATCTCGACGTTTCGTGACATTTTAAGCCTATTTGAACAATAAAAAGTTTAAAAAATTTTTTTGTCGTTACTATACCTACTTCCACTGGATGTGGAAGTAATTGCGATTATCTCCGAAATTTGCCCTTAAGTCATATCTTTTGACTACGGCATCGTGTTCAGCGCCCGAAAATCCTTCGGAAATGATATGTCGGTCTCCTGGGTTTGAATTTTTTTTTTGTGTGCCTGTGTAATTAAAAATAAAAGGTAATAAAACGAACTTCTATTTTTACTTCCCTCGCTTACCGAAGGGAAGTATTGTAATCGTGAAGAAACCACCCTCCGAGATTTATCCGGATTTTCATGTTCAGAATACATAAATTACGAAAATTTGTGTGTCTGTCTGTCTTTCTTCAGTCTGGCCTATGTTGGCCTTATATCTTCAAAACCACTTGGTGGAGAAGGATAATATTTGGTAGGTAGTTGAGCCTACTGCCAACGAAGAACTGGATTGCAGTTCTGTTAAAAAATGTACAGGATAAATAATATAATTAAGGAAAAAACTATGACGGAAAACAGTAATATTTGGCATGTAGTTAACAAAACTGTCAAGGAAGAAATATATAAAAAGTATTAGCTAGAAGAGTAGTGGTTCTGATTGGTTCTCCAACGACAATTGTTTTAAAGTACTTTCCTAAGGAGTACATTAGCGTGATCAGATTAAAGTACCAATATACAAAAAGTAGATAGGTAATTTAAAAAAGTGTGAATGACTGAATTTAAATAAATTATATAAGTATCTTCAAAATATTTTTTGTTTTAAAATGCTAAGAATCCTATTATGTAATTCAATACTGCGTCAGTATAAGCTAGAAGAATAGTTGTTTTGATTGTTTCTTCAATAATGAATGTTGTAAAGTATTTACCTAACAAGTATCTTAGCGTGCCCAGATTAGGGCAACAATATAGAGAAAGTAAGTAATTTCATAATAAATGAAAAGTGTGTAAGTCATGATTTGCTTAATAATATTTGCTAAATAATATCCTCTAATCATAATGATAAACAATTAATGAATAACAATTAATTGTAAAAATAAATCAAGAATAGGCTTATAAATAATGAATGAAGGTTTCTATACTCTACTGATGAGAAATATATATCATTGTGTTAGTGAACGAATTGTGAATAATTTTCAGAATGTCCGTCTGTCTGTCTATTCATCCGTCATGTTTATTTCAAATATGAAATTTTGACAGTTAGTTAACGTTAGCTAGAGGAATTAATAGAAATCCTGAAATATTATTCCTTATTATTTATTTATATATTTTACTAATAGACATTTGATAAGGAGTAGAAGTGGCAGTCGGGCGTGATTGCAAATACCTATTTAATTCATATTTTGCGCAAACATGGCATAATTTACTTTTAAAGTGTGCCTCTGAGATTAAATACAGTCATTGAGACTTTTCGTTTCTCGTACACACACTAAATCAAATTTATATATATTTTTTGCCCCCTTTAATAATGGAGTTTGGTTAGTAATGGGGTTGATAGCTGGGTGGCTGATGCTAAAAAAAAATTTGGACCTTGGCTTAGCTTAGATTCCAATTTTATGAACTCTTACTTGCTTGCTTTACCTATTTACCCCCATTTACCCCCAACCCTTCATCGGAATAATATCAAAATATAATCTGGTTCCAGATCTCGTTATGATACATAATAAACCGTTACAGAGTAGTCGTGCGCATAAAAAAAAACAGACCGACAGACAGAGGTTTTTTTCCTCACATTAAAATCTCGTTGATTCATGACGTTTTAGGGCTATTTGAGCAAAGAAAACTTCATTTTTTTACCATTCCTCCACTATGTGGCTGTGGAAGTAATTGATATATCATCTAACCTACATAAAGGTCGCTTGGAAGGACGCACTGTATATTGACTGCAGTTTAGATGCTATTTACAAAAAACTGCAGAGTATATATCCTATAGAATGTGCAAAAATTATATTATATATAAAAATTATGTTATGTAATAACAATACAATTAATTATGAATAAAGAATTATTATTATTATTACTACTATTATTATAAATCAACCGAAGGAGTATGATGTAATGATGTTTACTCTAATTGTTTTTATTTTTTAATTTGTGGTTAATTATAGTATTATATTTAAAAAACCGCTGCCCAAGGAATCACTACTTCCACATCCGGATTTTCTATCCAAGTCACTCACAACGAAAAAATTTTGTATGTGAAAATAATTGTTTATGGAACTTTAATAATATAATATTTGAAATCCTCTACTCCAAAAACCCATAAAACGATACCCCACATCGGTAGTGGGGTGGGGTGGTGATGGGGGGTAGTTGTACACACACCATATCGCAATTTTTTTTTCATCCCCTTTAATAATGGAGTGGGGGTGGTAATGGGGGTGGCTAATGCCAAAAATTTTTTTCAGATCTTAGTTTCTCTTGTATATACTAATAGTCGGGAGCCCTCCTTAGGTGTACGTGCACCCCCCGCCCGATCCTTGGGGACAATGTTTTTCATAAAGATTAAAGCCTAAGGAACAATTTAAGACATGTCCTAAAAAAAAAAAAATTGGCTATACTTTCAAAATGGCGGCCATATGTTAAAAAAACTGTTGCCGATGTTGTTTTTGTCATTTAACACAAAAACTAAAAAAGATGAACAAAAACTTTCTGCACAAAAAACAAAGTGCATAAAATTTTCTACAATTTTGTACCTATACAATATTTTGATAGGAGTTACCATTTTCCAGATAAATGAGTCCGAAATTAAGAAAACATGGAAATTCATATATCGGTAAATCACTTAGAGGAAATAACTGACAATTATTGTTAGGCGTATAATATATTTTTATATTATTAACATAAAAATAAAATAAAATAAACTGAAAAAAATTAATAATAATAATAATATTGTAATTTGCACACATTTATCTCGAAAACGGTAACAGTGGTATCTGGAAAACGGTAACTCCTATCCAAATATTCCATAGGAGCAAAATTGTAGAAAATTTTATGCACTTTGTTTTTTGTGCAGAAAGTTTTTCTCCATTTTTTTCAGTTTTTGTGTTAAATGACAAAAACCATATTTGCATTGTTTTTTAAACGGACGCCATTTTGAAAGTACAGTCAGTTTTTTTTTTAGGACATGTCTTAAATTGTTCCTTAGGCTTTAATCTTTATGAAAAACATTGTCCCCAAGGATCGAGCGGGTGCACGGACAGTTAGGGTGGGCTTCCGTAGTGTTACATTTTATGTTGAATTTTATATTTTACTTTTAGAGATGAATCATTTATCTGGAAAATGGTAACTCCTATGCAAATATTGTATAGGAACAAAATTGTAGAAAATTGTATGCACTTTGTTTTTTGTGCAGAAAGTTTTTCTCCATCTTTTTTAGTTTTTGTGTTAAATGACAAAAACCATATTTGCAAATTTTCATTTTTTAAACGGACGCCATTTTGAAAGTGCAGCCAATTTTTTTTTTTTAGGACATGTCTTAAATTGTTCCTTAGGCTTTAATCTTTATGAAAAACATTGTCCTAAAGGATCCGGGGGGGGGGGGTGCACGGACACTCAGGGTGGGCTCCCGTAGTATAAATACTAATTTTATGAACTCTTACCTGCTTGATTTACCTATTTACCCCAAATTTACCCCAATTTACCCCCTAACCCTTCGACGGAACAAGATGAAAATATAATCTAGTTCTAGATCTCGTTAAACTATATATATGTACCAAATTTCAAGTCAATATCTCAAACGGTTCCAGAGTAAACGTGCGCACAAAAAATAAGTACAGACCGACAGACAGACAGAAATTTTTTTCGCTCAAACTTAAAATCGTTTCATGACATTCTAAGCCTATTTGAACAATAAAAATTTTTAAAAATTTTTTTGTCGTTACTATATTTCCACTGGACGTGGAAGTAAAACAAGTACCTATTATTTCTGCTTACATCATTGTTAAAAATTATTATTTTGGGTATTCAGCAGATAACTTTCAAAGAAAAATATTCCTTTCTTTCATATACCATTGATACAAGTCTGACCAAAATAGATGATCAATAAGGGTTCCTCCTACGAAACGACTTGTCGACTTTTTTCTTACAATATGTAACATTCAGCATGAAAAACGATAAAACAACCACTCTTCCTATATATTGATAATTCAAGTCTGATCATGCCAATATTGTATAAGAAGCCCCCTTTACGAGAAATTCTTTCTAATATCTCCAGCCCTACCTATCCTGTAGAGGACACTACATCACAATCAAACATATGAAATACTTCATTTATTGGGACATGCATGCAGTGAGCGAAATAATTATATACTTTTTTCTTTGTGCTTTTCTTTGGCTCTGAAATGTAACAACTGTTTGATTGTGATGTAGTATCCTCTAGGTAGGGCTAGAGATACTGGAAAGAATTCCTCGCAAAGGAGGCTTCTTATACTATATTGGCATGATCAGAGTTGAATCATCCATATATAGAAAGAGTGGTTGTTTTATTGTTTTTCATGATAAATGTTAGATATAGTAAGAAAGAAGTCGGCAAGTCGTTTCGTAGGGGGAACTCTTGTTGATCTTCTATTTTGGTCAGACTTGCACCAATTTCATGCTCAATGTTAGATATAGTAAGAAAGAAGTCGACAAGTCGTTTCGAAGGGGGAACTATTGTATATTTTGGTCGGACTTGCACCTACGGTATATGAAAGAAACGAATGTTTTTCTTAGAAAGTTATCTGTTGAATACCCAAAATAATAATTTTTATAGTATTATGTATTACAATATTTACCAAGAGTTTCTCTACTTTATTAAAAAATATGCAATGATAACATAGTAAAAACTTCAAAACTTAATAAAAGTTTAAATCAATTTAAAAATGGTACCATTTTTTAGAATAGCATCTTGCCTATTCAAAAAGACAATTAAAATCGATTCGAAGTAAAAATACTTTTATCAGCGAAAGTCCTAGTGGGCTGACTGAGAATAGAGAACACCCCCAAAGGGGTTTGCAAGTTAATGCTTCCAATTTTTACCTTCCTCACATAGGATGTAGCCGTGTGCAGTTTGCAGTAGATTTGATAGATGTCTCTACGCCTTATTTGAGTATATATAAAAGAACATACGTGAGTCGAATTGAAAATATTCTTTTTAATTTTTTTTTTGAAGTCGGTTAAAAATACAATAAACTTCCCATTTATATTTTAATCATGTCTTCACCACTGTGCATTTGGTCATTTACCTGGAACAGTTTTACGTAATAATCTCTGCTCAATAAAAAACCGCTGCCCAAGGAATCACTACTTCCACATTCAGATTTTCCATCCAAGTCTCTCACAACGAAGAAATTTTGTATGTGGAAATAATTGTTTATGGAACTTTATTAATGTAATATTTGAAATCGATATACCACATCGGTAGTGTGGTGTGGATGGTGATAGGAGGGAGGGTAGATGAAATAAAAAAAATATTTTGAAGCTTTTGGTACTTGTACACACACTAAATCACATTTTTTTCACCCCCTTTAATAATGGGGTGGGGGTGGTTAATGCCAAAAATTTTTTTGTATCTAGTATATACTAGATACCAATTTTTTGGACTCTTACCTGATTGATTTATCTATTTACCCACATTTACCCCAATTTATCCCCCAACCCTTCAACAGAATAAGGTAAAAATATAATCTAGTTCCTGATCACGTTAAAATACATAGTGTACCAAATTTCAAGTAAATATCTAAAGCAGTTCCAGAGTAATCGTGCGCACAAAAAAAAGTTACAGACTGACAGACTGACATGCAGACCGAGAAGCAGACTGACAGACAGACCGACAGACAGACAGACAGAAATTTTTTTTCGCTCAAACTTAAACTCTCGACGTTTCATGACATTCCAAGCCTATTTGAATAATAAAAATTTTCAAAATTTTTTTTGTCGTTACTATACTTCCACTGAATGTGGAAGTAAAAATACACATAAATATACAATATGAAGAGTATTCTATTGTTATAAAGTGAATATATAAAAACTATGAGAATTTCATTTTCCTCCCATAAAAAAATTATTAATTAAATATCTTCCAAAATTGTTTAATAATGTTAAATAGTGGTGTATAATAAGTGAAACAAATTTGTTAGAAGCTAATATTGAGGGGATATTGTCTGTCACTTATATATCTGATGTACTATATCATGGGAAAAGCCTTTGAAGTATCTTAAACGAAATCATGTTGACAAACGACACGTGTATGCTGAGTCAAAAACCACAAGGGATGAATTCTGGTGTCATTAACATACTCACAATAATAATAGTCTTTTCAAATATTTTTGTGAACTAAATCACTAGAGGTCAATCAATTTTACTACGAATAAAAGACATTTTGAATATGCTGATTTATTTAATAGCAGAATACAAACAAACATAAGTTAAAGAAAATTGAATGATACGTTAAACAATGTGTATAATCAACCACGTCAAGAAACCCCTACGAGTTTTAGTCTTCTTCGAGTTTTTAATAATAATTCGAGAAAGTCTTGCGTGTTATGGAGATATACAGCTGCAGTGCTTAAGAATATGTTGAAGTGCAGGAATGCAATTTGAACAATTTATATAAAATATTGTTGTCTTTTTATATATAATTGAATTTCTTTGAATAACGGAAAAGAGAATATTACATAACGTATATAACTTATTTCAAATGAAATAATTTGGATTTTTTAAAGTCAATATAAAGAGGATTTTCAATTTTTTTTTTTAATAATAATAAACTTGATTCATTTTACGTGAAAAAAGATTGGAAAAATGACCGTCAAAATAGGTTTTTCTCAACTATCTCCTTTCCTATTAGTTCTATCCTAGAATTAGGCATTACCAACACTGTATAAAATGGAAAAAGCTACAACCTTTATTGAAACTATTTTTATCTATTGTAAATATTTTACCATTTACAGCCGTCCGAATAGTGAAAATGTGTGCAGATTCCTGCAATTATCTCTGCCCCCGTTGCTGCTACGTAGTAATTGGTTATTATTAATATTGTAGATTAGAAAACCCAAATCTTTTGTTTAGGCAATTTTCTTCCACGATCAATTGTTAAAAAATTACAGCAGGTCGAAAAAAGACTTGAATTTCGGAAAAGTGTTTGCCCCGTTGTTTCGATATTATTCGTACTTATTATTAATTTTACATAATCAATAAAACGGACTTACAATAGTGTTATTTCTTTAAAAGAATGAATTTTATTCTAATTTTGCAGGTTTTCACTGATCTGTCATCACAAACATTTTTCTTATTGCGAATACTTTACGATTTACACTCACGCAAAAATGTGAAAAATATGCTTCACTGTAGATTATTGCAATTTTCTCTGTCCCCATTGCTCCTACGTAGTAATTAGCTATTATCAATATTGTAGATTATAGAATTTCACAACATTTTTGTTTACACAATTGTTTACAAGTTACTGCAGCTCGAAAATTTCATATTTTTTTAAATTTTGAGGTACTTAATTTATAAACAGTTCACCGTGGAAGAAAATTTTTTAAACAAAAGTTTTGCGAAATTGTATAATCTAAAATATTGATAATAACTAATTACTACATATGAGCAACGAGGACATAGATAATTGCAAAAATGTGAAGCGAAGCACAAATTTTCGCCATTCTGACGGCTGTAAATCGTAAAATATTGTAACGTGTTTCCACCCCTAGGAAACCACCCTCGCAAATTCCGTGGGTTCCAAAAATTATAACAAGAGATTGTCCACTAACACACTTTATTAATTAACTTACTGGATACTTCACAATTCTATTATTAATCTAAATGCACAAATGACTAAAAATAACAATGTTTTTCACTTTGTTTTCACTTTGTATTCTTAACCTCACTTTTCGAAACTTCTCTACTTTCTATACTTTCTGAACTACTCGCCGAGAATGCGGTCGGTCTTTTATACCTAAAAATGACAGATCTCGATTGTGATGACGCCACTATTCTCTAGATAATTCCAGATGTCACTTTAGAACTAACTTCTGGTAGGTTCTTTCTCGAGTAGGTGCAAATACGTCTGAATTAATTGACTTCATTCTAGGGGTGGCAACACATCACAATATTAACAATGGAGAAAAATAGTAGTAAAGTAGTAGCTTTCTTCATTTTCTACAATATTGGTGATACCTAATTTTAGGGAGATTAACAGGAAAAGACGCCAAGGACATACCCATCAGGATCTTGGTGTGGATTCTGGGATCAGTATTGGAACCGGAAAAAACACTCAAGCGACTGGGGGTGTAGAATCCAGGGCTGCAAACAAGCAACTGGACTGTCGTGGACACGAAGCCCGAGCCCGAGCCCAAGGCGGCTTCGGCCGCCTTGCAAAGATACATTTTAAACAAGCTAAAAATGTAGGTACTCTTCGCCAATTTACTGAACTTTTTATATATTGTTACACATTCTATAGGATACTCTTCGCAGTTCTCTTGTAAATAATGTTAGTTTTTGGACATACTAAATTTGGTGATACCAACTTTGTTGTGAAAACAAAAATGAAAAAAAACACCCTGTCAGGGATTCGAACACAAGACCTTTGGATTGCCAGACAAAACTTTGCCATTGGACCAGCACAGATCATTAGAATAACTGAATGTCTGTAGTATATATCATTCCAGTATTATGTTTCAACAAATTAAATATATTATGAAATATATATATATATATATATATATATATATATATATATATATATATATATATATATATATATATATATATATATATATATATATATATATATATATATATATATATATATATATATATATATATATATATATATATATATATATATATATATATATATATTAGTAAAATGTATACACAAACAAAAATTATAGTACAAGTACAAAGAACAAAAATTAAGAAAATATGTATTTTTTACATTAAATGTTTAAGAACTTTTTTATTTACCGATTGATTTTTTTCAAAAACAATAGGGTTCTTTCTCTAGCTAACGCTAACTTACTTTCCAAATTTCAATACAATCGGACTTTTCTTTCTTAAGTTATCGTGCTTACAAGAAACGTGACGGACGGACGGACAGACGGACATTTTGAAAGTTGTTCAGAATTCGTTCAATAACATAATGATATGAATTTTTTTTTCTCTACGAGCGATATTTACTGATTTAGAAATGTGCCGATCAAATACAATATACTCTTCGTTTTTGCGAAGAGTATAATAATACTATAGATATAGCACTGATACAAGAACCTTGGGTTTACAGGGGGCGAATCAGGGGACTACAAGTGAGGCCAGGATGGGAAGTAATCAGCCCAGCAGGTCCCAAGAGCTTGCATCATAGCAAAGAAAAATATTAATCTGCTGCCAATGTGGGGACTATGCACGAGACCTAATGATAGCACGAACTAACGCCGAAATGGAAGGGTCAATGAAGGAGCTAGTAATAGCTTCGGCATACCTTCCTTACGATCAGCCAGGACTACCTCCAACCCAGCAATGCGAAACAAACCATTTAAAGCTCATCCTATGCTGTGATGCCAACGCACACCACATCGTCTTGAGGAGTACAGGCAACAACACAAGAGGTGAATCACTCCTAGAATTTATTTTTAGTAATAAGTTAGAAGTAGTAAACCGCGGAAACGAACCGACTTTCGTCACAACAACAAGGCGAGAAGTTATTGACATTGCCATTACCACACAATACGCGGGACGAATAAGATTCAAAATAGAAACTCCACCAGAATAACATACAAAGCGACCCTTCTGAAATACGTCTATGCCATTAGAGAAGCAAAAACCAAATCATGGAGGAAGCAATGCGAGGAGTTAAATACTCCCAAAAATCTTGCAGAGAGAAATCAGGGAAAGATTGGATTACTGCAAAGACAACAAGGGGAGTACACAAACACTGAGAAGGAGACTCTAGATTTGTTACTAGAGACATACTTTCCAGGCAGTGTAACCACTCCACAAGACAGGAACGGTCCACCCGAAGACATCCAGAGCTGGGCAAATATGTACTTACAAATACATCATAAGTATTTAAATACTAGAAAGTATTTAAATACCGAGTATTTAAATACTTCTTGCAACAAGTATTTGTATTTATACTTGCAAATACTTTATCTGAAATATTTACTACTTAGTATTTGTGAAAATAATCCTAAAGTATTTATAAATACTTAAACTATTTAAATAACTGAGAAGTATTTAAATACTTCTAAAAAAGTATTTAAATCCTTTTCTGACAGTATTTAAATACTTTCAGAAGTATTTGAATCTCAAAAGTATTTAAATAAATACAACAAATATAATCAAATACACCAGTGAGACAGGCAGATACTTGTCAAGAATCAAGACATGTACCATACTATGTAGTTAATATACACATTGCATCATTCAGTCTTCAGTCATTCACGTCTTAATTCCCAAAAAGTTGGTTGAGAGCAGACATAGACAGTAAGTGTTAACTGTTAAGGTTAGGCATTTGCAGAGTGAGAGGGAAATATGCGTTTATTTTCGGTTTATTATAAATAATTAAATAATCAAATGTACTATAATCTTTAAAACTGTTTTAAATAATTGCTATTGTTCTAACGAATACAACTATTTTTTTTTATTGTAAATTTCTGTTGTACTTGAATATCGTAGTTTGTCAATGAAAATAGTTCCTAATTTCATTATTAAAGTATGGCATTTAACTATATACAAAGTTTATGATAAAAACTGTATATGGTTGTATTCCTTAGAGCAATGGGCAGTATTTGAAACTATTTTAAGGATTATACCCTTTATGACTTTTTAAATATTTATAATAAACCGAAAATAAACGAATTTTTTCCTCTCACTCTGCATGTATATGTTTTGTGATTGTGACAGAGAACAGTTGAACTAGTGCCATAGTCTCTGTGCTTTATTTGGGTATTTGCAGAAGACGCAAAGGTCTAGCTCTATGGATACGTAAAAGTCCAATGCCCAACTAGAACTGATTAAGTATAAAGGTACCTATTAAAATAGTGTTGTAAAAGTTCATGAAAGTCATGAAACCTAAAATTTTGACACCTCAAATAGTCAAATAGTATTTAATATAATAATAATTATTATAATGATAATTTTAAGTCTTTAATGATTTCTACTAAAATAGAAAATACAATTTGGCGAAATTTAGCCATTAAAGGCTATTTTTATTACACTTAACTATGCTTCAAAATATTTCAGTGTTATCAAAGTATTTAAGTATTCAGAAAGTATTTAAATACTAAGTTTAAACTATTTAATTACTTTTGTTATTTATTATTTAAATACTTTCATCTTTTGAAAATACTTAATATTTAAATACTTTCAATTTTCTGAAAGTATTTAGTATTTAATATTTAAATACTTTTTCAAAGTATTTGCCCAGCTCTGAGACATACCCATAAGAAGGACGTCAAAGGAGGACTGGAACATTGCAAATAGCATCATTAACAAAACAAGACTTGTATGGGCAATCAATTCATTTGAACCATACAAGTCACCAGGGCTGGATGGAATATTTCCAGCTCTACTTCAACAGGGAGTGGACATACTTGCAACACCTGTGCACACTGTTCAGGGCCAGTCTGGCCCTGGGTTATGTGCCAACCAGCTGGCGGAAGATAAAGGTGGTATTCTTACCAAAACCAGGGCGCGACACCTACACCCAGGCCAAATCCTTCCCACCCATTAGTCTAACATCATTTCTCCTGAAAACCCTGGAGAAACTGCTTGATAGGCATATCAGGGACGATAAACTGAGTACAGAACCTCTACATTAAAACCAGTATGCCTACCAAACAGGAAAATCTTGTGAGTTATCAATACATGAGCTTACTCAAAAAATAGAAAGGGCCCTAGACAGCAAAGAAACTGCCATATGAACCTTCTTAGACATAGAGGATGCCTTCGACAATACCTCATTCGACTCACTAAGTGATGCAGTGAAGAGGCGCGGTCAAAGTCAAATATTTAGGACTGATTCTAGACACCAATTAAACTTCAATGCACATCTAGACAAGCAAAGCTACGCGGACCTTATGGGTCAACAGAAGAATGGTAGGTAAAAACTAGGGACTACAACCAAGAATGGTGCACTGGCTGTACCAAAGGGTTGTAGTACCAATAATAACCTATGCCTCTCTGATCTGGTGGCCTAAAGTCGGAAGATAAGAAAACTATGAACAGTACAAAGACTGGCATGTCTAGGTATAACGGAAGCAATGTCAACAACGCCCACCGCAGCCATGGAAGCACTACTTTGCCTGCCTCCACTACATTTAGTTGTGGAGAGTGAGGCACTGTTAGCGGCGTACAGGCTAGAAACAAACGGACATGGGACCATTCCAAGAATAGGATACCATACGAAATATTCCAACAAATACGAACAAATCGACTACTGGATATACAGTCAGATAGAATCAGCACAAGCTACAACTTCACAAAGACCTTCAGGGCATACATACCCGATAGGGAAGAGGAAGGAACGAAGCACCTGTGAAGACATTCAAATGATACCATATGTTATACTGACGGATCAAAAACGTCAAGAAGAACTGAAGCAGATGTTAAGGGTGACCAACCAGGGATAGATATTAGTCTGAACCTGGGCAGCAACACAACGGTGTTCCAAGCAGAAGTCACAGCTGTAGAAATCTGTGCACAAGAAATGATACGAAGATATACTGTCAAATGAATCCGCAATATCACTGACAGTCGAGCAGCTCTCAAAGCTCTGAGTTCAGTAGAGATACGTTCCAAAACGGTAAAGGACTGCCTTGAATCCATGTGAAACTGGCGGGACACAACAGCATACAACTGGAATGGACGCGAGGACACCATGGCAATGAAGGCAACGAAAAAGCAGATAAGCTGGCCAAAGAAGGCGCAAAAACAGCCTTGATGGGACCCGAGCCATCCTGCGGGATATCATACAATACCGCAAAAGGAATGGTAAAGGTACTATTAAGTCATAAACATAACTTGTATTTGACCGGGGCTCCGGGGATGAGACAGTCGCGTATGTTCGTCACTGGCGGGCCATCCAAGACAAAGACTAACGAATTGCTAAAGCTGAGCAGAAAACAGCTTAGATGTACAGTGGGAATCTTAACAGGACACTGAATAGACACCTAACCAACATCCGGAATGCACGATGTGTGTAGGGATTGCAATTTACCGGAAGTTTTAATAACCGGTAAATCGGTAAATAAAAATGTAAATAACCGGTTAACCGGTATTTACCGGTAATTTTTAGAATGGATGATTAGGGTGGCGAAAATGGCAATTGTCTTTTTCTATATACAAAATTATCTAAATTTAACAAAAAACATTTTTATATACGTACTTATATGTGATATAATGAACAAACAAAAGGTTTTTTATCAACAGTAAAATCACAAGAGCTTTTTTTTATTGGATAAATTTCTCTTTGTAATGAAATAATTTTGCCAATCAGTGATTTTATAAGAAGAACTGACATGAAAAAATCACGAGACCGGAGGTCGAATGATTTTGTCAAATGTCAGTTTTTCGAGCAAAATTACTGAGTGGCAAAATTTTGAGTTAAAAAGAAATTTATCCATAAAAGAAAAGCTCGAGTGTTTTTTGGCAAGATAAATTAACGACAGAATATGAATGTGAACGAACAACAATAATTTATTAAAAATAATTATAATTTTCCCAAAACGACTCATATCGTACAGTATAGTTTCCACAATACTTAAAAATTATAGCTGACAGTACAGATTTCAAAGTGACGTGCGACTACTAGGTGTACTCTGCTTTTGAGGAACAGGCATTTTTATCGGTGATAAAAAACGATGCACCTTTTTTATCGATGTCAAAGTGACAAAAATGTGGCTTTTTTATATAGGAGTTAATTTATCAAAAAGAAAAAATATAAATGAAATAAATTTAAATAACTAATTATTCTGTAAATAACAAAAATATCCACTTAAATAACAAAAATTATAAACATAAACTCAAATAGGGCATTTACTGAATATCTAATCTAAAAATACAATATTTTTTAAAAATAGCCTGTTAAAAGGGTTAGTTTTTCAAAGCTATATATGTTAGTCGTCTGATATTTGTGCATAGAATACCACCAGCTGAAAATGCCCTTCCTCAATCGATATTGGTGGGTCGATAAGTTAATAAGAATTGGTAATAACTAATAACATACTTCTAAATGTATTCCACGGATATTTGCGGCAGTGAAATATTCAATTTTCTGTCGTAAGATATTGTCAATGTCTGTCTTGTATTTCTTAGGGCTTGGTGTTTGGAGTTTACTTTTTATAATATTATTTATTTAGTGTTAAAAGTGCTCGGTGTTGGGACAGTCACTCTGTATTTAGTGAATACTAGTCAGTGACATAAATAGAAACGTTGAATACGTGACATATCGTAAGTTCAGAATTTACCGAAATAACCGGTAAAAAATTAAAATTACCGGTAATTATCGTCATGTGTTTTTTGTCCTAATAACCGGTTAACCGGTTAACCGGTTAACCGGTAATGCAATCCCTAGATGTGTGGTAAGAATGAGGAAACTCCTCACCACATACTATGTGAATGCCCAGCCTTGGTGGGTGGGAGGTTTTCATACTTCGGCGGGCCAACCGTGACCCCGGAAGAAATAGCCAGCGCTCCCATTGACCGCATACTCTCCTTTTGGAGAGGAACGGGATTAATGGGATAACGAGACTATGGGGTACAATAAGCTTAAGCTTCAGTATGGTGGGGCCTCGGCACCGCAACCCATAAGGAAAAAAAACAGGAAAAGAGATAATTGAGAAAAACCTATTTTGACTGTCATTTTTCAACATGGCGGCTGTAGCGGACAGGATATTTGTGATGTATTTGGCGAATTTAAGCAGACTGTATGAAAATTATGAGATATTAAAATGACTTACCCTTCATCCGGCGGTAGTTTCTGTCATTCAAATGTGTTTCACTCGATGGGAGAACGGGAATGGAAAAATATGGGGAATCAGGAGGAAGCGAAGACACGTTTAAATTATAAATAATAATATTTAACACTATTTGATAACTGATAAAATAAATATGCGTTGAACTGGTAAACTTACTACTACTAGGTTTTTATTCGATCTGTCCGCCGCGCTCTCTCTGCCTAGTAAAAAACATAAGGTTTTTTTGGGAAACAAAAACTTTAGAGTTATGGATATATTTAACATACAGAGTGTTTTCAAATTAAAATATAATAAAATGTAATTTAATATAAACGGCCAAAACAATATTATTGTGGAAAACAATAATTAATAGTAGTAGTAGCCCCAACTTATACAAACAAAACATTCTTTGTAGAAATTATTCACGGGTAACCCCCGTTTCTTTTTGCTCTATAGACACTATTAATATGCCTATTCACGATAAGAGCAAGAACAGTTGGTTCGAAGACAATAATGCTTTATTCACAACGTATAGACGTTTTGTGATATATATTATTCTAATTGGTCTCTCTTTGCTGTATGGCATTTATGATAGCATATGCTATCCATCGCGGTTACCAGTTGCATGTATCGTCTCACCAAAGCTGTTTCCCAACGGCTTCTTGGTAACGTCGTCCTAACATTTTGGAGGGCGTCCTTTTCGCCACTTACTTGTTGTTTTTTCGTGAACTACGAGTCGTCCTATATTGTCCTCTGTCTGGCCAATGTAACTAAAGTTTAGTATGTGGAAAAATATGATGTTGAAGAGTCGTTTTGAGGGGCGAATTTCGTGGAAAATGTACTTTTTGGTGTGTGGCTTGTCTAAAATATTCGTAACAAACATCTTCAGACCTCGGAAGCTACCCCAAGTCCTTAGTCATATGCATCGGCCTGGAAGGTAAATGGTTTCTTGAAATAGGGCAGGTCAATACGGAAGCCTCGGCAAGGCATTTCTTCAATTGGCCAAGAGCTTGTTCGTGTTCTTTGTCCCATTTGATTCTTCTTCAGGAGTCGAGTTAGTGGAGTCATAATTTGGGAAAATGTTGGTACGAATCGTCAGTACCACCAGGCAATACCAAGGAAACGACGGACGTCTCGTACGTTTCGAGGTGTGGGGAATTATTTTATTGCCTCCACTTTTTCTTGATCGGTGTTGATGCCTTCTGCGGTAACCACATGTCCTAAGTACCTCAATGACTTTCTACAGACCTGGCATTTATCTGGGTTTAGCTGTAGATTAGCCATTCTTAATCAGCTGAATACTTCTTGCAGATGATCTTCAAAGGTTTTACCCAAAACTATAATGTCGTCCAGATATGCGAATGCATAAGGTTCTATATCAGGTGACAAATGGCATAACCCGGAAATGAAATAGTCTTCGTCCTTATACAACGAAGGCGATAATAGCCTTGCTTTCGTGGGAGGGCGGTATTTGCCAGTATCTTTGTTTCAGATCTATACTGGAGATGTACCGAGCTTTCCTGAGATTATCCAGCATTGCGTTGATGTACGGCAGTGGATAGGCGTCTTTCTCTGTGAGTTCATTCACTTTCCGAAAATCGATTCAGAACCGGAGTTTTACATCCTTTTTACGGACTATGACGACAGGATTACTCCATGGAGTGTTGGATTGTTCGATGATTCCATTGGCTAACATCTCGTCAACGCGATGTTTACAACTCGGCGCTGTGTGCATTTCGACAATCTTCCGACGGTCTTTGATTACATTGTTTATTTCCAAAAAATATACTTTTAATCATAGAAGGCCGCGATTTTGCCAAAATTGTTAAAAATTAGTTTGAAAGTACTTTTAAAATATTATCAGATACTAACATTAAACACTATTTATTGTTCATTAAGTTCAACGATATTGGTTTTTCAACGAAAACTATTTTTTTATAGAACTCCTATGGGACAACCTGTCATTTAATTAGATCTTTAAATTACGAAGAAAATAATATGCCTAATGTCTACCTTCTCTTTGTACTAAATTTATAATTAAATAAATAATAATAATATTAATAATAATAATAATAACATTTTTTCTAATATTTTTTGAAAATCAAAATAATACTTGATGATCAGGTCATACATCTTTGGCCAGCAGGATCCAAATATGCAAAAATATACAGGTTGTCCCATTTAAAAATTTGATTTTCATGTAAATTGCATCGAAACCAGATGTCGGCCATTTTGGTTCTTTACATCATATAAATATGGAAATTTCATTCCATATCACTACACTAAATTTGAAAAAAATCCATTAGCCCATCCAAAAGTTACAAGGTGTCCCTATCAGCTGAGCCACCCAGTATAAACATAACTGATTTTAAGGGTGTAATAGGCTTGGCAAAATGTGCTTTGTTACAATACCATCTTGTTTACTACCTCACGTCACTTATCCTTAATGCGTTTAGATGGATTTTTTTTCTTTTTACACTCTACAATCATAATTTTCGTTTAGTTGTAATTTGCACTTAAACCTTACACAGCTTATTATTTGAGTACTGACGAGCTCGATTGTTGAGGTGTATGAGCTTATCTTCATTTGCTGCAAATAAGAAGGTATCATCTGCAAATTGCAAGTTAGAAATCTTACTTCTGTTCTCATTTACTTCACGCTGCCATCGCATCGAGTATTCATTGTAGCATGGTGATAGAACATAACCTGTCTGATCCCTTTACCAACTTTACATTCGGACCTAATTAAGTTCACTTTTACCAAAGCAGATTTTTCTTCATATAGTCGGCGAATAATGAAGAAGACTGGATCGTCCTAGCTCCAATAGTACAGTCCGCACTTTATCCCATTCCATATTGTTAAACGCCTTACTAATTGATACGGAATAAAATGTGAGTGTTATCTGACTTTCGGTAACGATTGTTTCGCGGCCTTGGTCTGGATTTTACTTCAGTAGAGTTGTGTTGTAGATGTTATTGTAATTAGATAATAAAAGAATTTTTAGAATAAAATGTTAAAGTTGTTGGATAAGATTATTTTAATAAAATAAGAAATACATATACCACTGTAAATATTATTTTAAAATGAAAATAATGTAAAACTATTTGTAGCATACTTCATTACATAACTAAACAAAAATAAAAACAACAATGAGTTGAATAAAATTTCGAAAATACATTTCTAACCATCTTCAGAATTTGCACAAAATGTTGAATGGTCATATGTTTGTCGTCAGTCTAATTTTAGTCAAATAGATATTCTCAGTCGACAACGCCCGACAACAACTTTCAATTTGAATACAATGTTTAACCATTATTTTATTTAGGTAATACAGTTATAACACATCTACAAAATATCCCTTCTTTATTTATGGCTGAAAATTCACACATAATTTTAAGGTGCCAGATGGCAATATATTTATATGAATTGTGGATATTTTTTGTATTCATTTGGTGCATAAAACCCATATTTATGTAAATGTGGCTCATTGACAACTTGCTATTTAAAGGGTGTGTCGTAACTTGCATTTATAGGATGTGGTACTTGTATCATGATTTTATTAAAGTAACGATTAACGAATTTAAAAACCAATTTGTATCAATGGGTTAACATTTTGGTTATAGGTTATAAGGCAATATTATAACACACAGTGTCAAACAAAAGTACGTAACAAATAAATTTTCTCCGTTAACGCAAAATAATTTAAAAAACCTCTGACGTCGATTTTTAGTTTCGGCTGCACATCTATACATGATGAAGAAATTTGCGAGTTTTCAACAGTCATCAATTTAGAAAGTTAGAAAAAATTTTACACAAAAGCGTTTTCAAATGTATATAGCATAAAAATGCCAGTTTTGATGTTATAACTTAGATAAATAATAAAAATGTTTTTAAAATTAACTAGAATAGAGAAAATAAATACATATTATTTTCACTATTTGAACTAATTAAAAAAATACTTAATGCCAATAACTTAAAGGGTTATCAAAGGTC
Source organism: Rutpela maculata (assembly GCA_936432065.2). NCBI lineage: Eukaryota > Metazoa > Arthropoda > Insecta > Coleoptera > Cerambycidae > Rutpela > Rutpela maculata. The sequence goes on from OW386285.2 coordinate 214,312,770, forward strand.
GAACTAATGTCAGTTTGCAGGTTGGGAGTGCCTTAATCTGTCAATCAAGTCTCTGTATATTCGAAATTGTATGGTAAGTGATTGTATCAATGGTCAAATCCTTCTCTGAATTACGAAAACGGTTTAGACTTGTGAGATGCTTCCACAAAAATAAAGCAAATGATCAACGTCTAACTTGCAGGCCATTCAATAATAGTCTGTCAATCCAGCGATTTTGAAATGATTTATAGTATATATGATGCTATGATAAGAAAATACATTCTCTCGCTGGCTGAAATCCCCATACCGCAGTCTTCGCTTTAACGTCAATTGCTAGTAGAGCAGTCAGACTACTTAAAAAAAAATAGAAGTATAAAATAATAATAACCTCAGCGTTCAGAGGTTTTTATCATTCTTTTTTATTTAACTAGCTCTAATTAAAAACCGGAATAAGGAATTAGTGTAAAATTTTTATAATGTTGTCGTAACATATTTGTTAACAAAATGTGTCAATATAAATATCAAATTTTAATGTAGGAAATATATAGTTTTTGCTAAGACCCTGTTGATATAACGTTAGAATTTGAAGGAGTAAATATAGCAAGAGAAAATTTTATATTTAGAAATTGATACAAAGTATATTAAGAACAAATGAAGATAAAATATGGACGTAACTTATTTATTTGAAACTTTCTTTCTATGATTAGCAGTTTTCGAGAAAATCGCTGGTTAAAATACGGAACGCCTTCGCAGACGAAACGACGGAGAGAACTGTATAAAAACAATGATTATATAACACATCCGATGATTGTTCACATACTTTTTTTTCGAGGAGGGGAAACCCACGCGAGCTGCCCTGGAATGGGTCTGAGTGTCAGCCTCCAACTGACTAAAACCCCCTCTTAGGGCTCGTCTGTAAACAATACTCCGAGGGCACTGCAGCCTCCTGGGCTTATTGTACTCTCCCTGTCTTAGTTTACACTGTCAAATTTAATATTCCTGTATCACTGACAAGGTGATGCAGGTCTGAAAATGGGCGAGTTATGATGGTTTCCGGGTCTATTTGTGTTTGCCCGTAGATATTTAACTCACTCTACCCATTTTTCCTGTGCCGTTGGCAACAGGTCTGTGAAAATGGGCGGAGTGGTAGTTGACAGGTCCATTCTTTCCCCGTTGATTACATCCTGCAGTCCAGACACTGCATTCATATAATATGCTTTGTCAGCAACGACTTCGCTACGCGGCGTTCCTCGCTGGAAACCACCTCTGTCAAATCTTCGTCGCGCGCGACATTGCTCTACTTCGGTGCTCTGTTTGGCAATAGCCTCGCCACGCGGTGTTCCTTGATGGTCCATAACCCCGTCAAGTCCTCACCGCTTGCGACGTTGCTTCACTTCGCACCCCTGCAACACTTTAGTGAGGACTGCTGTAGCCTCCTCATTGTGATGCAGTTTTATCTGGAATGGACCTATTTTCCCATTCCTTCAACCTTTTGAAGGTTGCTCTCCCAGGCTATGCTCTTTCTCAGCAACGGCCTCGCTACGCGGTAATCCTTGATGATCGGTCACCCCAGTCAAGTCCTTGCCGCTTACGACGTTGCTTCACTTCACACCCTTGCATCACTTTAGTAAGGACCGCTGTGACCTCCTTACTAGGTTTGTCTGCACCTTCAGCTGGAGTGGGCCTATTTTTCCCTATCATTCCCCTGGCTCGGAAACTCAGACGAGAGACTCGGGCGCTTTGAAAAGTTCTTGGTGTTGACCGAGGTTACGGGCACCCCCTCCCCCAGCTCCTTCTTCTCCTGCACTACGCTCGTGGGTTTTGTGATAGGGGGGTCTGCACAGAACATACTGAGGAACCCCCTCCCTCTCCACGAGTAAAGGGGAAAGGTCGCCACGCACGGAGCCCCTTATATACGTGGAAGGCATTTATACAACGGGGTGCGCCTGTGCCCCGAGGTTTGTCGCTAGTGATCGGGCTCCCCCCGACCCTTCGGCGCGCACAATACCTTGGAATTGGGGAAGTTTTATGGTGGTACTTCATCCACGTAGTCCGGGCGGTCAATCCAAGACCCCGTGCCTCCTGGAGAGACTTACCCTCGACTTGGGTCAGAGGGCCATTGCCACTCCAAGCGGTTTACGGTGTATGAGCTGGTCCGCGACGTGGTTTTAGCCGTGCTGGACTGGATTATTGGCCCTACCTCCCAGCAGTATGACCTACTCCTCGCGGAGTGTGGCCGTTCTCCTATCCGCCACCTGGAGACGCGCCCGGCAGGTGCTCAACCCCTCCCCTCGTGAAAAGATGGTTCACATACTTGCGTAAACTATGTGTCAGAGAGTGGTTTATAACTTCTTTATTACTTCCACCTCCAGTGGAAGTATAGTAACGACAAAAAAATTTTTAAAAATTTTTATTGTCCAAATAGGCTTAAAATGTCATGAAACGTCGAGATTTTAAGTTTGAGCGAAAAAAAAATTTCTGTCTGTCTGTCGGTCTGTCGGTCTGTCGGTCTGTCTGTAACTTTTTTTTGTGCGCACGTTTACTCTGGAACCGTTTAAGATATTGACTTGAAATTTGGTACACATATGTACTTATACGAGATCTAGAACTAGATTTATTTTCATCTTGTTCCGTTGAAGGGTTGGGGGGTAAATTGGGGTAAATTTGGGGTAAATGGGTAAATCAAGCAGGTAAGAGTCCATGAAATTGGTATTTAGTATACACAAGAGAAGCTAAGGTCTCAAAAAAATTTTATCATTAGCCACCCCCATTACCACCCCCACCTCCTTATTAAAGGGGATGAAAAAAAATTATGATTTAGTGTATGTACAGGTACCAGAAACCTCAAAATATTTTTTTACTTCATCCACCCCCCACTACCACCCCCCTATCACCCCCCCCCCCACCCCACTACCGATGTGGGGTATCGTTTTATGGGTTTTTGGGGTAGAGGATTTCAAATATTATATTATTAAAGTTCCATAAACAATTATTTTCACATACAAAGTTTTTTCGTTGTGAGTGACTTGGATAGAGAATCTGGATGTGGAAGTAGTGATTCCTTGGGCAGCGGTTTTTTTATGATACAGGAGCAAACGTTTAAAGTTTGATTAATTATCTTTAATTCTGGTCCTTAGAATTTTTGACGCAAGTATCACGATTTCTAAGATATTCGATATTTAAACTAAATACTCTATTCATTAAACGTTCGGACGCTATCTTTAAACTTAAATTTCTCAGAAACTATTAATATTACATAAATTAAAAGAAAAACAAATTCATTCTCACATCAGTTTATTACCTTTATTTTTTATCTCCACTATTTTTTTGCTAGGACTAATGTTTATTGAACTATTTGCAAAGAAACAAAAATTGTACGTTTTTTTTTTTTAAATCCCTTTACAATTTAAAATGCATTTTTTTTTTCTAAAGCAACTGCTGTCAACGGAGGAAAAAAATGAGCGTCTAGTCCATATGCTAACGAAAAACAGTATTTAAGAATTACATATTTTTTATTACTGTAGAAGTTACAGTAACAAAATTGTGATTAAAAAAATGTGACGAAGCAAATTTTTTTCTGTCATAACTTCTTTGTTTTTTATGCTATGTAACGGTTCATTTTTAACCTGTGAATATCACTGGTTTAATTTACCTTTATTACATTTTTATACATTTTCCGTCGTAAAATATTTTAAGTTCGACTCTACACTACTAAAAATTTTGATAAGAATTTTAACCTTGTGGAGCCTCCGCGTGGAGAAAAAAAGAATACCTCAGTTTGGGACGAGTCGCCAACTCGACCGCTTGGGTCGATCTTCAGCTCATCAATTTGTAGTGAGAGATTATTAAATCAGAGTAAGAATTGTTCCATGTTTTGAGATTTGATGGCTGCCGGTAGAATTTATTAGAAATCTGGGAACTACTGGGAAAGATGTAAATTTCAATGCTGAATCGCTACAACCTGATACCTAACCATGGAGTTTGTTTCTGTAACTATCATATTCACATGATAATTACAGACACACGTCGATTTTCCTGGATTTATTGTAAGTAAATAAACATTTATCTTATTTCCATTGTCGCAAACGGCGAATTGCAGTTTATAAGAGCTATATTCCTTTGATTTCCTTCATACATCATGACGTCGTTTACTACTTTTGATTACCGATCATTAGTATGTACATATTCATAAAAATTTGTTTATAGTTTTAATTATATTAGAACTGATGAAACGTTTGTTAAAAATAATTTCATTGAATTAGGAGTATCATAATCTGAGTTGGCCAACATTCCTTGTATTACATTTTTATGTATTACTGTTTGTAATTGCTTTGGTCTTTATGTCTGTCTCTCGTTTTGTACTATGTATTTTGATATATTGTTTCGTAGAAATATAAAATCGTGAGCACTGTTTTATTTGCCCACACTGAGAGGTTTCATTGCTCTACCAATATCTTTATCTTCATAATAAATTTTGTTATTATTAAATAGAGGCTGTTACTCGTTTCTCTTTACCTAATACAAAACCATTCTGGATTTTCAAGGAGTTACTTCGGTGACTTGAGAAGCGGTTAAGAAAACAAAAGAAAAGAAAAACAAAACATGTCAAAAGCAAGCTATTTAATTTCTGGATTTAAGTTATTGTTATCACCAAAAGTAGGTATAAAGTATTACACGTTGGTGTAAAGAGGGTTGCAGCTCCTAAGGATGATTCCCTTCCAATCTCTGCGCCACTGGATAGGCGCACTCGAAGGCATTCTAGAAAATTAGTTTTTACTCAAATGGTTGACCAGGCACGTTGGTAAAATTTCTCTCGTGAATTTTTCTACTTAATTGCCTTTTATAGGCTTTCCATTTAATTTAATTATGGGATCTTAGAAGTTCACTAATTTGTGTGTATTTTTGGTTATTTTGGACGCCGCACAATGTTCGTTTTGACGGATTTTTAAGAAATTAAAGCCATTTTGTCTTGATTGTATCCAAATGTATCCACCGATTCAACGTATTTTCCTGGTATTGTAGAAAGCCATTTTGCCGTGATTATATCCAAATGATTTGATATTTTGGATCACCGATTCGAGCCACTCTCCATCTTTCAGGCTCTCAATTTTAATTGCAGTTTTTCCATTCAATTTAAATTTCAAATTTTACCTTTTTACGTTTATTTGTTCAACTTTACTTAATTTCCATTTCATTTATACTTCGTTTTATTCGATTTTACGTCTAGTCCAACGTTGTTAGTTGGAAGTTCCATTACATTGGGTATGGACTTACTCTAGTTTTGTTTGGCTCCAACCATTTACGTGCAGAAGAAACTCTGGGTTTCAGTGTTTGCCTTGTACACCACTTGTGGTCACCGGATTGATTTTAACGACGACGACCTTATGCATCGTCTTGGATTGTGAATTGGATTTCTTTTGGGTAACCGGAACATACGTGGAAGTTTCTCTACGAGGGACAAGAATCTCTCCAGGAGGCAGTTTTGCCCTACAGGTTTTTATGTAGTATATGAGTGATTATGGACTTGATCGATTCAATGGTCAATGTTTAGCTATTATATATATTTTGTTTTATTTTCGTTTGGCTATTCAAAACTCAAGAAAAATCATTTTAATACATTTATTGCGGCAATCATTAACTTATGTAACTTGTTAAATTCACAAATTTAAGTACCCTTTTCCTTGCTAACGTCAAAGTAATTTAAAGTTTTATGTATCGTCCAGAATTTTTATTGTAAATAAGATTATTATTATGGGGGGTGTTATTGATTATATCAATTATTAAGATTAGTTTCAAATTTGAGGCAATCTACGAGTTTTTCATTTTAGTCGTCAAAATATTTTGTAGTGATTAGATTAACGAGGCCAGTCTTTTATCATTATTTAACTGGTGCGTTATACATATATAGTTTCCTTTTAACTGACAAAATATTTTGTTACGATTAATAAGGCCAGACATTTATCATTATTTAACTGGTTATACATATAGGGTTTTTCTTTTACCATTATTTAACTGGGTTGTTATACACATAGGGTGATTTGTTAGGTAGGCTAAATGTACATTTACTAATTATTATATAAGGTCAAAATTTGTGAACCTTCCGTGATATCACGTACGGTATAAAAAATTAATAAGTACTTAACATTTTGATAATATTACTTCGATAGGTAATCTTACGGCTGTCTACCTAATACCTAATTTTTTTATCACCTGAATACATGTCACCAAATTGAATAAACATATTGCCCATAATTTGATTGAAAAGGTGTGTTTCCTTTTTAATTCACCCCATGATAAAACTTCCCTCTTAATTGATGCCTCATTTTGGAATTAAAAGATAGTGTATGGGTACCCTTGATAATTTTGGGAGCCTTTTAACTAGATTGCAGTTTTTTTTGCTAGTGGCGCCCTTTATGCATATATCTGTAGTTCTGATAATTATATGTTATATATATTTTTTTTGGTAGTGTCAATCGTAAAGCACACCTCTCACCGACTAGAGCTGAGCTAGCTCTCGGCACACATGTTGCGAGCCTCTGCAGCTCAAACACTATCACCTTGCTAAAATTTATTATCATATTTTTTTTGTGCTATTTTGTTAATTTTGGCTATTGACCAAAAGGCTCGTGGCAAGGCTTTTATTTCAAAAGTTCCTTGATTAATTTACGTATTTTACCTTTTGATATTCCGGATAGGGATTTATTATATTTCTTTTAAATAACAAGGTTTTGCTTTAAATAATAGTTTAGCTTTTGCTTTTAATAATTAAGCTTATACGCTTAGTTTCACTGGCATTTGTTTTATATTTAAAAAATTACTTCTTAAGTAGTTTCAGCTATAGAAAAAGTCAACTAATCAAATCATTTGAAAGCTTAGTTATTATTCCTTTATTTTAACATTTTTTTGTGTCATATTTTCCAAGATATTCAACATTTAAACTAAATACTTCGTTTTATAAACGTTCGGACACCATATCTTTATACTTCCAGATCTCCGAAACCATTAATTCTACAGAAATTAGGAAAAAGGCGAATTGGTCCTCAATTTAGTAGCTGTTTTATTTGTATTTTTCGCTAAATGTAATACTTTTCGAATTATTTGATGAAAACCGTTTTGAAATACTTCTTTTCTTCCAGCTAAAATCGCTAAAGTCGCCATAACTTAAAGACCATTTAATAGTACATAAAAAGTTGCATTATTTAGGTATTAAGCAAATCACAACTTACACACTTTTTTATTTATTATACTTTCTATATATTATTGCCCTAATCTGGGCACGCTAATATACTAGTTAGGTGAATACTTTAAAACGCTCATTATTGAAGAACCAATCGAAACAACTACTCTTCTAGCTAATACTGACGAAGTATTGAATTACATGATAGGATTCTTAGAATTTTAAAGCAAAAAAATACATTAAAAATACCTAAATCGATTATTTAAATCCAGTCATTCACACTTTTTTATTTAATATGAAATTATTGGTTCTCTAATAATGAGCGTTTTAAAGTATTTACCTACCTAGTATATCAGCGTGCCCAGATTAGGGCAACAATATACAGAAAGTAGGTTATTTCATAATAAATAAAAAGAGTCTGTAAGTTGTGATAAATAATATTCTCTAATCATGATAAAAGCAAATAAATAAAAAATAATTAATTGTAATAATAATTCATGACATTATTAGGAAGCTCTAGTTATGTACTATTATGTCTATATCAATTTCAATATAGTTCATTGATATTAGACAAATTCTTATCTATATTTTGTATATTAAATTTTAGATATATATATATATATATATATATATATATATATATATATATATATATATATATATATCTAAAATTTAATATACAAAATATTATATATATATATATATATATAATATTTTGTATATTAAATTTCGTATATTAAATTTTATATACAAAATATTATATATATATATATATATTAATATTTTGTATATTAAATTTCGTATATTAAATTTTAGATATAGATATATATATATATATATATTGTAAAATAATACCCTTACTGACTCACTGACTGATCTATCAACACATAGCTCGAACCGCTGGATCTAGAAAGTTCAAATTTTATGTAGAGGCTCCTCAAATGACGTAGGCAACCATTAAGATTTCTCGAAATTCGATCTTTAAGAGGGTGAAAAAGAGGGTTGAAATTTTAGGCTTTTTCAGAAACGGTTAGATCCAGATGCATGAAAGGCAGAAATATTTTTTGTTGAAATTTATTAGACAAGTGTAAGATGAAATTTCGATTTTCACTTTTTGAAGGGGTGAAAACGGGGATGGTAGATGGTTTAAAGCACACCCGTATTTTTGAAATGGCGTAAGCCAAAAACGTGATTATTCGAACGATGGGCTTTTCTGAGGAAATAAGAACACGCACGTATTCGATGGTTTTCAAAAGGAGACCCCCGAATGGGTGAACGGGGAGGGGGAAGTTTTTAAGCTTTTCGGAAACGGTTAGACCTAGAAACGTGAAATTTAGCAGAAATACTCTTTATTGGAATCTGTTAAACACGAGTAAGACGAAATTTCGATTTTCATCACTTTTTGAAGGGGTGAAAACGGGAGGTGGTAGATGGTCTAAAGGGTACCCGTATCTCTGAAACGTGATATTCTAGCGATGGGTTCTTTTGAGGAAATAAGGAGACACGTATTTGACGGTTTTCAAAAAGAGCCCCTCGGACGGGTGCTCTATTGTCAATTAAAATAATGATTTTTTCGTTTAACTCACTCTAACACAAATCTGTTATCAAATTGCGATGCCCAGTGGGTGTCCCCGAGTACTATGGATGCACACTGGGTTTCTTCGAGTACAATGGATGCGCAGTGGATGAAAGCAATGGATGTGCAGTGGGTTAGTAAGTTTTTAATTCCACGCGGATGAAGTCGCGGGCATCAACCATATCATATATCAACATAGTTATCTTTTATTTTTATCATGATCTAAAATATAATATAGAAAATCGAGTTCTAGGTATTCGTTGGCGGTTCACTACAATATTTCTATAATTTAGTGGAGTTATATAATTCATATATTGAAATTAAAATAAGGAACGGCAATTTGAGGAAGAACCAAACATTTAAATATATTTACAACAAATGTCCCTTGCAAGCTTTTCAAAGAAACGCAGATAAAATAAAATAAAATAAATTCTTTATTAACCATTATGTGATACATTACTTGTATATATAGTAAGTTGAAACTAATACAAAAGTAGAAAATATAGCTAATATATTATAAATATAGGTAGGATAAATTGTAAATACCGTTAAAGATACAACACGGACAGTAAGAATATATGTATAAGGTACAGAACATGTAAAAATACACACAAAAAATAAAATAGACCGACAGAAAAAAAACTTCAAGTGTCGTACACTCACTACACAGTATAATTTACTAAAAGTATATTAGCCATCAGTCAACTTCATGCTAAATACAATTTTTCTCATCAAATACATTTTGCAGAGTGCGCGGCAATAAATACACCAACCACCCAACAAGGAGATACATTTTTCACTTAAAATATATCAGGTTTCTCCTTGAAGATAGTATCTACTAGGCGCCAAATATTATTTGTTTCCATTATTTTATTCAGAATTCAGAATTTACGCCAATAACTGATCAACAGTGACAGACCGACGCCATATTTGGCGCTCACATAGAGTCAAATAGAGACACAGGCGGAATTTAAAGATCTTAATTTTCTTAATGTATATATCATCTGAAACATGAAGATCCGGAAAAATCTTGGAGGATGATATTTTTCACAAAATTACTTGCTCTACATCGAAGAAAATGTACAGTGTACTTATTTTAATGCAGATTATAAGTTCTAAATTTTTGAGATTATCATTTTAGTTGTATCATTTTGACGTTTTCCTTAAAGGTACCATTCTCGTGGTAGTGATGATGGTTTGCATTATAAAAATTACACAGGCACACAAAAAAAAGTGTCATGTACAGTAAAGATTGGTAGACTTTAAGGTGGCCTAATAACTCACAATCCCCACCAAAAAATGGCATTAGCCAATAAGCAGCTGGTGTGACATCACACCATATGCAGGGCCTTATTTAAAATATTGTAAGAATTTGTGTAATGCTAATTAAGCAAAGAACTCGTAACTGGAACGGGCTCGCAGTGACCCGCTTTTGAGGTCGGTGGTAACTATCCTCCCATTTTGAGTCACTGTTCTGCATGCTGGTAATGAGGATAAGTTGTAGAATGTAACACTACAGATCATCGTAACGTCAGACCATATTTCGGGCCAGTACGGACGGTTCTTCTAGAGTGAGATAACTGCGCCGCTACTGCGCGTTCGAAGAACAAAGATAGTTTGACTTTTCCCCCCGCACTGACTTTTTCGCCCAAAAGCTGTATATTAAGGAACCTCATAGTCTACAAATCTTGATGTACAGTCGCTTTCACAGAAATCGACTACACGTAAAAAGTCAATTGGCCTTTTTCCAACTTTTTTTATAGTGTAAAGAATACTTTTATAAAACAAGGTTGATAAAAAGTCACTTCACATGTTTTGGCATTTTTATGACAAATTAATTTGACAATAAACAACAGCAAAGTGTCACATGTGCCATCAAGAAAAGACGCATTTACCCAGCCAAAAATTAGGTGTATTCGATTTCCGTGGAATCGAGTGTACTTATTTACCAACTATCATATCTATATGTATTTTGGGGCGCTGAAACCGAATCCGAAGTCAGAATTGTCACATGTCATCATTTCATGTAAGCTCAAGAAACATCTTAGAACAAGGCTGAAACCGGGTAAAAAGTAAATCGACAAATTAAACGAATTGACTCATGTTTTTATACGTATTTTAGGGCGCTGTAACCACAGTAGAGAAAAGACCAGTAGTTTCACTCGCAGCGGTCCCTTTGATATTTGTTTCCGCCCCACCCTATATCATCACTGCCGTCCACTGTCGTCGTGCCGTCCACGCATCGAATAGTTTAAGCCCACGCGCATCGCATGCGCACTGAAAATCTTATACAACTGTTCCGGCTGAGTCGGACTACTGGTCTTTTCTCTACTGTGCTGTAACCGAGTCCGAGGTCAGAATTGTCACATTTTATCAATACATTTTTTCATGTAAGCTGAAAAACAGCTTAGAGTAAGCCTGAAACCGGGTGAAAAGTAAACTGGAGGATTAAACGAGTTGACTCATGTTTTATGCGTATTTTGGGGTGCTGAAACTGAATCCGAGGTCAGAATTTTCTTATCATGTCAGGATTTTGACATAACCTCAGAAAAATCTCAAGAAACACCTCAAAAATGGTCAAAAATGCATTTAAAAGTAGGTTTAATAACTGAAAACGACCAAACCACTTTACTTATATGAATTTTGTGACGCTGAAACTGAATCTCAGGTCAGAATTCTCCCATCATATTAGAATTTTGACATAACCTCAAAAATGGTTAAAAATGTACTCATGTTTTTATAAAAAAAAATGAATGAATTTAAAATTATATTTTCTAGATTCTCATGTCCCAGAAAATCTCGGAGATTATAACGAGGAGCAAGGTGAACGGTTCCACCAAGATATAAGGGAGATGGAGCGTCGCTACCAAGGAAAATGGGACGTAAACATGATGGCCGGTTACTGCTGGATGCTTAAAAGAGACCTGTCAGACAGTGGCAAGAAAAGGAAGAGAGACCCATTGCATAGGTCTTTTGAATCAAAATGAGTACGATATCACAGAAAGAAATAAAGAGCGAATTTTTACGAATTCTCAAGGGTCGAGATTTTCTCGACCTTTATTTATCTTATAAACGTAATTTGTGTCAGTCTTCACAGGTTTTTTGAGACTGCATCAAAATGTAAACGTTTTAACGTGTGAATTCCATTCTGACACGTATTCGATTTTAATGACCAAAAATACGTGCTGGTATGATGGCTTGCTCATTTAAATTTTGCAAGCATTTTTGACCATTTTTGAGGTATTGCTTGAGATTTTTCTGAGGTTATGTCAAAATCCTGACATGATAAGAAAATTCTGACCTCGTATTCGGTTTCAGCTCTCCAAAATACGTATAAAAACATGGGTCAACTCGTTTAATCCCCCAATTTAATTTTTACCCGTTTTTAAGCTTGTTCTAAGCTGTTTCTTGAGTTTAGATGAAAATATTGACATGTGACAATTCTGACGTCGAGTTCGATTTCAGCGCCACAGGAATACGTATAAAAACATGGTTTAATCCCCTGATTTACTTTTTACCTGGTTTCAGGCTTGTTCTAAGATGTTTTTTGAGTTTACATGAAAAAATTGATGACATGTGACAATTCTGACCTCAGATTCGCTTTCAGCGCCCCAAAATACATATAGATGTAATAGTCGGTAAAAAAGTACATGACCTTTTTTTTTTTTTTTTGGTGTGCCTGTGTTATTAATTACATAATGTGGCAATACTTGAGAAACATATTTTATTAAATAATAACCTTGAAAGTCTATACCGACGAGCGCGAAGAATATTTACATATTTTGTGGACTTTAATATATAGACATTGATCTTTCATGATGATAATATGAAAATACAATATAGGCAGCATTTTGCAAATTTTGCCGTAATTCATAGGAGGACTTATTACTAAAGAAGAGGGCGAAGCGATGAACAAAGACACTCCACAAACAACGATCACTGTTGCTTACCGTTGACTGAAGGGCTCTCGACAGCCTCGTTTGCAGAACAAACACAGCCACGCGACAATACGTTTTCATCATTATACCGCTACCACTAGCTTATCGTCTCAATATTCTGGTGTATTCATGGGCGTAGGATTTTAATTTTCATCTTTTAATTGCGATTAAGAACTACAATAGGTAGTGACTGATTTATAATTAGGATTTTTTTTTAATGTTTTAACAGTTGAGATAAGTAAACTATGTATAGGTACTTGTATTATACATTTTGTCTGGATAGTTTATAAGGCAAGTAGCAAGTGTTATATTTATTAGAAAATAAACAATTAAGTATTGCTTTTGAAATATAACCTTTCTTTAATATTATAGGTTTATAAAATATTTCAATTGTTATTAATTCACCAGAAAATTTATACCATTTTTTCTTGAAATGTCATATTATACGATCTACAAAATTATTCTTTCATCACAACTATTCAGTTTTTTGTAATATTTACAACCTTGAGTATTTTTGGGAACATATCCCGGTCTTCTAATCAAATTGCAAAATATTCATTCTTTCGTTTTTAAAAGTTAAAACTGTCTCAAATTAATTTAATTTTGTTATTTATAAATTTTGCAAAATACTAAAACTTTTTTTTTAATTTATGAATAGTTTTGCTGCTATAAATTTTCTATTGAAATGCATTTAGCTATTCCCCGCTCAGGTGTTTCGCTTTCACTGCTGTTGGGCAACATCAAACTTTAAGTTTTAGATCAGTAGACTAAAAGAATAAGTAGTAAGATTTTAGAGATAATCCAGTCAAGAAGTTCAAAAAAGGCCGATTAGGGGAAATAATTCATGTAGTGGCCAATTTTTCTACAGTTGTCGGGGGGAGTGTCCTGAACAACATACTAAAAGTCCTGACCGGTGGGGGGTGAGCGGGGGAGTGGGGGGTAGTTTAAAGGTCCCCCTTTCACGTATTTCTTGAATAACTCAAAAACTACGACCTCTAGCGAAAAAGTATACGGAATTAAACTAGATAAAATTTTCTACAAATAAGTTCCTATTCATTTTTTATGTAGAATCAATACTTTACGAGATGTGGAGGGTGGAAAAATCGCGAATTTTTAAAAATCATGTTTTAATGGTATAAAATGAAAGTTTGATGTTAAATGAAGGCCGATTAGTGGAAATAATTCGTGTAGTGGCCAATTTTTGTACAGTTGTGAGGGGGGTCCTGAACAACATACTAAAAGTCCTGATCAGTGGTGGTCTGCGGGGGTGGCGGGTAGTTTAAAGGTCCCCTTTTCACGTCTTTCTTTCTTTCTTTCTTTCCTGCTTCACCGCGTAAAATGGAATGAGAAGATGTTTTTAGCCATCTATCAAGCGACTGCAGATGAGCGAGACTTAAATAAACACCGATATGCTGCGTTCCTAAAATCATCCACCAAGCCAAAACTTGATCTAGCCACACTGCCACCAACCAAAGGAGCTGCGCAACAACACTCTTTCAGAGTTTATTTGCAGGTATGTTAACTGTTTTTACAAAATTTCTTACAGCGGTTCGCTTACTTACTTACAGATACGGCAATGGCTCAACAACCTCCTACCCCCTAACCAGTGGGGATGGAACCGAGGGGAAAATGCATCGCTAACCCCGGTTACCACCAAAAAACCAGTAGTTCCTGAAGCGATCTTGAACTCCATCTTCTGCCGATGTTCTACTGGGTGTGGGGGACGTGTGGTTGCCAAAAAGCCGACATTTCATGCTCAGTGGTGTGCATTTGCCATGGTACATGTACAAATGGTGCACCATAAGATGACAATTTGGACGGCGACGATGATGATTTTGCTGACTTTTAAAATGTTTAAATTTAAGATAATGTTCGTTTACTATTAATAATATAGTTTTTCTGTATGTTTTAAATTCATTTAGTATTAAAATTTCATTTATGTCATTAAAACTCTATTTTTTTTTTAATACGAGATTTTTCCACCATCTATCTCGTAAACTATTGATCCTACATAAAAAATCAATAGGAACTTATTTTGAAGAAAATGTTATCTAGTTTAATTTTGTATAAGAATACCTTTTCGCTAGAGGTCGTAGTTTTCGAGTTATTCAAGAAAGACGTAAAAAGGGGACCTTTAAACTACCCCCCGCTCACCCCCCACCGGTCAGGACTTTTAGTATGTTGTTCAGGGCAATCCCGCCGATAGCTATACAAAAATTGGCCACTACACAAATTAATTCCCCTATTTTTCATTCGTTGATTGGACTAAGAGGAAACTTCTTAGTGTCCACTTCTCTAAATCTACAGTTCATACCTATCACCGGAGGACTGTCAAAATATGGATCCACTTCCAATATTGGCATCCAGGATAGTCGGGTAGCAAAAACGTTGACAAATGTGTACAAAATAATATTCCATATAAATCGTCAGAACTAGACGGCATTTATCAAATAGTGATGCAGTAGGATCTTCTATTCCACAGGTTGTGTATGAGTATAATATTCGGGAGCAGTCACTAGGATATATGCCAATGACCCGGAAATTAATAAGAGTAACTTTTAAAAATAAACCTGGGAAAATTAGAGAGTACTTTTTAAGACCGAGGTCTGAGTCCTTTGCACTCGAGACTTTACAAAAACTTTTGGATTAGGCTCTACATAGAGACCAATATGCCTAGATAGTCGGAATATCAACAGAAACAGCATTACATCAGTTAGTCAACAAAGCTGAATTTACTCTCAGAAATAAAGAGGTACTACAATGTGCCAGCTGCAGGTGGATGGACTGCACGCTTAGGGATATATTGGTGTACGTATCTCATATTGTAAAAGATATTGGTGGTTCGGGTTGAACGAAGTATTCTGTGGAAATATTCCCTCTGCTGTGGAACCTTGTCATAGATCAGCTAAGTGGATGGTTATAAAATCCTAAGCTACGCAGATAACTATTATATCTGGAGCAATGAAAACTACACCAGCTGTAGCAACGGGCGTCTTGTTGAATCTCTCCCACTGCACATTGTGGTGAAGGGGATGAAAGAAAAAATGAGACATTTCAGGCTGCAAAAGAATCCAAGTGGTAGTTATGTAGAATTAGAGCACAATCAAATAAGGAACCAAGTGGGGTGTTAGCATATCATATAATGATCACTCATAAATATACTTTCAACAGGTACTCAGAGGTAAAAATCGTGTATCGAAGGGAACGGAAAGAGACTGCAGTCACAAAGTCTGGGAAATCACCTAACACTCTGAGAGGTCAAACAACGAGCAGAGCACTGGAGCCTTTATATAAAGTTAAATGAGTAATTCACACTTACTCATATCGCTTGGCCAATGCACCTTTGTTTTTCAGGCAGAGATATACGCAATATTGCACTGTATAAGAGAAATAATATGAAGATATAGAATCGGGTAAATCAATATATTAATAGGCAGTTAGGCATCCCTAGGGCAGTTCATATTGGTGTGGGAATATTAACAGGAATTAAGAGCCCTGGTGGACTGCAATTCTGAATGTCGGGCACTCTAAAATGGAGGACAACGAAAAAGCTGAGCAACTAGCAAGAAATGTAGCTTCAAATATTGGTTCAGAACCGGCCCTGAGAGTGCCTAAAACCACCATAAGAGATCAAATAAGGGAAGGGAGTAAATAATCAGCACAAAGAATAATGGATCACAATAATCAGGCATCAACATGAAAAAACCTTTATTCAAGGACTATCTCTAAAATATACTGAAGAATTACTATCACTAAGTAAGAATCAGCTACGCTCAGTCACAGGTGTCTATGATTACTTGGCAAGTCTTCTTATCCCCAACATGCAGATGTCGCTTTTTTAAAAATAAAGAAAACTTTCAACTGGCTTAGTAAAAAAAAACAAAAAAGTACTCTGTGCATCCATGCGTTTCGACAGTTCGGTTGTATATAGAATTGTGATTATTACTTAGTTTTTCAAAATTGCCTTTAATTAAAATTTTTAATGCCGAGGAAAAAGTGTGCGAATGCCTCGGAAGTAAATACGTTTTTGGGTAGATCCAATGCTAATAGAACAAAAAGAAGAGCATGAGTTCCCACAGTGTATAAAGAAGTTTATAAACAATAAAAAGAAATTACAAATATTTTTATTTTGGCCTGATATCAATTGACCTCAGAGTTCCACATAGCACAAATAGGTATGTGCTAACCGAAGCGCGCATAGTTTTCCTAATATCCCCTATTTTCCACATTCAGTTTTTACATTGGTAAATCTGCGTTATTTCTCAAGTGATCTTAATGAAACTTAACATAAGTATATAATTTTTAGAGGCAAATCATTTCGTTTTTACATTTACTTTTATAGTCTTTATTATTTATAATTTTATTATGTTTTAATCTCTACCTCGAAAGCTTCTCTATAGTTTCTAGTAGGAACTAGTCATGCGATCTCATGGTACTATGTGAGTATCGTCTCTGTCAACCCTGTTAAGACAGTACTAACGCTGATGTATTTGGGAGCAACCCTAGACTCCAACCTGTCGTGGAAGGATAACGTAGAAATTCAAACGGGGAAAGCTGATGAATCTCTATGAATGTTAAAATGCAGCTTCGCTCGTAAGTGAGGAATAACCACTCTCTGGACACATACTATTATTTTAAAGTAAATTATTTTTTGTTTGCTGATAGTTACATTAAAAAACATTTTTATAGGATTTTGCAAACAGCCAAGAGAATAATGTATATTTTAATTAGATTTTCATTATTGAATAAATAGAGAGTAATTTTGTAAATAAATTAATTTTAGAATTTCTTAGTTTCTAGCATAAGGGTTAAGTAGAGTAGCTTCGGCTAAGCTTCGCCCTAGGTATTGTATTGATATATAATCCTTGAAGTAAAGACAACTTATTATTATTATTATTATTATTATTATTATTTTTTTATTATTATTTTTTTTTGTGAAGCCAGTCGCCCTTCTCTCTGTCTCCGATGCCAGAGAGGGTACGCTGGTAATACCAGAGACCACTCCCTGTAGGGTCAGTGGTCACTGGGTCCGCGAATCGTGTGCTCTGAGCAGGCGTAACGAGCCAAGGATAACGGCCTTCTGCATTCTTCTGGCTAAGATTTCTGCCGAGTTTCGGCATGCCGGTATCTCTTCAATTCCGAAAGCAGTGTATGCCTCACCTCACCGAGGGATCCTATGATTAATACCACTAGCTTGACGGTGTGGTCTAGATAGAGTGCGGAGTTCGAAGAGAAGATCTCGATATTTAGTCCGTTTTTCCTCCTCTTTTAAAACAATGTTTGTTTCCGCTGGAACGGAGAACTCAATAACAAACATTGTCCTGATTTGGTGGTCGAGGCGGACTATATCAGGTTTATTGGCCTGTATTTGCCCGAGGGTGGGAAAAGAGTAGTTCCAATATATTAGGCATTGCTCGTTCCCCACCACGGACTCAATATCCCCCGGAGCATAAGGCAGCACTGGTGTCTCATCTATCCTATACGTGTGCCGTAGATGATAATACAGCACTCGTAATGCTCCATCATGTCTATGGAAATAGGCCGAGACAGCGTTTGCCGGACAAGACGACAAAAGGATGACTTCGATAGACGAGCGTATTAAAGACACCATCTTGGCAAGCCATGATGAAACTCTCGGTCTCAGACTTCAGCCCAGCTGACCTTAGAAAAGCAAAGGTCAGCTTTTTAGATAAGCCCCTGTCTTCAATGTTCTTGTAGAAGACCCCATGCAAGGGCTTATCCTTATGCAGCTGCAGGAATCTGTTTTGCTCAGCTGCTTTTGTATGGGCTTTAAGCTGAGCGGGTCCCAACTCGGTAACAGAGCTTGGGTTTACCCGCTCACTGTCGAAGTCGAGACCAAGCTCATCAGCTGCTTTTTGTACTGCCTTAAATAAAAACGCTCCTATCCCTGCATTTTCATGGTAGTGAACCATGCAGAGAAGGGGATCCGAACTCCTGATGATCTTGGAAGCTCCATCCAGAACAGACCTGCTATGTAGATACTCCAGACTCAAGAGTCCACGGCCTCCCTGCTGTCGTGAGAGATATAACCGCGGAACGGACGATTTTGGATGCAAACTTCTGTTGAGATGCATCATTTTTCGGGTTCCTACATCGAGTTGGCGCAACTCGCCTTGTGTCCATTTCACTACCCCAAAGGAGTGTAGGAGGATTGGAACGGCAAGCATATTAGTCGCAGACACCAGACACTTCTTGGGTGGAGCTTTGCTCAACACCCAAGTACTTGTACGTCTCTCCGGCATCTAGGTGGCGCAAGATGCTTCCATCTACGAGCTGCGCGTCCTCTCCGTAGTCACCGCATCGTCCTCTCTTGAGGTGAACCAGTGCACATTTGTCCAAGCCGAACTCCATACCGACAGCCTGAGTGTACTCATGTACCACCCTGAGTGATTGGCGTAAATCTCTCTCGCTAGAGGCATAAAGCTTAAGGTCATCCATGTAAAATAGATGGGTGACCTTATGCCTCCTATCTCCGGGGGTACCGCAATTGTAACCACAGGTTCTGCGAAGTTCAACGGATAACGGCAGTAGCGAGATGCAAAATAGAAGGGGGCTGAGAGAGTCTCCCTGAAACACACCCCTCTTAAACATAACCGGCTCTGTTTGGACTCGAGCATTACCAGATGATATGTGAAAGCGAGTCCTCCAGAGCGGCATGAGTTATTCTATGCATCTCACTACGGGACCGGGCACCGCAAGACATTGGAGCAAGCGAACAATTAGCTCGTGAGATGTCATGTCGAATGCCTTGCGGTAATCGATCCAGGCCATAGAAAGGTTCCGCTTATACTGCACGGAGTCTTGCGTGACACATCTGTCAATAAGCAGGTTCTCCTTGCAGCCAGCGACACCCTTCTTAGACCCACGTTGCTCGTATATCCGTTCGTAAACCAGGCCGCTTGCTTGGAGTACCCGCATGTACAAGATACGTGTGAATATCTTGTAACATGCGTTTAAACAGGTTATCGGTCTGTAGTTCGCTGGATCTGCCAAATCTCCGTTCTTAGGAAGTAGCACGGTTCGCCCCTCGATAATCCAGGAAGGGATTTGCTGCTCTCCATTTAGCCACGAGGTGAAGATTCCGGCTAAATGGCGGTGGGTGCTCGGAAGTTTTTCCACCAAAGGTTGTTAATCCCATCGGGTCCAGGAGCAGCAAAGTTCTTGGAGCCTTCAAGGGCTCTTCAAACCTCTTCCGTCGTTATCGGTTGGCACACTGCTTGAGGCTGCTGGAGCCCTTGGCAAAAAGCTTCAAAGTGTGCCAGGGCTGGAGTATCTCGGTTTAGTGGACGCTTTTGTTCGTTAAGCGTCTTCCAGAAGTCTTCCACCTGATCTACAGTCGGCGGATTCTCAACAATACGCTCAGGCGGTTGGAACAGGCGAGATGGCTTCTTGCGGAAAAGGTTATTTTCCGCTACTACTCTCGCCCGCCTTGCTAGCGACTTTTTGCAAGCCACTAGCATCCGTATTCTATCGAGATAATGTTGCTTGGTGGTAAGCAGCACTGCCACGTTAAGCATGTGATGGACTCGCCTTAAGTTGGCGGCGATTCGCCGCACTTTTGGCGTGAAAGGCCTGTTCTCCGCCATGTAATCCATCACACACTGAATACGGGAGGCATATTGTCTCGCCGACCGGATCTTGGCTTCCATCTTTCTTATACGCCGGTCAGCTCTCTCCTGCGGGGAAGTAGTATTATCCTGCCTCACCACCGGAGGGAGCCGCATCGCGGCATCATAGACGGCACAATTAATGTGCCAGATATTATTAATGTGCCAGATATCATTCTCTTCCGGAATAGCTTCACTGAGTACTGCGTCCACTCTGACCAGATCTTGTGGCCGAAGGGGCTTTTGTTGGTGCAGCCCCCTTCTGATTCTGATGCCCTCTGGTATGGGTGGAACATCTAAAACCACCTCCTCGACCGGTTGATCGGGCGGTCTGTCAACTACCTCTTCAACAGGTCTCAGAGCGGTTTTGATGTAGCCTCTGCTTCGGAGGTGAGATACATAAGTCACGAAGATTTTGTTTCGTGAAAGCGCGATGCTCTGGATGTATATCACACCACAGAGCATGCATCCGCGCCATGTATCCCCTCCGTGCAGGCTCACTGCTTTCGTAGCACTGCAGAAGGTCGTCCCTCAGCTCGTCCGTCCACTCAAAGCGTCCATATGCGTCGCGGTTGTCGTCATCGGGCAGTCCGTCATGTTGGGCCCCACCACCTTGCCCATGACCTCTATCCGCTCGGGGTCGATCGTGGGGGCCCTGCCTTTGGTCAACCGGAACCAGAGATTTGGACTTGTGGGTGGTTAGCCCAGCAGGCCCACGACCGACACCAGAGGGGAATGAGCTTTCCCCCTCCCGGGTGCACTAGGGCTGCCGGTTCGATTTTGCACCCCCAGCTGGAGTAAGTGGTGGCGCTACTCACACCAAAGGCTTGATAGATGAAAGTCAGCCCCTCCTGCTTATTTATTATTATTATTAGAGTAGGTTATCAAAGGAATACAAGTTAATATTTTTTTAGATTTTCTTTTGATTTTCATATTTTATTCTTTTTGCTGTTTGTGAAATCATATAAAAAATGTTCTTTACTGTATATATTATGGTAAAACTCCTCAAAACATATCGGAATCACTCTGGTGGCGCTTTCAGGAGCTCGCTTATGTTATGTCAAATGCTATCATGTTTAGGAATAACAGGGGCAGTCATGACCACTCCAAATACTGTAATGGAGTCCATTTTTGAACTCACTCATTTGCATGTTGAAGTGGAACTGGAAACAAGAAAGGCAGAAAATAGACTGTTCAGGAATTTGATGTGGAATGCGATGGGCCAACGGCTGGGGCACATAAAGGGCCTAGCCCTACCTGTAATAAAGTAGGTCATCACGCAACCAAAGGATGACCAATACCTCCCCGTTTATAGGTTCACTATTAGTCGTGTTCCCTAATGAAGATATCGAGATGACTGGGAACTCGATAAGGAGAGGTTCACAGATGGATCGAAGACTCTGTTAACGTACACAAATGTAAATTAAGGACTTACATATCGGCGCCATTTACCGAGTACTCTAGTGTATATGTCCCAGAAGAGGTTGACAAGCATATCTACTGTGTCCACGGATTAGGCTCGAAAGAGGAAAAATTTTTTTATTCTTGATTTTACGAAAAAAGTAATTCTTGATGAAAAAATCTGCTTCACCAGACACCCTCTTTTCAGTTAGCAGATCCTTACCAGCTCTACAGGGTTAATCAGAAAACTTTATCGGATTATTAATAATTTCCAAATATTTTGAAGATATTTTCGGAAAAACTTTTAAATTACGTTTTTACATGATATTAGGGAAACAGTGGAAACAGTTATAATTCATTTTTTTATTGTGATTCGTTTCATAGCAACAGATTTCGTAAAATTAGTTTTCATGAAGAAAATCTGACATTTCTTTACATACTAAATTATTGTAACTGTCGTTTAATTGGTGAGAATCAGATTTTTGCAACAAGCAAAATAAGATACGCATAATAAAACCGATATTCATTAGAAGTTAACAATGATTCAAAACGCTTGAGCTTTTGTTTGTGGATCGGAGAAAATATTCTTAGAAGAGATGTTTTGTTGAAAACATAATTTTGCCGGTGAGGCTTTAATACTAATGGGTCAGTTGGGATGCAAAATTCTAGATATTGGTGTAGCGATAATCCAAATTTTCGTATACAGTGTAGGGGACAACATTCGGAATAAGTCACTCAACATTCAACATCAACATCTTCACATATTCAATATCGTTTTTCTTAATTATTTGAACAATTTACCTCTAGCAAGTCGATTAAATTGTACTGCCAATAAGATAAATGTTCACTTTATTCCACTTTCATTGTTGGTCGGTGGTTAAATAAGCAGTTTGGGGATAAATGAATCGGAAGATGTGGACCGATACCTTGGTCACCCTGATTCACGATTATGGAATATTATTTGTGGATACCTTACACAAAAATTATATGTACACAGGATCCACAATAGTGTCGATTTCTTAAACGATAAAATAAGAGAAGCTATTGCAGATATACCACTAAACCAAATTCGAAACGGATAATGGGAGTTAAAAGCTCGAGTAGAACTGTAGAAATTGATGCTGATACTTTTAAATAGCTTTTCATAATCATAAACACACCACATATAGTAGACAATCCCCAAATTCAAAGCCACGGCTGTTCGGAAGGGGGTTACATATTTCTAAAAACGCAGACATACATCAGTACCTCCCGGTATTGTCAGTGCTGGAGCTGACAATGGAAATTTTCCAAAATTAAATCAAGATTTTTTGCTAACCCTGTAGGGCTGGCGCGAACCCAATAACCTAAAAGAGGGTTTCTGGTGAGCCAGACATTTTCATCAAAAATTACTTTTTTTCGTAAAATCAAGAATTAAAAAGATTTTCCTCATCCGCACTCCATCCGTGGACACAATGTTTATATGCAGCGCCAACCAGGGCTCTTACATCCAACAAAGTGTCCTCTAAACTGGTAATGTACTGACGGAATATTTTCACTGAGGTGTGTAAATACAATTCAATTAAACTCATATGGATGTCCGGATACAGAGGAGTGAAAAGCAATGAAGGAGCAGACCGTTTAGCGGGAGGAGGAGCAAAAACTCCTTTCCCTGACTATACGGTTTGCCAAGAAGTCTGAATCAACCATAGCTACGAGACTTAATCATGGTACAGTTTAACAACTACTAGGTTCAAACTCCTGGAATGAGGAAGTAAACGCTCCAAGTAATGGGGGCCCTACAACTAGTGGCTGCTTAGGCTCGACAGAACGAATGAGATATATGGTAAGTCTGATAACAGCATGCTGTTCTCCTAAACAAGCATCTGCATACAGTGAGGTTGAGCGACGATCCTATTTTCACACAAGTGACAACTGAATTATTCAATGGACGTATGGAGTGAAGGATGAAATCATCACTCACACAGGCTTGAGTACTGAGGATTTTTAGATCTACTCGCATTCCTAATAATATGGTATAGTATTCATGTGTTAAATTCTATAATCCAAATTGCCTAAGGAGCCGTTCTAGAGAAAAAAAATATTTTTCACCTTTTTGCCGCATTTGAGCTAGCATTGATTGATTGAAGTTTGACTGACTTGAACGCGAACGCAAAATTTGAGCAAAATCGATCCAGTGCTCTGGGCTGATGCAGGTGCCGACCACAGGCGGGCGACAGATAGATAAAAAAAACATCTTTTGGATATCTATTATCAAATCAATTGCTTTATTAACAGACTTTGGAAACTCAATTTATTCGGCAAATCATAGGCAAACTCAAATAATAAAAACAGAGGAATGACAGTTTTGCAGTGAACGTTTTTATAACAATTTCTTTGTTCAATGTTCAATTATAACATTTTTACTTGATATGTAGGTATAGTAGGTACCAACGTAATTTAGTGAAAAACGGAAGAATGACCATTATCGCAGTCAACGTGTCCCGTTATATAAGATGCATAGTAATTTTGAAAGTAAATCAAGCTGGAAATGTGCGTACACGTACCTTTTGCCCTAGGCAAAATTGAAATCATTATATGCGCAGACTCCCTAGGTATTGACCGGTGCCTTGAGGGCGATGTCGCCCTGCCAACCCCAAATTTCCCCCGTGGAGAAATCTCTAACATCAGTATATCACACAGCATCTAACACAGTTGCATAGAAATATAAATATAATATTTATTTTGAGTATAAATCTTTATCTACATGTTTATCTTACTGAAATAAATTCGGACATTTTTATAATTAAATTCTTATGTCATAATGGACTAAAAATGCATCATATATCACAAGAAGATATCGATGAACGTCGGTGTACCATGGATGTCTAAAGCCAGATCCAAAACAAGGCGAACATTGTCCACGAAAGGCAAATGCTAGCAGACAATGCAAGGGAACACTTACAGAATTCCTATCAATATGCAACAGTCAAACGAACGCAAATAATTCATTAAATATTTTGATCGATTTTAAATAATTTTTTTACAATAAAATTTTCATTGAAAAATTATAGGCTACATTAAATTAAAAGCAACCAACAGTGCAAGATCAACAGGTATCTATATGGTAAGGTAAGTAGTCTGAATATTTAAGTCCTAATCAAGGCGACCGGTGGGCCGCCGTGTTGAGAGAAACAAGGCGAACCGGTAGTATAATTACAGCAAATGCTACCCAGGTTGTCCGCCTTCGATTTCATATATGCTCTATTTTCTATAAACGATAGAATTTATGTTATTAAATGACTTAATTTACCATGGAATACGTGAATATTTAATTAGTATCCGCACTCTGGCTCTGGGGCGCTACATTAAAAAATACTCGAAAAAATATTTCCAGTTCTTAGCAGTTCTTAGCAGTTCATGCGCGTTATTGGTAAATCAACAATGATTTTCTTATTACCTAGTACCTAGCAGCGGCAACTCTGAGCATCACCGCTAGATAGAGTAGC
The DNA here is from genome assembly GCA_936432065.2 of Rutpela maculata. Lineage (NCBI taxonomy): Eukaryota > Metazoa > Arthropoda > Insecta > Coleoptera > Cerambycidae > Rutpela > Rutpela maculata. Next base: position 214,337,957 of record OW386285.2, read on the forward strand.
GTTGCTGTCTACTATCTACACGATAAATTCTTCTAGACTTAAAATTTTTGTTTCAAATTTGGCATAGGTATGTGTAAAATGGCATGATAAAATACTTCCTGTTGAGATTTGGCCATATCTGTCTTACAGGGCGATCACTAGAAGCTTATAACCCATCATGTTTTATGAAACTGTATTATATTATAATTTTAGAGCAAAATGTTACTAAGGTTTTTGACTGAGCATTCTAGAATATAAAGACGTACAAGGCATCGAAACTGTATAATATATAGTGTGTCTCTCAGGTGCAAAAGATTTAAAATTGAGATATTTACCAATTTTACTTTAAAATCTTATTGAGGTATTTTAATAAGGCTGCTACTAAACGAATAAAAGTTGCAGTTGGGCGCTATCGAATGCAAATACCTATTAAATGTAATAACTTATCTTAGACTTAAAATTTTTGTTTCAAATTTGCATGGTGAAACCTACTGAAATTGGATTATATCTGTCATACAGAGCGAATCGCCAATCATTGTCAGAATAAATAATAATAGACGTGCTTATTGGCATTACCAAAAGTCCTTCAGTCTCATTTATTACATATAAAATATGTTTTATTATAATTTTAGAGCAAACGGTTATTAACGTTTTTGATTAAAAATACGAAATTGTAAGATATCGAACTTTACATAGAATAAGAGACATATTATTAATAATATGTTTAATAAAACTTACGAAACTAATAAAAGTTACAGTCGGGCGCTAACTCAATAACTTCTGTTAGACCTAAAATTTTTATTTCAAATTAGGAACATATTCAAAACAGCATGATACTTTCTCTTGAAATTGGGTGGTCCCCAATAAACATAGGATGTGCAGAACTAATGCATTACATATGTAAGGCATATTCCAATATGCACGGTACGTTATGTAACATGTAAAGTATGTGCATGGCATATAACTAAATAGTAGATGAATTTTGTAATGTACACTGAATATACAGTGTATATGCTTAAAGTAAAGTATTTTTTTTGTAATGTAATGGATATGCACTGCACAAGCCAATCGGCATATTTCATAAAAACATTTTTATAATTAAAAGAACAGTACATCCGTGATTTTTAAGATTATTTATTTAAATTTATTGAAATTAATTTTTTTTTTATTCATTTTAGCATCTAGGTACCTATTCAAAACAACTCGATTTAGTATATATTAATCTGAATTATGATACATAAATTAATTTTCCTGCCGTAAGGGAATAACATATAGTCGAAAAAAATATATATGCAAATTAGTAGGTTCTTTCCAAATATAAAAAAACACTCGCAAGTAATATTTCAGTTATTAATTTAATCATGCATTGGTATAGCAGTTTGAATTTCGAAAATCCTGTCTGGATAAGAGGTAATAAAATTGCCCCTTATCCAGACAAGAATTTTTTCCATAGTAAATTTACCCCCAATAGTAATGGAATTTTACCCGCAAAGAGAGTGGAAAATTTTTATTTCCCTTATATTTTGGGGTAATTCTCCATGTTAAATGGAAATTTTCCTGTCTCTTTGCGGGTAAAAATACATGGGAATTTTACACGCAACGATGGTAAATTTACATCATTTTTTACAGTGTAGATTACATGTGCATAGAATATGCTTAACGGATATGGGAACATGAAAAGACCATGCATTGCATATACAGTGTGTCTCACTTTTCACCACTACACCCCAATATCTCGGCCATTTGTTGATCGATTTAGATCAAATTTGGTATACTTCTTTTGCTTCAGATTGTGATTAAAAAGTTATTTAAATTTTTTTTTTGAAATTAAATACGCCAGCTATGATCAAAAGAAATTGGCAAAAATTGGGAATTTATATTAGCGATTGAGATAGGGTTTTTGTTTTTACAGAATCTTGTTCGGCATGACCTAAAACCCCCGTATACCAAATTTCGTTAAAAAATATTCATTCCTTTAAAAAAATCATATCTAAGATTTCAATAATAATCACCCTACTATTCGAGTTATTTATTGTCGGATATTTAATAACTTGGTAGTGGCGTAATAATAACGCCAATTAAGCATTAGGACACATTTTTTATCCAAAACACTATTATGAAATGAATATTTGAAAAATGGTGGCTATTTTTTAAAAGACTTAGAACTCGGCATACCAATATCTTTGTTAACATGGAGTACTTTGGAATGGATTTGACAATTCTTATTATTTCAACTTGTTTTTTCCGATTTGAATCAAATTTTACTCAAGTATAGAACAAATTAGGATCTACTTATGACCAGAAAAACATTCGCCTCCTATAGGGTGTCTCAAAAAAAATTTCTATTGAAAACTGTTACTCCCCAGGATTTTCCTGATCCCTTTTGGTTCCTAATGAAAAGATATGAAGTTTGAAGTCTATAGGTTTGGAGGAAAGTTTGCCCATGGGAGCCTACAGTTTTAAATTTCTATATAAAAAAAAACGCCGAAATTAAGAAAAGCAATTTATTTTGAAAAATATATTTTCTCTAATTAAATGATCTAGTTGGGGTTCTTTAGGCTTCCAAAAATAGCAATATACTTGCATCAATATTAATTGAAAGTGTATTTAAAATTATTTAATGAATAGCGAAAATGCAAGAAAATTAACAAAATTAGTGTTTTCAGCAAATTTCACGAGATGTAAGCTTTTATATAGCTTATTAGCATGATTTTTCTGTTAAGAAAACTTCATATTTATTAAATGTTTTATTTATTGTTCTGTTTTATAAGTGGAGGTTTTTTTATTGGAACAGTATATAATTTCTGGAGTAAAAAGAAAACAATTTGTATTTAGATTATTAAATTATAATTACTACATTTAAAAATTGCTTCTACAGATGATAGAGTTAATACATTAGTTTTAATTGAAATAATTTTAAAGCAAATACATTGAACAATTTAAAATTTCACAAATGTTTGAAATGGGATTTGGTGAAAATTGGAGTTGAGTTTCTAGATTGTTCAACAGACTCCAACAAGCTTTGCTTCTCGGTAATTTTCTCAACCAAGATCCATCCTGTTGAAACCTTTCGAAAAGTAGCAATGAGCTGGGCCTTACTAATTGAAAGAGTTTTGTTCCTCTATTTAAAATTGGGAATACAGGCACACCGTTGAGCATCATTTGTGTTTCACTCTTGATTTTTAATAATGAGGAAACGATTTTTTTTCTTTTCATTGTCGGATATCTTATTTGAAAAGAGTGATAACGGTATTGTCTCCTCTGCAAAATACCAAAAGTGTTGATTGAAAGTTGTTAGTGCGGCATAAACTACTTTAGGATCAATAGTTTTGTAACTGTTCAAGTAGTGCCATAGTTGTATATCTATGGGGCATCTGCTACTTTAGGAGCGTTCAACTAGCATTTAATGCAAACCAGAGCATTGAAAAAACAGATTTGACGCAATTTATTAACCTTTTCTGGCTCATAACCCAGCTGCTCTATAAATGCGCACATTTTTGCTACAATGTTGACATCCATCTTGCTTTATGAAAAGCTCCAGGCTTCTGCTAGTGAATTCCCCGAAGCGGAATTTCGCCCAATAGTATTAGTAAGACTTCAGCACGTTTTCTGTAGTCTTCACGAGGAAGGAGATCCTTGTTCTGGCTTAAAACAAGTTTCAAGAAAGTAATGGCTTCCTTTTTCAAAGATCTTAGGTTCCTGTCTTTGATTTCTAGCTTGACGATTTGATCTAGATTTTTTTCAATATTATCTGGACTCATGGACTGTCCAAAAACTGATTTCTACACGGCAGATTCAATTAGCTCAAAAACATACTCCTGTCTGCCTCAATGAGGAGCAATAGACAAGACAGACAAGCATGAACATGAAATTCTACCTAGAAAGTTTCTTGTTTCTCAACAAAGTTTTAATAATAAATTTATTGATAATTTTTAGTCTCATATATAGGACTACAAATGCAGAAATTTTTTTTATTGAAAACACTAATTCTGTTAATTTTCTTGCATTTTCGCCGTTTATTAAATAATTTTAAATACACTTTCAACACCTAACTACATTCATTTAATTAGAGAAAATGCATTTTTCGAAAAGAATTGTTTTTTTTTTTAGTTTCGGCGTTTCTTTATAAAAATTTAAAACTTTAGGCCCCTAGGGGCAAACTTTCCCCTAAACCTAGAGCCTTCAAACTTCATATCTTTTCTTTAGGAACCAAAAGGAATCAGAAAAATCCTGGGGAGTAAGAGTTTTAAAAAAAAATTTTTTTTTGAGGCACCCTGGCCTACAATTTATTGTGTTAACTGGAACCAACCCTTAATCTGTGCGCCTTATTTCCCACGGTACTATTAATTTTAGGAAAAAAATACTAGATACGTTTTTGATAGAGAATTTTATAAAGAACAATTGTATATAGGTATTTTTATCAAGAAGTGCACCGTTCCCGAGATAATCTAGAAAACCTCAAAATGGTGGTGGAAGCGACCTCCTAGGGGATGAGGCACACTATTTAGGAATGAAAACTTTTCGGTTTATGCTATCCTTAATATTTCTACCAATTTTCAAAACTATATGAATTTTGTATTACTGAACTAATATTAGCCGGAGAGCGAGGGCCCTGAATTCGACACATGCTATGAAACTCTCGAACGTACAAAAACAGACAGTTGATTCGTGACCTCTAAACATATTTTTGAGGTCGCGATTTGTTTTGGAATTGCGAAATTGGAAAAAATTGCACTTTTTTATGCTTTCTACGAAAATCACTTTTTTCGCATTTTTAATGTTCCCACTCCTCTATATCTGTTATTCGTTGTCATAAAAATTTGATATTTTAGTACTGCAATACTCAAACCTTTCGCTTTCCAACGGTATATGCAAAAACAATATATGTTTTGATATGAAAGATAAAAAAAGCTTTATTTTACTCGATAGAACAGCTAAGAATTAGTATGCATTTAACCGTGCACTAGCCGCGCAGCGTGACAAGGTTACTTCACTATTTTTTTCCAGGAATACCGTGGCTTTAGCGAAAAGTTTTATTATAATTTTTTTTGTTCAGAAACACGTGGTCTTTCCACCTGTATTTTTTATTTTTTTCTGCCCTGACCTAATTTAAAAATTTTGAAAAATATCTTTTTTATTTGTGGCCGAATTCATTTCAAATTTTTATCAGCTATACAACTCCATAAGGCGATTTTATCTAACTCATAAAGGGAACTTTTCCAAAAAATGAAAGTTGTGAACAAAAATCAGCATTCAATAAAACGCTAAAAGGGCCACTTTTTATTATTAAATATCAAGTTAAATGTAATATCTTCTTTTTTTTTGTTATCGCTGTTCTTGAAGAGTAGCTCTCCATCATATCCTTCCTCCTTATCGGCTGAGAAATTTAGGAACATGGGCGGTTTTATTGTTTTAAATGTTAAGAGTGCCGTGAAATTAACTGTATTGCATAATATGTATTGTTTCATTTATTTCGTCATTGCTTTTATGTCAAAAGTGATTGTTGTTATTTTTTGTGGAGTTTGTTAGTTTTTCTTGTTTTAATAATTTAATTCATACTAAAGTTTCCTTATTTGATTTATTTGCTCATAATGGTTAGAATACTTTTAACTACTGATGAAAAAATAGAAATAATAGATGCAGTCGGTGAAAATGTACGATCTTGAAGAGAAGCAGCAGAAGAATTTAATTTAAAACATCCTCTAATAACAACCAATACACCATGGTACCATAGCAAGAATATGTCACTTGTTCAGTACAACTGGTAATGTGCTTAAACCGAGAGTACCTACAACTTAATCGAAGGCACGGTGATGATAATGTTATATTAGCGGCATTTATCGCCAATTCCACTACCACTCTTAGAAATATGGCTCGTGGCCTTAATTTGCCGGCATAAAAAATTTGGAGATGTTTAAAACGCCATAAGCTACAACCGTTTAAACAAAGATTTTTACATACTTGGAGGAAGGTGATGAAGAGAGAATACTAGAATAGTTTATAGATCCAAGGTAATTATTTAAACAATAGAGACTTCTTGAAGAAAGTAATTTTTACGGATGAGGCAACTTTCTCCACCAACGGGGTAGTATCATCACAAAACCCTAGATTCTGGGCAGTAGAAAATCTTGATTGGATAATAAATTGTAAAAGGCAATATTCCCAGAAAGTAAATGTGTGGTGCGGAATTTTTAACGAAACAATAATAGATTAGTTTTTTTTTTTTCAAAATGTAAATGCGTTACATTTGCTACAATTTTTAAATAATGATCTTTTGGACTGCAATAGTCGATTTTTCTTTAGAACAATTGTATTTTCAACTCGACGGAGCATCTATCCACAATTCCGTAGTAGTAAGAGCATGAATGAATGAACATTTTCCCCAAAGATGGATAGGATGAAATAGCCCTCTACTACATTGGCCACCCAGATCACCTGTTCTCACTCCAATGGATTTTTATTTTTGGGGTCACATTAAAAACATAGTTTATATGGCCAGACCTCAAAATATAGAGCAGCTTTGTGAGAAGATAAGACAAGCGTGTTTAGAAGTTACAGCTCAAGAACTACGAAGAGTTGTAATAAATAACAGAAAACGAATTGAGAAGTGTATTACACTTGATAATGGGTTAGTAGAAAGGGGCCGAATACAATAGTATAATAAGTGGCCTTTTAGTCATTCATTATAAACACGGTTTCTTCATGATGTAGTGGTCCCTTACATCTAGCCGACAGAGAAATTATTCTGTTAATTACATATGTGGACCATCACCTCAAGTTCTTCGGGTGCGTATAGGGCAGTGGCCCAGCCTTACTGACGAGTTCATAGGAACGAAACGCAAACATATTTTCACTTTCCCCAGCACCCAAATTGGTGACCCCGACGTGATCGTCGACATACTCCTCACCTATACCCATTCCTACGGAGACACACGCACATGCACGAATCGAGTTTCTGGGTCCTCCTCGCATCGCACCACCTCTCCCCTAGGATTGTACATGAGTCGAGTCCTACAGGGGGTACTCGCTTCGTTCATGCCAACCTAATCCGCCATACTACCAACTTGATCCCAATAGCGTTATCACTGTTAGGGGAGTGATGTAGCGGTCCCTTACATCTCGGCCGACAGAGCATTTGCTCTGTTAATTAATATGTGGACCACCACCTCAAATTCTTCGGATGTGTATAAGGCAGTGGTTACCCCAGCCTTACTGACTTTCCGGAAATAGTCCAACTCACCTACCTAATAAATTCTATCCTGAGATTGCAGTATTTTCCTAAAAAATGGAAAACTGCCATAGTTATACCCGTCCTAAAACCGGGAAAATCCCCCCACGAACCGAGAAATTATAGACCAATTTCCCTCTTAAATACCATGTCCAAAATTACCGAAAAGGTAATATTAAATATAATAAATCGGTTCGTGGGGAAGAAAAACCTCATCCCGTGCACCAGTTTGGGTTTAAGCGTGGACACAGCACCGCCCATGCCCATGCAGTGCACGGTGGTGTTGCTTGTTGATGTTGCCAAAGCTTTTGACTCCACGCGGAGGAATGGCTTGGTCTACAAAATGGATGTGTTCAATAAATTCCCCAACACTCATAGCATCCTTTCTTATAGATAAATATATATTCTGTGCGAATAAATAACACACTTTCTACCACAACAAGGCTCTCCGCAGGAGTTCCTGAGGGGTCCATTCTTTCACCCAAACTTTTCAACCTGTACACAGCTGACATCTCATCCTATCCCAGTACAAACATGATTCTTTACGCAGACCATTTAATGCTCTACGCATATAGTTTCTATGCCCAGACTGCCACCCAGAAAATTAAATACCATATCGATAATATAATCAAATACTATGCGGTCTGGAAAATTAAGATAAATCCTCAGAAAACGGAAACAATAAATTTCAACAGGAAATTTACTAATATAAAAACATTTAGCAAAATAAAAATTGATGGTCAGGACATCGAGGAAAAAAACGCAATCAAGTATCTGGGTGTCTTCCTGGATAAAATACTCTGCTTCGGGCCACACATTACGGCGTCCATAAATAAAACCTATGCAGCCCTCAGTCGCCTGTACCCACTTGTGAACAGGCGAAGCAAACTCAAGTTGGAAAAGGTTATTTTCAGGCCGATATTAACATCTGGCTGCGTGGTCTGGAACGCGGCCTTTGATACTCAGATAAACCGTGTTCAGATCACGCAAAATAAATTGCTTCGCCTGTTGACTAATTCACGCTGGTATGTGATGACTGAGGAACTGCATAGGATGTGCGGTATTCATAGAATCAAAGAATATGTCAGGGAGACAGCCCAGAAATTTTTCACAATCAAAATATCTACCTCTGTCCTGACCAGTCAACTCGCCCACCAACGGCACCAACGTCATCAAGACAATATCCAGCACACCCATCGTTTATTACACGAAAAGCTAGACATTTATCGTACTGCTAGAGTCTGATGAAACATAACACAGACAACATCCTCAACCCATCCCTCCAATCAAATCCCCCCCTCCACCCACAAGACACTCCCCCCTCCCAAGTCCCCCTCCTGAGGAATCCAGCGAGAAGAAAAATCACGCAAATCTAAATCTAGTCAATACCACATAAAATAAATACATTTAACAAACCTTTTACAAACCCCTGTACCATCCAGTTTTATTTAATGACAATTACCTTAAGCAGGTTTATAACTTAAATTTTCCTGTATTTTTGAGCGTAAACTGCAGAAGAACTAATTTTAAAATCACTAAATTATAAAATATCTTAAGCCAAGGCATATTTTAAAATAAACTCGTTTAAGTTTGCATTAAAGAGAACGACATCTACGGTAAATTCAGACTATGGCTCTCTATCTCCCATGCCACCATCGCATCTCCGGGGCGCTTCACGCTTACGCGCGTATGTAACGCCTTGGACTATTATCATACACAATGTAAACTACATATAAGACGAGATAATATATGTAATACCTTGAAATGTAACACAGTTAAACAAAAATAAATTGATTTAATGCTAATGCTACTGACTTTCCCTCAAGACCAATTTCTCTTTATGTGTCAGATAAAATCGTCTCATCGAGTTCTATACCTGAAAATTTACAACGAATTCGGCCACAAATAAAATTTTTGTCTAACTCTGAGCCTACTATGATTTCTCGAAAATTGCGATTTTCTTTTTATCGCAGTAGATCGGCGTTTTAGATCTCGACGGCATTTATGTGTTGAATAAAGTCATATTATGGAGATGTATGGCTGATAGAAAGTTGAAATGACGAATTCATTTCAACACAAATAAAAAAGATACAGATAAGGGTGTCTTCAAGAGAAGTGAAACAAATTTTTTTTTTAATATTCCAATTTTTACAAAACTTTACAGGGGGGTATATCAAGTTATTGCGAACAACTTTCATTAACAAAATTTTTGTCTATCTCTAAGCCTAGTACGATTTCTCTAAAATTGCGATTTTCTCTTTATCGCAGTGATCCGGCGTTTTAGATCTAAGCGGAATTTATGTATTGAATAAAGTCGTCTTATGGAGTTGTATGGCTGATAAAGATTTGAAATAAATTTAGCCCCAAATAAAAAAGATACAGGGGTGTCTTCACAAGAAGTGAAACAATTTTTTTTTAAACATTCCAATTTTTGCAAAACTTTACAGGGGGGGGGGGGGGCATATCAGTGATTCCGAACAACTTTCATTAACAAAATTTTTGTCTATCTCTAAGCCTACTATGATTTCTCGAAAATTGCGATTTTCTTTTTTATCGCAGTAGGCCGGCGTTTTAGATCTAGGCGGCATTTATGTGTTGAGTAAAATCATCTTATGGAGTTGTATGGCTGTTAAAAATTTGAAATGAATTGGGCCACAAATAAAAAAGATACGGGAAGTGAAACACACTGTACATATAAGAACTGGTAAGCCACCCCCAACAAATTGGTTCTTCGACCCGATCAATGTATTTATTGAGAAACTATTGTTAGGAAATTAGAAACAAATAGATGATTTACGCAGCGACACTCCGTTCCAGAGCGGGAGGGGTTTTTATATATCATCAAGAGTACGGACACGGCGATTCTCCAATCTAATGCAGGTACATCGTGAACATTACACTGGAAAGCAATAGCAAACAGAAGAATACTTAGATATCTGGATAGCATTTGTCGACAGCGTCGTTAGAGACATTATGTTGGGTCCTGGTGCAACACAGAAAACAGAATCAAGCATTCTGGAACAGACATAGTGAGTTCATTCCTAAGACAAATTAACGCGTTTTGGAAATTATCTTTCAAAGTTTGGTCGATGAAGAAATAAACAATACCATTTTAGCTTAAGTTACAATTAAACTTGAGAAACTAGATCCTTTATTGGAAAAGTTTAATGTAATTCAAACACAAAATGAAAATTCAACTGAAAACATTGAAAATGACATTGCCGAAAGAGAAAATTTTGAAACAACATACTTTCACGTAATAACGTTATTTAAATTATTAATTGCTAGAAGTAGGCCTGGAAAAGTAAGCTCTACACCAGTATTAAATAAAAGTTTAGAAACAATTAGCTCACGAAACCTAGATATAAATGCAGTTAACTCACAAAACAATAGTGATTACTGGTCATGTAACTATTAATTCTGTGCCTGTAGTTTCGCAAAATAATAGCTTTCACATAATTGCATTAAGACAATCGCTAGATAGTGTTTCGAAAAATATTCGATGTTTAAGCAGTTTAGGCGAGCCTGTAGATCAGTGGGATAGACTTTTCATTCAGTTTGTGTCAAATTAGACTCAGTTACTAAGCGTAAATGGAAGGCGTCCTCAAATAGTTTCGGGCACCTACTTAATTTAATGATTTACATTTCTTCAGAAACATTGCGAGCTTTTGAGGCTTTAAATTTGAACAAAACTCATATTAAGCAAAAAAAAGGAGCAAAAAAAGGAGCAAAAACAAATAGTATATCATTCCGTCATAAACCAATTTTGTATTTTTTTGCAAAGGCTCTCATATTGTTACTTCCAGTAGAAGTATAGTAACGACAAAAATATTTTTTTTAATTTTTATTGTTCAAATAGGCTTAAAATGTCATGAAACGTCGAGATTTTAAGTTTGATCGAAAAAAAAATTCTGTGTGTCTGTCGGTCTGTCTGTAACTTTTTTTGTGCGCACGTTTACTCTGGAACCGTTTAAGATATTGACTTGAAATTTGGTACTAGTATTTACCCATTTGGGGAAATGGGTAAATCAAGCAGGTTAAGAGTTCATAAAATTGGTATTTAGTATATACAAGAGAAGCTAAGGTCTCAAAAAAATTTTTGGCATTAGCCACCCCCATTACCACCCCCTACCCATTATTAAAGGGGATGAAAAAAAATTGTGATTTAGTTTATGTACAAGAACCAGAAACCTCAAAATATTTCTTTACTTCATCCACCCCCACTACCATCCCCCTATTACCACCCCCACCCCACTTCCGATATGGGGTATCGTTTTATGGGTTTTTGGGGTAGAGGATATCAAATATTATATTATTAAAGTTCCATAAACAATTATTTCCACATACAAAGTTTTTTCGTTGTGAGTGACTTGGATAGAGAATCTGGATGTGGAAGGAGTGATTCCTTGGGTAGAGGTTTTTATAGTTGCAATGAGTTTTTGAAGCTTTCAACTGATGAACGAACAACTGAATCTAAAAAATTAAAGGTTTGTTTAAATTGTTCGAGAAAAAAAAACATTTTATAAAAGATTGCTATGTGCGAAACTGTTTCAAGTGTGGGAAAAAACATAATACGCTCTTACACGTCAGTGAAGATCATAATTCTGTAAATTTCTCACTTCAGAGTAGCAGCGGTGATAGTTTACGTAACAACCCGCCAGTGTCTCTTGCGAATCACACCAGTTCAGTTATAGCAATAATGTAAAACAAATTTTACTCTTCACATCTATCATACAAGTAGCTGACAAGTGTGGTAAGTGGCACTCTTGTAGATGTTTATTAGACTCTGGATCCCAATGTAGCTTCATAAGTGAAGAACTTCGCTCGCTTTAGGGTTTGAAAAAAGATAATTTTAATTCATTGATCTTAAGCATCAATCAGGGTATCTCAAATGTTAAACATAAAATCAAACTTCAAATTCAAGGCAATATTAATGCCTTTCTGCGGTGTTGTCATGTCTTGTCTTACCCGGCATTACGGAAAATTTGCCTACATTTTCTTTTGATCCAAAAATGCTAAAAATTTCACAGATCTTAAAACTGACCAATAATTCCTCATTCAATATATCGTCAAAGGTTGACCTATTGCAAAGGGCTACTATATATTTTGGAAATTATTGTACGTCGGCGTCGGTCAGATCGATTTAATAATAATAATAATAATAATAATAATAATAATAATAATAATAATAATAATAATAATAATAATAATAATAATAATAATAATAATAATAATAATAATAATAATAATAATAAACGCTATGCACAAGGACGCTTTGAGTGGACGGATGAGCTAAGGGACGACCTTCTGCAATGCTACGAAAGCAGTGAGCCCGCACGAAGGGGATACATGGGGCGGATGCATGCTCTGTGGTGTGACAGGCATCCAGAGCATGGCGCCTTCACGCCACAAAATCTGCGTGACTATGTATCCCATCTTCGTAGAAGGGGCTACGTGAGGGCTGCTCCTGGACCGGTGAATGAGGTGGCCGAAAGACCGCCGCATTCACCGGTTGAGGAAGTGGTTCTCCTTGTTCCACCAGTACCAGAGGGCCTCAGTACCAGACGGGGGCTACACCACATAAAAGCCCCCGGGCCACAAGACCTGGCCAGAGTGGATGAAGAACTTCGTGATGTGCTACCAGAACGGGCTGACATCTGGCACATTAACTGTGCCGTGTATGCCGCTGTTCAACGCTTTTCTCGGACGGAGAGGCGTAATACTGCCTCCCCACAGGAGAGGGCGGAGCGGCGCATACAAAAGATGGAAGCCAAGATCCGGTCGGCGAGGCAACACGCATCCCGTATCCAATGTGTGATGGACTACATGGCGGCCAATAGGCCATTTACGCCTAAAGTGCGTCGAATAGCCGCCAACTTAAGACGCGTCCATCACACACTCAATGAGGCAGTGCTGCGAACCACCAAACAGCACTGTCTCGACAGGATACGGATGCTAGTGGTTTGTAAAAAATCACTAGTGAGGCGGGCGAGGGGGCTAGCGGAAAACAAACTCTTCCGCCAAAAGCCCTCGCGCCTTTTCGAACCGCCTCCGCGTGTTGCAGAGAATCCGCCGACTGTAGATCAGGTGGAAATTTTCTGGAAAACGCTTTACGAGGAGAAGCTTCCACTCAACCAAGACTCTCCAGCCCTGGCACACTTTGAAGCCTTCTGTCAAAGGCTTCAACAACCAAACGAGGTGTGCCAACCGATAACTCCAGAAGAGGTTCGAAGAGCTCTTGAGGGCTCTAAGAACTTTGCTGCTCCAGGTCCCGATGGGATAAACAACTATTGGTGGAAAAAATTACCCAGTACCCACCACCATTTGGCCAGAATTTTCAATTCATGGCTAAATGGGGAGCAGCAAATTCCTTCTTGGGTTGTCGAGGGGCGGACAGTGCTGATCCCGAAGAACGGAGATTTGTCTGACCCAAAGAACTACCGGCCGATAACCTGTTTAAACGCATGCTACAAGGTGTTTACACGCATTTTGTACATGCGGGTGCTCCATGCAGTTGAACCGGTTTACGAGCGGATATATGAGCAACGAGGGTCAAAGAGAGGTGTCGCTGGCTGCAAGGAGAACCTGCTGATTGACAGGTGTGTCACGCAGGACTCCGTGCAGTATAAGCGTAACCTCTCCATGGCCTGGATCGATTACCGCAAGGCATTTGACATGACATCACACGAGCTCATTGTACACTTGCTCCAATGTCTTGCGGTGCCCGGTCCCGTAGTGAGATGTATCGAAGAACTGATGCCGCTCTGGAGGACTCGCTTTACCATAACATCGGGTAACGATAGAGTCCAGACGGAGCCGGTATATTTCAGAAGGGGAGTATTTCAGGGAGACTCCCTTAGCCCCCTTCTGTTTTGCATCTCACTACTGCCATTATCCGTTTCGCTCCGGAAAACCCGTGGCTACAACTGCGGTACCCCCGGCGACAGGAGGCATAAGGTCACCCATCTGTTTTATATGGATGACCTTAAACTTTATGCCTCCGGAGAGAGGGACCTACACCAGTCCCTCAGGGTGGTACAGGAGTACACGCAGGCTGTCGGTATGGAGTTCGGGTTAGACAAATGTGCACTGGTCCATCTCAAGAGAGGACGATGCGGGGACTACGGAGAGGACGCGCAGCTCGTGGACGGAAGCATCTTACATCATCTAGATGCCGGAGAGTCGTACACTTACTTGGGTGTCGAGCAACGCTCCACCCAAGAAGTGAGTGTAGTGAAAAACGCTCTCCGCGGCAAGTATCAGCACCGACTCCGACAGATCTGGTCTTCAGAACTGTCGGGGAAGAACAAGGTGTCTGCTACCAATATGCTTGCCGTTCCGATCCTTCTCTACTCCTTTGGGGTAGTGAAGTGGAGTCGAGAAGAGTTGCGTCAACTCGACGTAGGAACCCGCAAGAAGATGCATCTCAATAGGAGTTTGCATCCTAAATCGTCCGTTCCACGGTTATACCTCCCACGACATCGGGGAGGCCGTGGACTCTTGAGTTTGGAGAGTCTCCATAATAGGATGGTTCTGGATGGAGCCTGTAAGGTTATCAGGAGTTCGGATCCCCTCCTCTGCATGGTCCGGGACCATGAAAGTGCAGGAATAGGAGCATTTTTGTTTAAGGCAGCACAGAGAGCAGCCGATGAACTTGGTCTCTCCTTCGACGTCGAGCGGGTAAATCCCGACTCTGTCACCGAGTTGGAACCTGCTCGACGAAAAGCCCAAATTAAAGCTGCGGAACACAACATCTTTCTGCAGCTTCACACGGATAAGCCAATGCACGGAGTTTTCTATAAAAATATAGAGAACCTTGGCTTATCCGAAAGGCTGACCTTTGCCTTCTTAAGGTCAGCCGGGCTGAAGTCTGAGACCGAGGGATTCATAATGGCTTGCCAGGATGGTGTATTTAACACCCTCGTCTATCGTAGTCGTGTCATGGGTATAGAGGTCCCTGATGTCAGCTGCAGGGCCTGCCGCAGGGCGCCAGAGACTCTTATGCACTTGCTGTCGGCTTGCCCGACATATGCAGTCTCGGCCTATATCCAAAGGCACGACGGAGCATTACGAGTGCTTTATTACCATTTAAGGCACTCGTATGGGATAGACGAAACACCAGTGCTGCCTTACGCTCCGGGGGATATTGAGTCCGTTGTGGGAAATGAGAAGTGTCTAATTTATTGGAACTACTCTTTTCCCACCGTCAGGCAAATACAAGCCAACAAGCCTGACGTAGTACTCCTCGACCATCAACTCAAGACAATGTTTGTCGTGGAGTTCTCGGCTCCCGCGGAGAACAACATTGTCTTGAAGGAGGAGGAAAAACGGACAAAATATCGAGATCTGCTCTTCGAACTCCGCAGACTGTATCCAGACCATACTGTTAAGATAGTGGTACTGATTATAGGAGCCCTCGGTGGAACGAGACACACACTGCTTTCGGAACTTAAGATCATACCGGCATGCCGAAACTCGGCAGAGGTCTTAGCCGGCAGAATGCAGAAGGCCGTTATTCTCGGTTCATTACGTCTGCTCAGGGCACACGATTCACGGACCCAGTAGTCACTCACCCCACGGGCGTGGGGAGTGGCTACCGGTACTACCAGCTCCCCTCTGTGAGGGTTGGAGCCACAGAGAAGGGTGACTGGTTTTTAGCTAGCTAAAAAAAAAAAAAAAATAATAATAATAATAATAATAATAATAATAATAATAATAATAATAATAATAATAATAATAATAATAATAATAATAAAAATAATAATAATAATAATAATAATAATAATAATAATAATAATAATAATAATAATAATAATAATAATAATAATAATAAATAAGCAGGAGGGGCTGACTTTCATCTATCAAGCCTTTGGTGAGTAGCGCCACCACTTACTCCAGCTGGGGGTGCAAAATCGAACCGGCAGCCCTAGTGCACCCGGGAGGGGAAAGCTCATTCCCCTCTGGTGTCGGTCGTGGGCTTGCTGGGCTAACCACCCACAAGCCCAAATCTCTGGTTCCAGTTGACCAAAGGCAGGGCCCCCACGATCGACCCCGAGCGGATAGGGGTCATGGGCAAGGTGGTGGGGCCCAACAGGACGGACTGCCCGACGACGACAACCGCGACGCATATGGACGCTTTGAGTGGACGGACGAGCTGAGGGACGACCTTCTGCAGTGCTATGAAAGCAGTGAGCCTGCACGGAGGGGATACATGGCGCGGATGCATGCTCTGTGGTGTGATATACACCCAGAGCATCGCGCTTTCACGAAACAAAATCTTCGTGACTATGTATCTCACCTCCGAAGCAGAGGCTACATCAGAACCGCTCTGAGACCTGTTGAAGAGGTAGTCGACAGACCGCCCGATCAACCGGTCGAGGAGGTGGATTTAGATGTTCCACCCATACCAGAGGGCATCAGAACCAGAAGGGGGCTGCACCATCAAAAGCCCCCTCGGCCACAAGATCTGGTCAGAGTGGACGCAGAACTAAGTGAAGCTATTCCGGAAGAGGCTGATATCTGGCACATTAATTGTGCCGTCTACGACGCCGCGACGCGGCTCTCTCCGGTGGTGAGGCGGGATAATACTACTTCCCCTCAGGAGAGAGCTGACCGGCGTATAAGAAAGATGGAAGCCAAGATCCGGTCGGCGAGACAATATGCCTCCCGTATTCAGTGTGTGATGGATTACATGGCGGAGAACAGGCCTTTCACGTCAAAAGTACGGCGAATCGCCGCCAACTTAAGGCGAGTCCATCACACGCTTAACGTGACAGTGCTGCTTACCACCAAGCAACATTGTCTCGATAGAATACGGATGCTAGTGGCTTGCAAAAAGTCGCTAGCAAGGCGGGCGAGGGCAGTAGCGGAAAATAACCTTTTCCGCAAGAAGCCATCTCGCCTGTTCCAACCGCCTGAGCGTATTGTTGAGAATCCGCCGACTGTAGATCAGGTGGAAGACTTCTGGAAGACGCTTTACGAGCAAAAGCGTCCACTAAACCGAGATACTCCAGCCCTGGCACACTTTGAAGCTTTTTGCCAAGGGCTCCAGCAGCCTCAAGCAGTGTGCCAACCGATCACGACGGAAGAGGTTCGAAGAGCCCTAGAAGGCTCCAAGAACTTTGCTGCTCCTGGACCCGATGGGATTAACACCTTTTGGTGGAAAAAACTTCCGAGCACCCACCGCCATTTAGCCAGAATCTTCACCTCGTGGCTAAATGGAGAGCAGCAAATCCCTTCCTGGATTATCGAGGGGCGAACCGTGCTACTCCCTAAGAACGGAGAACTGGCAGATCCAGCGAACTACAGACCGATAACCTGTTTAAACGCATGTTACAAGATATTCACACGTATCTTGTACATGCGGGTACTTCAAGCAAGCGGCCCGGTTTACGAACGGATATACGAGCAACGTGGGTCTAAGAAGGGTGTCGCTGGCTGCAAGGAGAACCTGCTTATTGACAGATGTGTCACGCAGGACTCCGTGCAGTATAAGCGGAACCTTTCTATGGCCTGGATCGATTACCGCAAGGCATTTGATATGACATCTCATGAGCTAATTGTTCACTTGCTCCAATGTCTTGCGGTGCCCGGTCCCGTAGTGAGATGCATAGAACAACTCATGCCGCTCTGGAGGACTCGCTTTACTATAACATCTGGTAATGTCAGAGTCCAAACAGAGCCGGTTATGTTTAAGAGGGGGACTCTCTCAGCCCCCTTCTATTTTGCATCTCGCTACTGCCGTTATCCGTTGAACTTCGCAGAACCCGTGGTTACAATTGCGGTACCCCCGGAGATAGGAGGCATAAGGTCACCCATCTGTTTTACATGGATGACCTTAAACTTTATGCCTCCAGCGAGAGAGATTTACGCCAATCTCTCAGGGTGGTACATGAGTACACTCAGGCTGTCGGTATGGAGTTCGGCTTGGACAAATGTGCACTGGTTCACCTCAAGAGAGGACGATGCGGTGACTACGGAGAGGACGCGCAGCTTGTGGATGGAAGCATCTTGCACCACCTAGATGCCGGAGAGACGTATAAATACTTGGGTGTTGAGCAACGCTCCACTCAAGAAGTGTCAACAGTTAAAAACGCTCTCCGCGGCAAGTACCAGCACCTCCTCCGGCAGATTTGGTCTTCTGAACTGTCGGGGAAGAATAAGGTGTCTGCAACTAACATGCTTGCCGTTCCGATCCTTCTACACTCCTTTGGGGTAGTGAAATGGACACAAGGCGAGTTGCGCCAACTCGATGTAGGAACCCGAAAGATGATGCATCTCAACAGAAGTTTGCATCCAAAATCGTCCGTTCCGCGGTTATATCTCTCACGACAGCAGGGAGGCCGTGGACTCTTGAGTTTGGAGTATCTACATAGCAGGTCGGCTCTGGATGGAGCTTGCAAGATCATCAAGAGTTCGGATCCCCTTCTCTGCATGGTTCGCGACCATGAAAACGCAGGGACGGGAGCGTTCTTATTCAAGGCAGCACAACGAGCAGCCGATGAACTTGGTCTCGACTTCGACACTGGGCGGGTAAACCCGAGTTCCGTCACCGAGCTGGAACCCGCTCAGCTAAAAGCCCATACAAAAGCAGCAGAGCAACGTAAATTTCTGCAGCTGCATAAAGATAAGCCCTTGTATGGAGTCTTCTACAAGAACATCGAAGACAGGGGCTTATCTGAGAAGCTGACCTTTGCTTTCCTGAGGTCAGCTGGGCTGAAGTCTGAGACCGAAGGGTTCATTATGGCTTGCCAGGATGGTGTCTTTAACACACTCGTCTATCGAAGTCATGTCCTGGGTATAGAGGTCCTTGATGTAAACTGTAGGGCCTGCCGAAGGGCGCCGGAGACACTTATGCACCTGTTGTCGGCTTGTCCGACATACGCTGTCTCGGCCTATATCCACAGACATGATGGAGCATTACGTGTGCTGTACTATCATCTGCGGCATACGTATGGGATAGACGAGACACCAGTGCTGCCTTACGCTCCGGGGGATATTGAGTCCGTAGTGGGGAATGAGCGGTGCCTAATTTATTGGAACTACTCGTTTCCCACCCTCAGGCAAATACAGGCCAATAAACCTGATTTAGTCCTCCTCGACCACCAACTTAGGACAATGTTTGTCATTGAATTCTCCGCCCCAGGGGAAACAAACATTGTTCTGAAAGAGGAGGAAAAACGGACTAAATATCGAGATCTTCTCTTCGAACTCCGTAGACTCTATCTGGACCACACTGTTAAACTAGTGGTTCTTATCATAGGATGCCTAGGTGGGGTGAGGCGCACACTGCTTTCGGAATTTTCGGAATTGAAGACGATACCGGCATGCCGAAACTCGGCAGAAATCTTGGCCGGAAGAATGCAGAAGGCCGTTATCCTTGGCTCGTTACGCCTGCTCAGAGCACACGATTCGCGGACCCAGTGACCACTGACCCTACGGCGTAGGGAGTGGTCTCTGGTATTACCAGCGTACCCTCTCTGGCATCGGAGACAGAGAGAAGGGCGACTGGCTTCACAAAAAAAAAAAAAAAAAAAAAAAAAAAAAAAAAAAAAAAAAAAAAAAAATAATAATAATAATAATAATAATAATAATAATAATAATAATAATAATAATAATAATAATAATAATAATAATAATAATAATAATAATAATAATAATAATAATAATAATAATAATAATAATAATAATAATAATAATAATAATAATAATAATAATAATAATAATAATAATAATAATAATAATAATAACGGAACATGTCACATAGCTCGTAAGGTCTTGAATGTAGAAACCTGAAAAGAAAGTCGGAGATTTAGGCACTTGCAATACAAGCCGTGTTTAAATCACTTACCTGAGTTACTCAGAGAATATGTAAAAAAAAAAAAAAAAAAAAAAAAAATAATAATAATAATAATAATAATAATACGGGGGGCGAATACGGACCGACAGCCTCCACGCGGTGCTCCCCGGGCAACAGGTAGAGGTGACTCTGCCTGGCAGATGTCGGACGTGGGCCCTCAGGGCTAACCACCCTGAGGACCCAAATCTCTGGTTCACGACCACGACAGAGAACGGGCCCCTCACAATAGACCCCAGTCGGATGGGGGTCGGAGACAAGTGGGAGGGGCCATACCGGACGGTCTTAATGATGACGACAATGCAACTGTACATGGACGCTTTAGGTGGACGAGGGGACTACGGGATGACCTGCTTATCTGCTATGAGAGCAGCGAACCCGGACGCAGGGGCTACATGGCGCGGTTACACCGGTTGTGGTGCGATATGCACCCGGAGTACCGCGCCTTCTCTCAACAACACATAAGAGATCAGGTATCTTTCCTGCGTCGAACGGGCTACGAAAGGGCACCCCGTCAGCAGGAACAAGGGCCAGCCGCATCACCACCGCGGCAACTACCTGCTGAACGACAACATCACCTAGAGTACACCGACGATACTCTCAGGACGAGGGTTAGCCTTAACACCAGGGTTAACCCACAGCCACAAGACCTGGCAAGAATGGATTCGTTACTCGATGATGAACTTCCAGAAGATGCCAACATATGGCAGATCAACAGTGCCGTGTACGCAGCCGCTAGACAACTCGTTCCCCAGCAACGCCTGGCAAACGTGTTGGGTAAGGTCGAGAAGACTAAGCGGCGCGTACAAAAAATTGAGGCAAAAATTAAATCGGCGAGACAACACGCGTCTCGAATCCAGAGTGTGATGGAGTATATAACGGCAGCTAAGCCATTCACGCCGAAAATTCGGCGTATAGTTGCCGGTATAAGACGACAACACCACACTCTAAATCGGACAGTGCTGCAAACCATCAAACAGCACTGTCTAGATAGGATTCGAGCACTCATGGCCATTAAGAAATCTTTGGTCAGACGAGCACGGGCCATGGAACAAAACCATCTGTTCCAAACAAGTCCCTCTCGTCTGCTCCAAGAGCCACCGCGTGTTGTTGAAAATCCGCCGTCTGTTGAGACTGTCGAAGCCTTCTGGAAGGGAATATATGAGACTACGAGTCCATTCGACAGCGACACTCCAGCGATAGCACGCTTCGAGGAGCTCTGCACCACATTGTTGGGAGAGCAAGACGAAGTGTGCCCGGCGATCAGTACCGAGGAAGTCCAACAAGCACTTGTTGGTACTAAGAACTTCGCTGCCCCGGGTCCAGATGGCATAAACAACTGGTGGTGGAAGAAATTCCCTTCCACCCACCGCCATCTGGCCCGAGTTTTCAACTCATGGTTGAACGAGGGGCAGCCGATTCCGGACTGGTTTGCCGAGGGGCGTACTGTACTGATCCCCAAAAAGGGAAATCTGTCCGACCCGAAGAATTATAGACCGATCACCTGCCTCAATTCCTGCTACAAGATATTTACTCGTATCTTGTATGCCAGGACATTGAGGTCAATTGAGCCGGTCTACCGACAGATACACGAACAGCGTGGTGGCAAGAAAGGTGTGGCAGGCTGCAAAGAGAACCTATTGATAGACCGCTGTATTACACAGGATTCTGTGCAATACAAGCATAATCTATCAATGGCGTGGATCGATTACCGCAAGGCATTTGATACAACATCTCATGCACTATTATTACACTTGCTGCAATGCCTTGTGGTACCTGCCCCACTAGTGAGATGCATTGAACAACTGATGCCACTCTGGAGAACCCGCTTCACCATAACATCTGGTGCTCAGCGGGTATCGACAGAGTTGGTAACTTTTAGGAGAGGAGTTTTCCAGGGTGACTCCCTGAGTCCTCTCCTATTCTGCATCTCACTGCTGCCGTTATCTGTCAGGCTCCGCCAAACCCGCGGATACCAATGTGGTTCACCCAGCAATCGGAGGCATAAGGTCACCCATCTATTTTATATGGATGACCTAAAACTTTATGCCTCCGGAGAGTGCGAACTCCAAAACTCTCTAAGGGTGGTCCAAGAGCATACGCGGGCCATTGGCATGGAATTCGGGCTGGACAAGTGTGCAGTCGTCCACCTCAAGAGAGGACGAAGCGGGATATTCCTTGAAGATGCGCAGCTCGCAGACGGAAGCATCCTACGACATCTGGATGCCGGAGAGACCTACACGTACCTGGGTGTGGAGCAACATCACATCCAGGACGTGAAACAAGTTAAGGATACTCTCCGCGGCAAGTACAGACACCGGCTCCGAAAGATTTGGTCTTCTGAACTTTCGGGGAAGAACAAGGTGTCTGCAACTAATATGCTTGCCGTTCCGATTCTGCTCTACTCCTTCGGAGTAGTTAAGTGGACGCTAGATGAGTTGCGCCAATTGGATAGGGATACCCGCAAGATGATGCATGTTCACAGGAGCATCCATCCTAGGTCGTCCGTTCCTCGAGTGTACCTCCCACGCCAACGGGGGGGCCGAGGACTCTTGAGTCTGGAGTGTGCGCATGGCAGAGTAGCGCTGAGTGTGGCATGCAACGTCCTCAGGAGCTCGGACCCACTCCTGCGGTTTGTGAGAGATCATGAAACTGCAGGAGTTGGCGCATTTTTATTCAAGGCAGCACGTAAGGCCGCAGATGATCTCGGTCTCGTATTCGACTTCAGGCGAGGAGGCCGGCGAGGCGCTGAACTAGAATCAGTAACTGAGCTTGCGCCAAATCGTCTGATAGCCCAAATTAAAGCTGCCGAGCAGAGAAATCTACTCAGGCAGCACGTCGATAAACCCATGCACGGCGTATTCTATAACAACATAGAGACGCTGGGTTTATCGACAAAGCTGACCTTCGCTTTCTTACGGTCAGCAGGGCTAAAGTCGGAGACCGAAGGATTCATTGTGGCCTGCCAAGATGGTGTTATTAACACCCTGGTCTACCGCAGTCGCGTTATGGGTGTGGAGGTCCCTGACATTAATTGTAGGATCTGCCGTCAGGCGCCGGAGTCGCTCATGCACTTACTATCTGCATGTACGGTATATGCGACTTCGGCCTACATCCATAGACATAACGCGGCTCTACGAGTGCTATACTACCACCTTCGGCACTCGTACGAAGTAGACCAAACACCAGTGCTGCCTTACGTCCCCGGAGAGATCGAGTCCGTTGTCGAGAACGAGAAGTGCCGAATATATTGGAACTACTCGTTTCCGACGGTCAGGCAAATTCAGGCAAACAAGCCTGACATAGTCCTCCTAGACCACCAAACCAAGATGATGTATGTCATCGAGTTCTCGGCACCTGCCGAGACAAACATCATCTTGAAGGAGGGCGAAAAACGGACTAAATACCGAGATCTCCGGTATGAGCTCCGAGTGTTATACCCAGACTACTCGGTCAAGATGGTCGTCCTGATAATCGGTGTACTTGGTGGAATGAGGCCTACGCTGCTCTCGGAATTAAAGGCCATACCAGCCTGCCAAAAGTCAGCCGAGTGGTTGGCAGGCCAAATGCAGAAGGCAGTTATCCTGGGGTCCCTTCGTCTTCTTAGGGCACACGAATCTGGCATCTACAGTCACTAACCCTGCGGGACGCGGGGAGTGGCTGCAGATAATCCGCTGGCGCTTCTCCCGTGAGAATGTCGGAGACACGGGAGAACTGTCCAGCATCGCACACGCGACATAATAATAATAATAATAATAATAATAATAATAATAATAATAATAATAATAAATTGGTTTATTTCTGCAGCTACACTCGGATAAGCCATTGCACGGAGTCTTCTATAAAAATATAGAAGACCGCGGCTTATCCGAAAGGCTGACCTTTGCTTTCTTAAGGTCAGCCGGGCTAAAGTCTGAGACCGAGGGATTCATAATGGCGTGCCAGGATGGTGTATTCAACACACTCGTCTATCGAAGTCGTGTCATGGGTATAGAGGTCCCTGATGTCAGCTGCAGGACCTGCCACAGGGCGCTGGAGACATTAATGCATTTGCTGTCGGCTTGTCCAGTATATGCAGTCTCGGCCTATATCCAGAGGCACGACGCAGCATTACGAGTGCTTTATTATCACTTAAGGCACTCGTATGGGATAGACGAGACACCAGTGCTGCCTTACGCTCCGGGGGATATTGAGTCCGTTGTGGGGAATGAGAAGTGTCTAATTTATTGGAACTACTCGTTTCCCACCGTCAGGCAAATACAAGCTAATAAGCCTGACATGGTCCTCCTCGACCACCAACTCAAGACAATGTTTGTCGTGGAGTTCTCGGCTCCCGCGGAGAATAACATTGTCTTGAAGGAGGAGGAAAAACGGACGAAATATCGAGATTTGCTCTTCGAGCTCCGCAGGCTTTACCCTGGCCATACTGTTAAGCTAGTGGTCCTGATCATAGGAGCCCTCGGTGGAACGAGACACACGCTGCTTTCAGACCTAAAGATCATACCGGCATGCCGAAATTCGGCAGAGATCTTAGCCGGCAGGATGCAGAAGGCCATTATCCTCGGCTCATTACGTCTACTCAGGGCACACGATTCTCGGACCCAGTAGTCACTCACCCCACGGACGTGGGGAGTGGCTGCCGGTACTACCAGCTCCCCTCTGTGAGTGTCGGAGCCACAGAGTATAAAGGGTGACTGGCTTTTACGAAAAAAAAAAAAATAATAATAATAATAAGAAAAATATATTGGAACCGGGAAATAATAACTGATAGGCCCATACAACATAATGTTCCCGACATCGTACTGCAACGCAAAGATCAGCGTACTACCTATCTCATTGAAATTTCGATTCCTAATGCCACAAACCTGGAGAAGAAAAACACTGAGAAACTCACTAAATATCTACCACTTGCAGAGGAAATACGAGAAATGTGGCAACAAGACAAAGTCATCATTGTCCCAATCATCCTAGGAGCAACAGGTGAAATACCTAAAAACCTGGAACCGAATTTAAGCTCCATAAACCTTAAAAAACATATAATAAGTAAAATGCAAAAATCAGTCATAATAGACACCTGTAGTCTGTGTAGAAGGACGCTGAATATCCATTAGGAATAGTAAGAATCTCTCAAGTGCTTGAGGAACCTCCGCACTTGGAAGGAAATACCAACAAATGTTGTGAACACAAAATAATAATAATAATAATAATAATAATAATAATAATAATAATAATAATAATAATAATAATAATAATAATAATAATAATAATAATAATAATAATAATAATAACGGATAAGCCAATGCATGGAGTTTTCTATAAAAATATAGAAAACCTTGGCTTATCCGAAAGGCTGACCTTTGCTTTCTTAAGGTCAGCCGGGCTGAAGTCTGAGACCGAGGGATTCATAATGGCTTGCCAGGATGGTGTATTTAACACCCTCGTCTATCGTAGTCGTGTCATGGGTATAGAGGTCCCTGATGTCAGCTGCAGGGCCTGCCGCAGGGCGCCAGAGACTCTTATGCACTTGCTGTCGGCTTGCCCGACATATGCAGTCTCGGCCTATATCCAAAGGCACGACGGAGCATTACGAGTGCTTTATTACCATTTAAGGCACTCGTATGGGATAGACGAAACACCAGTGCTGCCTTACGCTCCGGGGGATATTGAGTCCGTTGTGGGAAATGAGAAGTGTCTAATTTATTGGAACTACTCTTTTCCCACCGTCAGGCAAATACAAGCCAACAAGCCTGACGTAGTACTCCTCGACCATCAACTCAAGACAATGTTCGTCGTGGAGTTCTCGGCTCCCGCGGAGAACAACATTGTCTTGAAGGAGGAGGAAAAACGGACAAAATATCGAGATCTGCTCTTCGAACTCCGCAGACTCTATCCAGACCATACTGTTAAGATAGTGGTACTGATTATAGGAGCCCTCGGTGGAACGAGACATACACTGCTTTCGGAACTCAAGATCATACCGGCATGCCGAAATTCGGCAGAGATCTTAGCCGGCAGAATGCAGAAGGCCGTCATTCTCGGTTCATTACGTCTGCTCAGGGCACACGATTCCCGGACCCAGTAGTCACTTACCCCACGGGCGTGGGGAGTGGCTACCGGTACTACCAGCTCCCCTCTGTGAGGGTCGGAGCCACAGAGAGGGGTGACTGGTTTTTAGCTCGATAATAATAATAATAATAATAAGCAAGCTCTTGTTGGCACCAAGAACTTCGCTGCCCCGGGTCCAGACGGCATAAACAACTGGTGGTGAAAAAAATTTCCTTCCACTCACCGTCGTCTGGCCCGAGTTTTCAACACGTGGTTGAATGAGGGGCAGCCAATCCCGGACTGGTTTGTCGAGGGACGTACCGTGCTTATTCCCAAAAAGGGTGATCTGTCCGACCCAAGGAATTATAGGCCAATCACCTGTCTGAACTCCGGCTACAAGATATTTACACGTATCCTGTACGCTCGGACACTACGGCAGGTTGATCCGGTCTTCCAGCAGATATACGAGCAGCGTGGCGCCAAGAAGGGCATGGCAGGTTGTAAACACAGCCTGCTGGTAGACCGCTGTATTACACAGGATTCTGTGCAATACAAGCGGAATCTATCGATGGCCTGGATTGACTATCGTAAGGCATTTGACACAACATCGCATGAACTATTGTTACATTTGCTCAAATGTCTTGCGGTAGCAGAGCCACTAGTGAGATGCATAGAACAACTGCTGCCACTCTGGAGGACCCGCTTCACCATAACATCAGGTGCACAGCGGGTTACGACAGAACAGGTAGCATTCAGAAGAGGAGTATTCCAGGGAGATTCTTTGAGTCCCCTCCTCTTTTGCATCTCACTGCTGCCGTTATCCGTTGAACTCCGCCAAACCCGCGGGTACCACTGTGGCCCACCCAGCAACCGGAGGCATAAGGTCACCCATCTGTTCTATATGGATGACCTCAAACTGTATGCCTCCGGAGAGCGTGAACTTCAAAATGCTCTAAGGGTGGTCGAGGAGTACACGCGGGCCATTGGTATGGAGTTCGGGTTGGACAAGTGCGCGGTCGTCCACCTCAAGAGAGGGCGATGCGGGGAATTTTCTGAGGACGCGCAGCTCGCAGACGGAAGCATCCTAAGACATCTGGATGCCGGAGAGACCTACACATACCTGGGTGTGCAACAACATCACATCCAGGATGTGCAACAAATAAAGGAGTCTCTCTGCGGCAAGTACAGACGCCTACTCCGAAAGATTTGGTCCTCCGAACTTTCGGGGAAGAATAAGGCGTCTGCCACTAACATGCTTGCCGTTCCTATTCTGCTCTACTCCTTTGGGGTAGTAAAATGGACTGTAGATGAGCTGCGCCAACTAGACAGAGATACCCGCAAGATGATGAACATCCATAGGAGTATTCATCCTAGATCGTCCGTTCCTCGTGTTTACTTCCCACGTCATCGGGGGGGCCGAGGACTCTTGGGCCTGGAGTGTATGCATGGCAGAGTAGCGCTGAGTATGGCATGTAACATCCTCAGGAGCTCGGATCCGCTCCTGCTATTAGTGAGAGATCACGAAATCGCAGGGGTGGGCGCAGGATTGTTTAAGGCAGCAAAAAGAGCCGCAGATGAACTTGGTCTCGTATTCGACGTCAGACGAGGTGGCCGGCGCGGTGCTGATTCAGAGTCAGTCACCGAGCTTCAGCCAAATCGTCTGAAAGCCCAAATAAAAGCTGCCGAACAGGAGAATCTGTTCAGGCAGCATGTCGATAAACCCATGCACGGTGTGTACTATAAGAACATAGAAACACTGGGTTTATCGACTAGGCTGACATTCGCCTTTTTAAGGTCAGCTGGGCTTAAGTCGGAGACCGAGGGATTCATTGTGGCCTGTCAGGATGGTGTAATAAACACCTTGGTCTACCGAAGCCGCGTAATGGGTGTAGAGGTCCCTGATATCAACTGCAGGACCTGCCGTCAGGCGCCGGAATCGCTGATGCATTTGCTTTCAGCATGCCCGATATACGCGATTTCGGCCTATATCCACCGCCATAACGCGGCTTTACGAGTGCTATACTACCATCTAAGGCACTCGTACGGGGTAGATCAAACACCAGTGCTGCCTTACATCCCCGGAGATATTGAGTCCGTTGTCGAGAACGAGAGGTGCCGAATTTATTGGAACTA
Organism: Rutpela maculata; assembly: GCA_936432065.2. Classification (NCBI taxonomy): domain Eukaryota; kingdom Metazoa; phylum Arthropoda; class Insecta; order Coleoptera; family Cerambycidae; genus Rutpela; species Rutpela maculata. Next base: position 214,366,198 of record OW386285.2, read on the forward strand.
CTCGTTCCCGACCGTCAGGCTCATTCAAGCCAACAAGCCTGACATAGTCCTCCTCGACCATCAGAACAAAGTGATGTTTGTCATCGAATTCTCAGCACCTGCTGAGACAAACATCGCTTTGAAGGAGGGGGAAAAACGGACCAAATATCGTGATCTCCGGTATGAGCTCCAAGTGCTGTACCCAGACTACTCAGTCAAGATGGTCGTCCTAATAATCGGCGTACTCGGAGGGATGAAGCCTTCGCTGCTCTCAGAATTAAAGATCATACCGGCCTGTCAGAATTCGGCAGAATGGTTGGCAGGTCAGATGCAGAAGGCGGTTATCTTGGGGTCCCTTCGTCTGCTTAGGGCACATGATTCAGGTGTTTACAGTCACTAACTCCACAGGTCGTGGAGAGTGGCTGTAATTAATTAGCCGGCGCGGCTACCGTGTGGTGTCGGAGGCCACGGAAGCCCTGTCCGGCAACGGGAAACCGAAAAAAAAAAAAAAAAAAAAAAATAATAATAATAAATAATAAATAAGCAGGAGGGGCTGACTTTCATCTATCAAGCCTTTGGTGAGTAGCGCCACCACTTACTCCAGCTGGGGGTGCAAAACCGAACCGGCAGCCCTAGTGCACCCGGGAGGGGAAAGCTCATTCCCCTCTGGTGTCGGTCGTGGGCTTGTTGGGCTAACCACCCACAAGCCCTGACTTCTGGTTCCTGTAAACCGAAGAGAGGGCCCCCACAATCGACCTCGTCCGGATAGGGGTCAAGGGCAAGGTGGTGGGGCCCAACCGGATGGAGCGCCCGTTGACGACGAACGCTATGCACAAGGACGCTTTGAGTGGACGGATGAGCTAAGGGACGACCTTCTGCAATGCTACGAAAGCAGTGAGCCCGCACGAAGGGGATACATGGGGCGGATGCATGCTCTGTGGTGTGACAGGCATCCAGAGCATGGCGCCTTCACGCCACAAAATCTGCGTGACTATGTATCCCATCTTCGTAGAAGGGGCTACGTGAGGGCTGCTCCTGGACCGGTGAATGAGGTGGCCGAAAGACCGCCGCATTCACCGGTTGAGGAAGTGGTTCTCCTTGTTCCACCAGTACCAGAGGGCCTCAGTACCAGACGGGGGCTACACCACATAAAAGCCCCCGGGCCACAAGACCTGGCCAGAGTGGATGAAGAACTTCGTGATGCGCTACCAGAACGGGCTGACATCTGGCACATTAACTGTGCCGTGTATGCCGCTGTTCAACGCTTTTCTCGGACGGAGAGGCGTAATACTGCCTCCCCACAGGAGAGGGCGGAGCGGCGCATACAAAAGATGGAAGCCAAGATCCGGTCGGCGAGGCAACACGCATCCCGTATCCAATGTGTGATGGACTACATGGCGGCCAATAGGCCATTTACGCCTAAAGTGCGTCGAATAGCCGCCAACTTAAGACGCGTCCATCACACACTCAATGAGGCAGTGCTGCGAACCACCAAACAGCACTGTCTCGACAGGATACGGATGCTAGTGGTTTGTAAAAAATCACTAGTGAGGCGGGCGAGGGGGCTAGCGGAAAATAAACTCTTCCGCCAAAAGCCCTCGCGCCTTTTCGAACCGCCTCCGCGTGTTGCAGAGAATCCGCCGACTGTAGATCAGGTGGAAAATTTCTGGAAAACGCTTTACGAGGAGAAGCTTCCACTCAACCAAGACTCTCCAGCCCTGGCACACTTTGAAGCCTTCTGTCAAAGGCTTCAACAACCAAACGAGGTGTGCCAACCGATAACTCCAGAAGAGGTTCGAAGAGCTCTTGAGGGCTCTAAGAACTTTGCTGCTCCAGGTCCCGATGGGATAAACAACTATTGGTGGAAAAAATTACCCAGTACCCACCACCATTTGGCCAGAATTTTCAATTCATGGCTAAATGGGGAGCAGCAAATTCCTTCTTGGGTTGTCGAGGGGCGGACAGTGCTGATCCCGAAGAACGGAGATTTGTCTGACCCAAAGAACTACCGGCCGATAACCTGTTTAAACGCATGCTACAAGGTGTTTACACGCATTTTGTACATGCGGGTGCTCCATGCAGTTGAACCGGTTTACGAGCGGATATATGAGCAACGAGGGTCAAAGAGAGGTGTCGCTGGCTGCAAGGAGAACCTGCTGATTGACAGGTGTGTCACGCAGGACTCCGTGCAGTATAAGCGTAACCTCTCCATGGCCTGGATCGATTACCGCAAGGCATTTGACATGACATCACACGAGCTCATTGTACACTTGCTCCAATGTCTTGCGGTGCCCGGTCCCGTAGTGAGATGTATCGAAGAACTGATGCCGCTCTGGAGGACTCGCTTTACCATAACATCGGGTAACGATAGAGTCCAGACGGAGCCGGTATATTTCAGAAGGGGAGTATTTCAGGGAGACTCCCTCAGCCCCCTTCTGTTTTGCATCTCACTACTGCCATTATCCGTTTCGCTCCGGAAAACCCGTGGCTACAACTGCGGTACCCCCGGCGACAGGAGGCATAAGGTCACCCATCTGTTTTATATGGATGACCTTAAACTTTATGCCTCCGGAGAGAGGGACCTACACCAGTCCCTCAGGGTGGTACAGGAGTACACGCAGGCTGTCGGTATGGAGTTCGGGTTAGACAAATGTGCACTGGTCCATCTCAAGAGAGGACGATGCGGGGACTACGGAGAGGACGCGCAGCTCGTGGACGGAAGCATCTTACATCATCTAGATGCCGGAGAGTCATACACTTACTTGGGTGTCGAGCAACGCTCCACCCAAGAAGTGAGTGTAGTGAAAAACGCTCTCCGCGGCAAGTATCAGCACCGACTCCGACAGATCTGGTCTTCAGAACTGTCGGGGAAGAACAAGGTGTCTGCTACCAATATGCTTGCCGTTCCGATCCTTCTCTACTCCTTTGGGGTAGTGAAGTGGAGTCGAGAAGAGTTGCGTCAACTCGACGTAGGAACCCGCAAGAAGATGCATCTCAATAGGAGTTTGCATCCTAAATCGTCCGTTCCACGGTTATACCTCCCACGACATCGGGGAGGCCGTGGACTCTTGAGTTTGGAGAGTCTCCATAATAGGATGGTTCTGGATGGAGCCTGTAAGGTTATCAGGAGTTCGGATCCCCTCCTCTGCATGGTCCGGGACCATGAAAGTGCAGGAATAGGAGCATTTTTGTTTAAGGCAGCACAGAGAGCAGCCGATGAACTTGGTCTCTCCTTCGACGTCGAGCGGGTAAATCCCGACTCTGTCACCGAGTTGGAACCTGCTCGACGAAAATCCCAAATTAAAGCTGCGGAACACAACATCTTTCTGCAGCTTCACACGGATAAGCCAATGCACGGAGTTTTCTATAAAAATATAGAGAACCTTGGCTTATCCGAAAGGCTGACCTTTGCCTTCTTAAGGTCAGCCGGGCTGAAGTCTGAGACCGAGGGATTCATAATGGCTTGCCAGGATGGTGTATTTAACACCCTCGTCTATCGTAGTCGTGTCATGGGTATAGAGGTCCCTGATGTCAGCTGCAGGGCCTGCCGCAGGGCGCCAGAGACTCTTATGCACTTGCTGTCGGCTTGCCCGACATATGCAGTCTCGGCCTATATCCAAAGGCACGACGGAGCATTACGAGTGCTTTATTACCATTTAAGGCACTCGTATGGGATAGACGAAACACCAGTGCTGCCTTACGCTCCGGGGGATATTGAGTCCGTTGTGGGAAATGAGAAGTGTCTAATTTATTGGAACTACTCTTTTCCCACCGTCAGGCAAATACAAGCCAACAAGCCTGACGTAGTACTCCTCGACCATCAACTCAAGACAATGTTTGTCGTGGAGTTCTCGGCTCCCGCGGAGAACAACATTGTCTTGAAGGAGGAGGAAAAACGGACAAAATATCGAGATCTGCTCTTCGAACTCCGCAGACTGTATCCAGACCATACTGTTAAGATAGTGGTACTGATTATAGGAGCCCTCGGTGGAACGAGACACACACTGCTTTCGGAACTTAAGATCATACCGGCATGCCGAAACTCGGCAGAGGTCTTAGCCGGCAGAATGCAGAAGGCCGTTATTCTCGGTTCATTACGTCTGCTCAGGGCACACGATTCACGGACCCAGTAGTCACTCACCCCACGGGCGTGGGGAGTGGCTACCGGTACTACCAGCTCCCCTCTGTGAGGGTCGGAGCCACAGAGAAGGGTGACTGGTTTTTAGCTAGCTAAAAAAAAAAAAAAAAAAAAAAAAAAAATAATAATAATAATAATAATAATAATAATAATAATAATAATAATAATAATAATAATAATAATAATAATAATAATAATAATAATAATAATAATAATAATAATAATAATAATAATAATAATAATTAAGAGACAGGCAGAGGCAACTCTGCCTGACAGATGTCGGACGTGGATCTCGGGGCTAACCACTCTGAGATCCACTTCTCTGGTTCTAGCAGACAGAGGAAGGGCCCCTCACAATCGACCCCAACCGGATGGGGGTCAGAGACAAGTTGGAGGGGCCATACCGGACGGTCTCAATGATGACAACACACGCTATGACCATGGACGCTTTAAGTGGACGAGGGAACTTCGAGATGACTTGCTGACCTGCTATGAGAGCAGCGAACCTGCGCGCAGAGGGTACATGGCGCGATTGCACGAAATCTGGTGCGACACGCATCCAGAGCATCGCGCCTTCTCTGAGCAACAGCTCAGGGATCAAGTATCCTACCTGCGCAGGACAGGGTACGTAAGGGCACCCCGTCAGCAAGAAGAAGCGCCAGCCGCACTGCCACCGCGGCAAAGAGCTGGCGGGGAATATCCTAGAAGGTACGCCGAAGTCAACTTAAGGACGAGGGTTAGCCTTAACACCAGGGCTAACCTAAATCCACAAGACCTGGCTCGGATGGACGCTGTTATCGATGAGGAATTACCAGAAGACGCCGACATTTGGCAGATCAACTGTGCCGTGTACAACGCTGCTAGCCAACTCGTGCCCCGCGAGAGGAATACCAACCCCTCGAGCGGTATCGAAAAGGCTAAGCGGCGTGTACAAAAGATAGAAAAGCAAAATACAGTTGGCCAGACAACAAGCTTCTCGAATCCAGAGTGTGGTGGAATACGTAACCACTGGCAAGGCATTTACGCCTAAAGTCCGGCGAACAGCAGCCGGACTCAGACGCCAGCACCACACTCTAAATCTAACAGTGATGCTCACTATTAAGCAGCACTGTTTAGATAGGATTCGAGCGCTTATGGCTATCAAGAAAAAGCTAAATAGGCGGGTACGAAGTATGGAGCAAAATACCTTGTTCCGTACGAATCCTTCCCGCCTATTTCAAGAGCCACAGCGTGTTGTCGATAATCCACCAACTGTAGCCGATGTCGAAAGCTTCTGGAAAGGAATCTACGAAACAACACGTCCGTTCGATAGCAACACTCCAGCAATAGCACACTTCGAGGCTCTGTGCCACAGAACCTTTGAAGAGCCGGAAGAAGTGTGCCCGGCAATCAGTCCGGAGGAAGTCCAACAAGCTCTCGTTGGCACCAAGAACTTCGCTGCTCCGGGGCCAGACGGCATAAATAACTGGTGGTGGAAAAAATTTCCTTCCACACACCGTCGTTTGGCCCGAGTTTTCAACAAGTGGTTGAACGAGGGGCAGCAGATTCCGGACTGGTTTGTCGAGGGACGTACTGTGCTCATCCCTAAAAAGGGTGATCTGTCTGACCCAAGGAATTATAGACCAATCACCTGTCTGAACTCCTGCTACAAGCTATTTACTCGTATCTTGTATGCTCGGACACTACGGCAGGTTGATCCGGTCTTCCAGCAGATATACGAGCAGCGTGGCGGCAAGAAGGGCATGGCAGGTTGTAAGGACAGCCTGCTGGTAGACCGCTGTATTACACAGGACTCTGTGCAGTACAAGCGGAATCTATCGATGGCCTGGATTGACTATCGTAAGGCATTTGACACAACATCACATGAACTTTTGTTACATTTGCTCAAATGTCTTGCGGTAGCAGAGCCACTAGTGAGATGCATAGAACAACTGCTGCCACTCTGGAGGACCCGCTTCACCATAACATCAGGTGCACAGCGGGTTACGACAGAGCAGGTGGCATTCAGAAGAGGAGTATTCCAGGGAGATTCTCTGAGTCCCCTCCTCTTTTGCATCTCACTGCTGCCGTTATCTGTTGAACTCCGCCAAACTCGCGGGTACCACTGTGGACCACCCAGCAACCGGAGGCATAAAGTCACCCATTTATTCTATATGGATGACCTGAAACTGTATGCCTCCGGAGAGCGTGAACTTCAAAATGCTCTAAGGGTGGTCGAGGAGTACACGCGGGCCATTGGTATGGAGTTCGGGTTGGACAAGTGCGCGGTCGTCCACCTCAAGAGAGGGCGATGCGGGGAATTTTCTGAGGACGCGCAGCTCGCAGACGGAAGCATCCTAAGACATCTGGATGCCGGAGAGACCTACACATACCTGGGTGTGCAACAACATCACATCCAGGATGTGCAACAAATCAAGGAATCTCTCCGCGGCAAGTACAGACGCCTACTCCGAAAGATTTGGTCGTCCGAACTTTCGGGGAAGAATAAGGCGTCTGCTACTAACATGCTTGCCGTTCCTGTTCTGCTCTACTCCTTTGGAGTAGTAAAATGGACGGTAGATGAGCTGCGCCAACTAGACAGAGACACCCGCAAGATGATGAACATCCATAGGAGTATTCATCCTAGATCGTCCGTTCCTCGTGTTTACCTCCCACGTCATCGGGGGGGGGCGAGGACTCTTGGGTCTGGAGTGTATGCATGGCAGAGTAGTACTGAGTATGGCATGTAACATCCTCAGGAGCTCGGATCCGCTCCTGCTATTAGTGAGAGATCACGAAATCGCAGGGGTGGGCGCAGGATTGTTTAAGGCAGCAAAAAGAGCCGCAGATGAACTCGGTCTCGTATTCGACGCCAGACGAGGCGGCCGGCGCGGTGCTGACCCAGAGTCAGTCACTGAGCTTCAGCCGACTCGTCTGAAAGCCCAAATAAAAGCTGCCGAACAGGAGAGCCTGTTTAGGCAGCATGTCGATAAACCCATGCACGGTGTATACTACAAAAACATGGAAACACTGGGTTTATCGACTAGGCTGACATTCGCCTTTTTAAGGTCAGCTGGGCTTAAGTCGGAGACCGAGGGATTCATTGTGGCCTGTCAGGATGGTGTAATAAACACCTTGGTCTACCGGAGCCGCGTAATGGGTGTAGAGGTCCCTGATACCAACTGCAGGACCTGCCGTCAGGCGCCTGAATCGCTGATGCATTTGCTTTCAGCATGCCCGGTATACGCGATTTCGGCCTACATCCACCGCCATAACGCGGCTTTACGAGTGCTATACTACCACCTACGGCACTCGTATGGGGTAGACCAAACACCAGTGCTGCCTTACATCCCCGGAGATATTGAGTCCGTTGTCGAGAACGAGAGGTGCCGAATTTATTGGAACTACTCGTTCCCGACCGTCAGGCTAATTCAAGCCAACAAGCCTGACATAGTCCTCCTCGACCATCAGAACAAAGTGATGTTTGTCATCGAATTCTCAGCACCTGCTGAGACAAATATCGCTTTGAAGGAGGGGGAAAAACGGACCAAATATCGTGATCTCCGGTATGAGATCCAAGTGCTGTACCCAGGCTACTCTGTCAAGATGGTCGTCCTAATAATCGGCGTACTCGGAGGGATGAAGCCTTCGCTGCTCTCAGAATTGAAGATCATACCGGCCTGTCAGAATTCGGCAGAATGGTTGGCAGGCCAGATGCAGAAGGCGGTTATCTTGGGGTCCCTTCGTCTACTTAGGGCACACGATTTAGGTATTTGCAGTCACTAACTCCACAGGTCGTGGAGAGTGGCTGCAAGGAATTCGCCGGCGCGGCTACCGTGAGGTGTCGGAGGCCACGGAAGTCCTGTCCGGCAGCGGGCAAACCGGAAAAAAAAAAAAAAAAAAAAAATAATAATAATAATAGAATAATCAGAAGGGGAGTATTTCAGGGAGACTCCCTCAGCCCCCTTCTGTTTTGCATCTCACTACTGCCATTATCCGTTTCGCTCCGGAAAACCCGTGGATACAACTGCGGTACCCCCGGCGATAGGAGGCATAAGGTCACCCATTGTTTTATATGGATGACCTTAAACTTTATGCCTCCGGAGAAAGGGACCTACACCAGTCCCTTAGGGTGGTACAGGAGTACACGCAGGCTGTCGGTATGGAGTTCGGGTTGGACAAATGTGCACTGGTCCATCTCAAGAGAGGACGATGCGGGGACTACGGAGAGGACGCGCAGCTCGTAGACGGAAGCATCTTACATCATCTAGATGCCGGAGAGTCGTACACTTACTTGGGTGTCGAGCAACGCTCCACCCAAGAAGTGAGTGTAGTGAAAAACGCTCTCCGCGGCAAGTATCAGCACCGACTCCGACAGATTTGGTCTTCAGAACTGTCGGGGAAGAACAAGGTGTCTGCTACCAACATGCTTGCCGTTCCGATCCTTCTCCACTCCTTTGGAGTGGTGAAATGGAACCGAGAGGAGTTGCGTCAACTCGACGTAGGAACCCGCAAGAAGATGCATCTCAATAGGAGTTTGCATCCTAAATCGTCCGTTCCACGGTTATACCTCCCACGACATCGGGGAGGCCGTGGACTCTTGAGTTTGGAGAGTCTCCATAACAGGATGGTCCTAGATGGAGGCTGTAAGATTATCAGGAGTTCGGATCCCCTCCTCTGCATGGTCCGAGACCATGAAAATGCAGGGGTAGGAGCGTTTTTGTTTAAGGCAGCACAGAGAGCAGCCGATGAACTTGGTCTCTCCTTCGACGTCGAGCGGGTAAATCGCGACTCTGTCACCGAGTTGGAACCTGCTCGGCGAAAAGCCCAAATTAAAGCTGCAGAACACAACATCTTTCTGCAGCTTCATACGGATAAGCCAATGCACGGAGTCTTCTATAAAAATATAGAAGATCTTGGCTTATCCGAAAGGCTGACCTTTGCCTTCTTAAGGTCAGCCGGGCTGAAGTCTGAGACCGAGGGATTCATAATGGCTTGCCAGGATGGTGTATTTAACACTCTCGTTTATCGAAGTCGTGTCATGGGTATAGAGGTCTCTGATGTCAGCTGCAGGGCCTGCCGCAGGGCGCCAGAGACTCTAATGCACTTGTTGTCGGCCTGTCCGACATATGCAGTCTCGGCCTATATCCAGAGGCACGACAGAGCATTACGAGTGCTTTATTATCACTTAAGGCACTCGTATGGGATAGACGAGACACCAGTGCTGCCTTATGCTCCGGGGGATATTGAGTCCGTTGTGGGAAATGAGAAGTGTCTAATTTATTGGAACTACTCTTTTCCCACAGTCAGGCAAATACAAGCCAATAAGCCTGACATAGTCCTCCTCGACCACCAACTCAAGACAATGTTTGTCGTGGAGTTCTCGGCTCCCGCGGAGAACAACATTGTCTTGAAGGAGGAGGAAAAACGGACAAAATATCGAGATTTGCTCTTCGAACTCCGCAGACTCTATCCAGACCATACTGTTAAGATAGTGGTACTGATTATAGGAGCCCTCGGTGGAACGAGACACACACTACTTTCAGAACTTAAGATCATACCGGCATGCCGAAATTCGGCAGAGGTCTTAGCCGGCAGAATGCAGAAGGCCGTCATCCTCGGTTCATTACGTCTGCTCAGGGCACACGATTCGCGGACCCAGTAGTCACTCACCCCACGGGCGTGGGGAGTGGCTACCGGTACTACCAGCTCCCCTCTGTGAGTGTCGGAGCCACAGAGTTTAAAGGGTGACTGGCTTTTACAAAAAAAAAAAAAAAAAAAATAATAATAATAATAATAATAATAAGAAGAAGAAGAAGAAGTCAGTCACTGAAAAGATTGCCAAATACCAAGATCTAAGGCACGAAATCGAGGCAATCTGGAGATTGAGGGAAGTCCATGTGATACCATTTGTAATATCAGCAAATGGCTTAGTTGAGAGGAACTTCTGCAAAAATCTAGAAAAAGTTGGTTTGAATACACAGCTTGTGGAGGTAGCCCAAAAAGCAGCTATACTGGGTACCTGTCATATTGTGCGCAAATATCTACAGCGACCGATATAACCTTGGTCCACGAAGGACCCGGTGATATCTGAATCTACCGGATGCACGTCCGTGAAAAAAAAAAAAAAAAAAAAAAATAATAATAATAATAATAATAATAATAATAATAATAATAATAATAATAATAATATTAATAATAATAATAATAATAAGGGTATGGAAAGCGGACCGGCAGCCTCCACGCGGTGTACCTGGACAGGCAGAGGAAACTCTGCCTGACTGATGTCGGACGTGGATCTCAGGGCTAACCATCCTGAGATCCAGGTCTCTGGTTCCAATCGACAGAGAAAGGGCCCCTCACAATAGACCCCATTCGGATGGGGGTCAGAGACAAGTTGGAGGGGTCACACCGGATGGTCTCAATGTTGACGACGCATGCAATAGACAAGGACGCTTTAAGTGGACGAGGGAACTTCGAGATGACTTGCTGACCTGCTATGAGAGCAGCGAACCTGCACGCAGGGGGTACATGGTGCGATTGCACGAAATCTGGTGCGACATGCATCCAGAGCATCGCGCCTTCTCTGAGCAACAGCTCAGAGATCAAGTATCCTTCCTGCGCAGGACAGGTTACGTAAGGGCACCCCGGCAGCAGGAAGAAGTGCCAGCCGCACTTCCACCGCGGCAAATAGCTGACGGGGAACATCCTATAAGATACGCCGATGTTGACTTAAGGACGAGGGTTAGCCTTAACAGCAGGGCTACCCTAAAGCCACAAGACCTGGCACGGATGGACGCTGTCATCGATGAGGAACTACCAGAAGACGCCGACATCTGGCAGATCAACACTGCCGTGTACAACGCTGCTAGCCAACTCGTGCCCCGCGAGAGGACAAATAATGCCTCGAACGGTATCGAAAAGGCTAAGCGGCGTGTACAAAAGATCAAAGGCAAAATACAGTTGGCTAGACAACACGCTTCTCGAATCCAGAGTGTGGTGGAATACGTAACAACTGGCAAGGCATTTACGCCTAAAGTTCGGCGAACAGCAGCCGGACTGAGACGCCAGCACCACACTCTAAATCTGACAGTGATGCTCACTATTAAGCAGCACTGTTTAGATAGAATTCGAGCGCTTATGGCTATTAAGAAGAAGCTAAATAGGCGGGTACGAAGTATGGAGCAAAACACATTGTTCCGTACGAATCCTTCCCGCCTATTTCAGGAGCCACAGCGTGTTGTCGACAATCCGCCGACTGTAGCCGATGTCGAAAGCTTCTGGAAAGGAATCTACGAAACGACACGTCCATTCAGGAGCGACACTCCAGCAATAGCACACTTCGAGGCTCTGTGCCACAGAACCTTTGAAGAGCCAGAAGAAGTGTGCCCGACAATCAGTTCGGAGGAAGTCCAACAAGCTCTTGTTGGCACCAAGAACTTCGCTGCTCCGGGGCCAGACGGCATAAATAATTGGTGGTGGAAAAAATTTCCTTCCACCCACCGTCGTCTGGACCGAGTTTTCAACAAATGGTTGAACGAGGGGCAGCAGATTCCGGACTGGTTTGTCGAGGGACGTACTGTGCTCATCCCTAAAAAGGGTGATTTGTCTGATCCAAGGAATTATAGACCAATCACCTGTCTGAACTCCTGCTACAAGCTATTTACACGTATCTTGTATGCTCGGACACTACGGCAGGTTGATCCGGTCTTCCAGCAGATATACGAACAGCGTGGCGCCAAGAAGGGCATGGCAGGTTGTAAGGACATCCTGCTGGTAGACCGCTGTATTACACAGGATTCTGTGCAATACAAGCGGAATCTATCAATGGCCTGGATTGACTATCGTAAAGCATTTGACACAACATCACATGAACTTTTGTTACATTTGCTCAAATGTCTTGCGGTAGCAGAGCCACTAGTGAGATGCATTGAACAACTGCTGCCACTCTGGAAGACCCGCTTCACCATAACATCAGGTGCACAGCGGGTTACGACAGAGCAGGTGGCATTCCGAAGAGGAGTTTTCCAGGGAGATTCTCTGAGTCCCCTCCTCTTCTGCATCTCACTGCTGCCGTTGTCTGTTGAGCTCCGCCAAACCCGCGGGTACCTCTGTGGCCCACCCAGCAACCGGAGGCATAAGGTCACTCATCTATTCTACATGGATGACCTAAAACTGTATGCCTCCGGAGAGCGAGAACTTCAAAACGCTCTGAGAGTGGTCGAGGAGTACACGCGGGCCATTGGTATGGAGTTCGGGTTGGACAAGTGCGCGGTCGTCCACCTCAAGAGAGGGCGATGCGGGGAATTTTCTGAGGACGCGCAGCTCGCAGACGGAAGCATCCTAAGACATCTGGATGCCGGAGAGACCTACACATACCTGGGTGTGCAACAACACCACATCCAGGATGTGCAACAAATCAAGAAGTCTCTCCGCGGCAAGTACAGACGCCTACTCCGAAAGATTTGGTCGTCCGAACTTTCGGGGAAGAATAAGGCGTCTGCCACTAACATGCTTGCCGTTCCTGTTCTGCTCTACTCCTTTGGGGTAGTAAAATGGACGGTAGATGAGCTGCGCCAACTAGACAGAGATACCCGCAAGATGATGAACATCCATAGGAGTATTCATCCTAGATCGTCCGTTCCTCGTGTTTATCTCCCACGTCATCGGTGGGGCCGAGGACTCTTGAGTCTGGAGTGTATGCATGGCAGAGTAGCACTGAGTATGGCATGTAACATTCTCAGGAGCTCGGATCCTCTCCTGCTATTAGTGAGAGATCATGAAATGGCAGGGGTGGGCGCAGGATTGTTCAAGGCAGCAAAAAGAGCCGCAGATGAACTTGGTCTCGTATTCGACGTCAGGCGAGGTGGCCGACGCGGTGCTGATCCAGAGTCAGTCACCGAGCTTCAGCCAAATCGTCTGAAAGCCCAAATAAAAGCTGCCGAACAGGAGAATCTGTTCAGGCAGCATGTCGATAAACCCATGCACGGTGTGTACTATAAGAACATAGAAACACTGGGTTTATCGACTAGGCTGACATTCGCCTTTTTAAGGTCAGCTGGGCTTAAGTCGGAGACCGAGGGATTCATTGTGGCCTGTCAGGATGGTGTAATAAACACCTTGGTCTACCGAAGCCGCGTAATGGGTGTAGAGGTCCCTGATATCAACTGCAGGACCTGCCGTCAGGCGCCGGAATCGCTGATGCATTTGCTTTCAGCATGCCCGATATACGCGATTTCGGCCTACATCCACCGCCATAACACGGCTTTACGAGTGCTATACTACCACCTACGGCACTCGTACGGGGTAGATCAAACACCAGTGCTGCCTTACATCCCCGGAGATATTGAGTCCGTTGTCGAGAACGAGAGGTGCCGAATTTATTGGAAATACTCGTTCCCGACCGTCAGGCTAATTCAAGCCAACAAGCCTGACATAGTACTCCTCGACCATCAGAACAAAGTGATGTTTGTCATCGAATTCTCAGCACCTGCTGAGACAAACATCACTTTGAAGGAGGGGGAAAAACGGACCAAATATCGTGATCTCTTGTATGAGCTCCAAGTGCTGTACCCAGACTACTCGGTCAAGATGGTCGTCCTAATAATCGGCGTACTTGGAGGGATGAAGCCTTCGCTGCTCTCAGAATTAAAGATCATACCGGCCTGTCAGAATTCGGCAGAATGGTTGGCAGGTCAGATGCAGAAGGCGGTTATCTTGGGGTCCCTTCGTCTGCTTAGGGCACATGATTCAGGTGTTTACAGTCACTAACTCCACAGGTCGTGGAGAGTGGCTGTAATGAATTAGCCGGCGCGGCTACCGTGTGGTGTCGGAGGCCACGGAAGCCCTGTCCGGCAGCGGGAAACCGAAAAAAAAAAAAAATAATAATAATAATAATAATAATAATAATAATAATAATAATAATAATAATAATAATAATAATAATAATAATAATAATAATAATAATAATAATATTCCGTAGACGGAAGCATCTTACATCATCTAGATGCCGGAGAGTCGTACACTTACTTGGGTGTCGAGCAACGCTCCACCCAAGAAGTGAGTGTAGTGAAAAACGCTCTCCGCGGCAAGTATCAGCACCGACTCCGACAGATTTGGTCTTCATAACTGTCGGGGAAGAACAAGGTGTCTGCTACCAACATGCTTGCCGTTCCGATCCTTCTCCACTCCTTCGGAGTGGTGAAATGGAACCGAGAGGAGTTGCGTCAACACGACGTAGGAACCCGCAAGAAGATGCATCTCAATAGGAGTTTGCATCCTAAATCGTCCGTTCCACGGTTATACCTCCCACGACATCGGGGAGGCCGTGGACTCTTGAGTTTGGAGAGTCTCCATAACAGGATGGTTCTAGATGGAGCCTGTAAGATTATCAGGAGTTCGGATCCCCTCCTCTGCATGGTCCGAGACCATGAAAATGCAGGGGTAGGAGCGTTTTTGTTTAAGGCAGCACAGAGAGCAGCCGATGAACTTGGTCTCTCCTTCGACGTCGAGCGGGTAAATCGCGACTCTGTCACCGAGTTGGAACCTGCTCGGCGAAAAGCCCAAATTAAAGCTGCAGAACACAACATCTTTCTGCAGCTTCATACGGATAAGCCAATGCATGGAGTCTTCTATAAAAATATAGAAGATCTTGGCTTATCCGAAAGGCTGACCTTTGCCTTCTTAAGGTCAGCCGGGCTGAAGTCTGAGACCCAGGGATTCATAATGGCTTGCCAGGATGGTGTATTTAACACTCTCGTTTATCGAAGTCGTGTCATGGGTATAGAGGTCCCTGATGTCAGCTGCAGGGCCTGCCGCAGGGCGCCAGAGACTCTAATGCACTTGTTGTCGGCCTGTCCAACATATGCAGTCTCGGCCTATATCCAGAGGCACGACGGAGCATTGCGAGTGCTTTATTATCACTTAAGGCACTCGTATGGGATAGACGAGACACCAGTGCTGCCTTATGCTCCGGGGGATATTGAGTCCGTTGTGGGAAATGAGAAGTGTCTAATTTATTGGAACTACTCTTTTCCCACAGTCAGGCAAATACAAGCCAACAAGCCTGACATAGTCCTCCTCGACCACCAACTCAAGACAATGTTTGTCGTGGAGTTCTCGGCTCCCGCGGAGAACAACATTGTCTTGAAGGAGGAGGAAAAACGGACAAAATATCGAGATTTGCTCTTCGAACTCCGCAGACTCTATCCAGACCATACTGTTAAGATAGTGGTACTGATTATAGGAGCCGTCGGTGGAACGAGACACACACTGCTTTCAGAACTTAAGATCATACCGGCATGCCGAAATTCGGCAGAGGTCTTAGCCGGCAGAATGCAGAAGGCCGTCATCCTCGGTTCATTACGTCTGCTCAGGGCACACGATTCGCGGACCCAGTAGTCACTCACCCCACGGGCGTGGGGAGTGGCTTCCGGTACTACCAGCTCCCCTCTGTGAGTGTCGGAGCCACAGAGTTTAAAGGGTGACTGGCTTTTACAAAAAAAAAAAATAATAATAATAATAATAATAATAATAAGCAGGAGAGGCTGACTTTCATCTATCAAGCCTTTGGTGAGTAGCGCCACCACTTACTCCAGCTGGGGTGCAAAACCGAACCGGCAGCCCTAGCGCACCCGGGAGGGGAAAGCTCATTCCTCTCTGGTGTCGGTCGTGGGCTTGCTGGGCTAACCACCCACAAGCCCTCACTTCTGGTTCCTGAAAACAGAAGACAGGGCCCCCACAATCGACCCCGTCCGGATAGGGGTCAAGGGCAAGGTGGTGGGGCCCAACCGGATGGAGCGCCCGTTGACGAACGCTATGGACAAGGACGCTTTGAGTGGACGGATGAGCTAAGGGACGACCTTCTGCAATGCTATGAAAGCAGTGAGCCCGCACGAAGGGGATACATGGGGCGGATGCATGCTCTGTGGTGTGACAGGCATCCAGAGCATGGCGCCTTCACGCCACAAAATCTGCGTGACTATGTATCCCATCTTCGTAGAAGGGGCTACGTGAGGGCTGCTCCTGGACCGGTGAATGAGGTGGACGAAAGACCGCCGCATTCACCGGTTGAGGAAGTGGCTCTCTTTGTTCCACCAATACCAGAGGGCCTCAGTACCAGACGGGGGCTACACCACATAAAAGCCCCCGGGCCACAAGATCTGGCCAGAGTGGACGAAGAACTTCGTGAAGCGCTTCCAGAACGGGCTGACATCTGGCACATAAACTGTGCCGTGTATGTCGCTGCTCAACGCTTTTCTCGGCTGGAGAGGCGTAATACTGCCTCCCCACAGGAGAGGGCGGGGCGGCGCATACAAAAGATGGAAGCCAAGATCCGGTCGGCGAGGCAACACGCATCCCGTATCCAATGTGTGATGGACTATATGGCGGCCAATAGGCCGTTCACGCCTAAAGTGCGTCGAATAGCCGCCAATTTAAGACGCGTCCATCACACACTCAATGAGGCAGTGCTGCGAACCACCAAACAGCACTGTCTCGACAGGATACGGATGCTAGTGGTTTGTAAAAAATCACTAGTGAGGCGGGCGAGGGGGCTGGCGGAAAATAAACTCTTCCGCCAAAAGCCCTCGCGCCTTTTCGAACCGCCTCCACGTGTTGCAGAGAATCCGCCGACTGTAGATCAGGTGGAAAATTTCTGGAAAACACTTTACGAGGAGAAGCTTCCACTCAACCGAGACTCTCCAGCCCTGGCACACTTTGAAGCCTTCTGTCAAAGGCTTCAACAACCAAACGAGGTGTGCCAACCGATAACTCCAGAAGAGGTTCGAAGAGCTCTTGAGGGCTCTAAGAACTTTGCTGCTCCAGGTCCCGATGGGATAAACAACTACTGGTGGAAAAAATTACCCAGTACCCACCACCATTTGGCCAGAATTTTCAATTCATGGCTAAATGGGGAGCAGCAAATTCCTTCTTGGGTTGTCGAGGGGCGGACAGTGCTGATCCCGAAGAACGGAGATTTGTCTGACCCAAAGAACTACCGGCCGATAACCTGTTTAAACGCATGTTACAAGGTGTTTACGCGCATCCTGTACATGCGAGTACTCCACGCAGTTGAACCGGTTTACGAACGGATATATGAGCAACGAGGGTCGAAGAGAGATGTCGCTGGCTGCAAGGAGAACCTGTTGATTGACAGATGTGTCACGCAGGACTCCGTGCAGTATAAGCGGAACCTCTCCATGGCCTGGATCGACTACCGCAAGGCATTTGATATGACATCACATGAGCTTATTGTTCACTTGCTCCGATGTCTTGCGGTACCCGGTCCCGTAGTGAGATGCATCGAAGAACTGATGCCGCTCTGGAGGACTCGCTTTACTATTACATCGGGTAACGATAGAGTCCAGACGGAGTCGGTAACATTCAGAAGGGGAGTATTTCAGGGAGACTCCCTCAGCCCCCTTCTCTTTTGCATCTCACTACTGCCATTATCCGCTTCGCTCCGGAAAACCCGTGGATACAATTGCGGTACCCCCGGCGATAGGAGGCAGAAGGTCACCCATCTGTTTTACATGGATGACCTTTAACTTTATGCCTCCGGAGAGAGGGACCTACACCAGTCCCTCAGGGTGGTACAGGAGTACACGCAGGCTGTCGGTATGGAGTTCGGGCTGGACAAATGTGCACTGGTCCATCTCAAGAGAGGACGATGCGGGGACTACGGAGAGGACGCGCAGCTCGTGGACGGAAGCATCTTACACCATCTAGATGCCGGAGAGTCGTACACTTACTTGGGTGTCGAGCAACGCTCCACCCAAGAAGTGAGTGTAGTGAAAAACGCTCTCCGCGGCAAGTATCAGCACCGACTCCGACAGATCTGGTCTTCAGAGCTGTCGGGGAAGAACAAGGTGTCTGCTACCAACATGCTTGCCGTTCCGATCCTTCTCTACTCCTTTGGAGTAGTGAAATGGACTCAAGAAGAGTTGCGTCAACTCGACGTAGGAACCCGCAAGAAGATGCATCTCAATAGGAGTTTGCATCCTAAATCGTCCGTTCCGCGGCTATACCTCCCACGACATCGGGGAGGCCGTGGACTCTTGAGTTTGGAGAGTCTCCATAATAGGATGGCTCTGGATGGAGCCTGTAAGGTCATCAGAAGTTCGGATCCCCTCCTCTGCATGGTCCGGGACCATAAAAGTGCAGGAATAGGAGCCTTTTTGTTTAAGGCAGCACAAAGAGCAGCCGATGAACTTGGTCTCTCCTTCGACGTCGAGCGGGTAAATCCCGACTCTGTCACCGAGTTGGAACCTGCTCGACGAAAAGCCCAAATTAAAGCTGCAGAACACAACATCTTTCTGCAGCTTCACACGGATAAGCCAATGCATGGAGTTTTCTATAAAAATATAGAGAACCTTGGCTTATCCGAAAGGCTGACCTTTGCCTTCTTAAGGTCAGCCGGGCTGAAGTCTGAGACCGAGGGATTCATAATGGCTTGCCAGGATGGTGTATTTAATACCCTCGTCTATCGTAGTCGTGTCATGGGTATAGAGGTCCCTGATGTCAGCTGCAGGGCCTGCCGCAGGGCGCCAGAGACTTTAATGCACCTGTTGTCGGCTTGTCCGACATATGCAGTCTCGGCCTATATCCAGAGGCACGACGGAGCATTACGAGTGCTTTATTATCACCTAAGGCACTCGTATGGGATAGACGAGACACCAGTGCTGCCTTACGCTCCGGGGGATATTGAGTCCGTTGTGGGAAATGAGAAGTGTCTAATTTATTGGAACTACTCTTTTCCCACCGTCAGGCAAATACAAGCCAACAAGCCTGACGTAGTACTCCTCGACCATCAACTCAAGACAATGTTTGTCGTGGAGTTCTCGGCTCCCGCGGAGAACAACATTGTCTTGAAGGAGGAGGAAAAACGGACAAAATATCGAGATCTGCTCTTCGAACTCCGCAGACTGTATCCAGACCATACTGTTAAGATAGTGGTACTGATTATAGGAGCCCTCGGTGGAACGAGACACACACTGCTTTCAGAACTTAAGATCATACCGGCATGCCGAAATTCGGCAGAGGTCTTAGCCGGCAGAATGCAGAAGGCCGTCATCCTCGGTTCATTACGTCTGCTCAGGGCACACGATTCCCGGACCCAGTAGTCACTTACCCCACGGGTGTGGGGAGTGGCTGCCGGTACTACCAGCTCCCCTCTGTGAGGGTCGGAGCCACAGAGAAGGGTGACTGGTTTTTAACAAAAAAAAAAAAAAAAAAAAAATAATAATAATAATAATAATAAGGGTACGGACAGAGGCAACTCTGCCTGACAGATGTCGGACGTGGATCTCAGGGCTAACCACTCTGAGATCCACTTCTCTGGTTCTAGCAGACAGAGGAAGGGCCCCTCACAATCGACCCCAACCGGATGGGGGTCAGAGACAAGTTGGAGGGGCCATACCGGACGGACTCAGTGATGACAACACACGCTATGACCATGGACGCTTTAAGTGGACGAGGGAACTTCGAGATGACTTGCTGACCTTCTATGAGAGCAGCGAACCTACGCGCAGAGGGTACATGGCGCGATTGCACGAAATCTAGTGCGACACGCATCCAGAGCATCGCGCCTTCTCTGAGCAACAGCTCAGGGATCAAGTATCCTACCTGCGCAGGACAGGTTACGTAAGGGCACCCCGTCAGCAGGAAGAAGCGCCAGCCGCACTGCCACCGCGGCAAAGAGCTGACGGGGAACATCCTAGAAGGTACGCCGAAGTCAACTTAAGGACGAGGGTTAGCATTAACAGCAGGGCTAACCTAAAGCCACAAGACCTGGCTCGGATGGACGCTGTTATCGATGAGGAATTACCAGAAGACGCCGACATTTGGCAGATCAACTGTGCCGTGTACAACGCTGCTAGCCAACTCGTGCCCCGCGAGAGGAATACCAACCCCTCGAGCGGTATCGAAAAGGCTAAGCGGCGTGTACAAAAGATCGAAGGCAAAATACAGTTGGCCAGACAACACGCTTCTCGAATCCAGAGTGTGGTGGAATACGTAACCACTGGCAAGGCATTTACGCCTAAAGTCCGGCGAACAGCAGCCGGACTCAGACGCCAGCACCACACTCTAAATCTAACAGTGATGCTCACTATTAAGCAGCACTGTTTAGATAGGATTCGAGCACTTATGGCTATCAAGAAAAAGCTAAATAGGCGGGTACGAAGTATGGAGCAAAATACGTTGTTCCGCACGAATCCCTCCCGCCTATTTCAAGAGCCACAGCGTGTTGTTGATAATCCACCAACTGTAGCCGATGTCGAAAGCTTCTGGAAAGGAATCTACGAAACAACACGTCCGTTCGATAGCAACACTCCAGCAATAGCACACTTCGAGGCTCTGTGCCACAGAACCTTTGAAGAGCCAGAAGAAGTGTGCCCGGCAATCAGTCCGGAGGAAGTCCAACAAGCTCTCGTTGGCACCAAGAACTTCGCTGCTCCGGGGCCAGACGGCATAAATAACTGGTGGTGGAAAAAATTTCCTTCCACCCACCGTCGTCTGGCCCAAGTTTTCAACAAGTGGTTGAACGAGGGGCAGCAGATTCCGGACTGGTTTGTCGAGGGACGTACTGTGCTCATCCCTAAAAAGGGTGATCTGTCTGACCCAAGGAATTATAGACCAATCACCTGTCTGAACTCCTGCTACAAGCTATTTACTCGTATCTTGTATGCTCGGACACTACGGCAGGTTGATCCGGTCTTCCAGCAGATATACGAGCAGCGTGGCGCCAAGAAGGGCATGGCAGGTTGTAAGGACAGCCTGCTGGTAGACCGCTGTATTACACAGGACTCTGTGCAGTACAAGCGGAATCTATCGATGGCCTGGATTGACTATCGTAAGGCATTTGACACAACATCACATGAACTTCTGTTACATTTGCTCAAATGTCTTGCGGTAACAGAGCCACTAGTGAGATGCATAGAACAACTGCTGCCACTCTGGAGGACCCGCTTCACCATAACATCAGGTGCACAGCGGGTTACGACAGAGCAGGTGGCATTCAGAAGAGGAGTATTCCAGGGAGATTCTCTGAGTCCCCTCCTCTTTTGCATCTCACTGCTGCCGTTATCTGTTGAACTCCGCCAAACTCGCGGGTACCACTGTGGACCACCCAGCAACCGGAGGCATAATGTCACTCATTTATTCTATATGGATGACCTGAAACTGTATGCCTCCGGAGAGCGTGAACTTCAAAATGCTCTAAGGGTGGTCGAGGAGTACACGCGGGCCATTGGTATGGAGTTCGGGTTGGACAAGTGCGCGGTCGTCCACCTCAAGAGAGGGCGATGCGGGGAATTTTCTGAGGACGCGCAGCTCGCAGACGGAAGCATCCTAAGACATCTGGATGCCGGAGAGACCTACACATACCTGGGTGTGCAACAACATCACATCCAGGATGTGCAACAAATAAAGGAATCTCTCCGCGGCAAGTACAGACGCCTACTCCGAAAGATTTGGTCGTCCGAACTTTCGGGGAAGAATAAGGCGTCTGCTACTAACATGCTTGCCGTTCCTGTTCTGCTCTACTCCTTTGGGGTAGTAAAATGGACAGTAGATGAGCTGCGCCAACTAGACAGAGACACCCGTAAGATGATGAACATCCATAGGAGTATTCATCCTAGATCGTCCGTTCCTCGTGTTTACCTCCCACGTCATCGGGGGGGCCGAGGACTCTTGGGTCTGGAGTGTATGCACGGCAGAGTAGTACTGAGTATGGCATGTAACATCCTCAGTAGCTCGGATCCGCTCCTGCTATTAGTGAGAGATCACGAAATCGCAGGGGTGGGCGCAGGATTGTTTAAGGCAGCAAAAAGAGCCGCAGATGAACTCGGTCTCGTATTCGACGTCAGACGAGGCGGCCGGCGCGGTGCTGACCCAGAGTCAGTCACTGAGCTTCAGCCAACTCGTCTGAAAGCCCAAATAAAAGCTGCCGAACAGGAGAGCCTGTTTAGGCAGCATGTCGATAAACCCATGCACGGTGTATTCTACAAAAACATGGAAACACTGGGTTTATCGACTAGGCTGACATTCGCCTTTTTAAGGTCAGCTGGGCTTAAGTCGGAGACCGAGGGATTCATTGTGGCCTGTCAGGATGGTGTAATAAACACCTTGGTCTACCGGAGCCGCGTAATGGGTGTAGAGGTCCCTGATACTAACTGCAGGACCTGCCGTCAGGCGCCGGAATCGCTTATGCATTTGCTTTCAGCATGCCCGGTATACGCGATTTCGGCCTACATCCACCGCCATAACGCGGCTTTACGAGTGCTATACTACCATCTACGGCACTCGTATGGGGTAGACCAAACACCAGTGCTGCCTTACATCCCCGGAGATATTGAGTCCGTTGTCGAGAACGAGAGGTGCCGAATTTATTGGAACTACTCGTTCCCGTCCGTCAGGCTAATTCAAGCCAACAAGCCTGACATAGTCCTCCTCGACCATCAGAACAAAGTGATGTTTGTCATCGAATTCTCAGCACCTGCTGAGACAAACATCGCTTTGAAAGAGGGGGGAAAAACGGACCAAATATCGTGATCTCCGGTATGAGCTCCAAGTGCTGTACCCAGGCTACCCTGTCAAGATGGTCGTCCTAATAATCGGCGTACTCGGAGGGATGAAGCCTTCGCTGCTCTCAGAATTGAAGATCATACCGGCCTGTCAGAATTCGGCAGAATGGTTGGCAGGCCAGATGCAGAAGGCGGTTATCTTGGGGTCCCTTCGTCTACTTAGGGCACACGATTTAGGTATTTGCAGTCACTAACTCCACAGGTCGTGGAGAGTGGCTGCAAGGAATTCGCCGGCGCGGCTACCGTGAGGTGTCGGAGGCCACGGAAGTCCTGTCCGGCAGCGGGCAAACCGAAAAAAAAAAAAAAATAATAATAATAATAATAATAATAATAATAATAATAATAATAATAATGGGCAACTCGAACTGGTTGCTGCGTTCAGTCGGGACATTCATATGGAGTTCGGCATAGAGAAGTGTGCATACGTGCATGTGCATGTGCATGTCAAACAAGGTAAACTGCAGGAAAGTAATAATATCTCCCTCGCTAGCGATATATAATAATAATAATAATAATAATAATAATAATAATAATAATAATAATAATAATAATAATAATAATAATAATAATAATAATAATAATAATAATAATAATAATAATAATAATAATAATAATAATAATAATAATAATAATAATAATAATAATAATAATAATAATAATAATAATAATAATAATAATAATAATAATAATAATAATAATAATAATAATAATAATAATAATAATAATAATAATAATAATAATAATAATAATAATAATAATAATAATAATAATAATAATAATAATAATAATAATAATAATAATAATAATAATAATAATAATAATAATAATAATAATAATAATAATAATAATAATAATAATAATAATAATAATAATAATAATAATAATAATAATAATAATAATAATAATAATAATAATAATAATAATAATAATAATAATAATAATAATAATAATAATAATAATAATAATAATAATAATAATAATAATAATAATAATAATAATAATAATAATAATAATAATAATAATAATAATAATAATAATAATAATAATAATAATAATAATAATAATAATAATAATAAATAAGCAGGAGGGGCTTTCTTACATCTCACTAGCCTTTGGTGAGTAGCGACACCACTTACTCCAGCCGCGGGTGCAAAACCCGGACCGACAGCGCTAGCGCACCCGGGAGGGGAAAGAGAACTTCCCCTCTGGTGTCGGCCGTGGGCTTGTTAGGCTAACCACCTGACAGGCCGAAATCTTCTGGTTCCAGGCAACAGAAGACAGGGCCCCCACAATCGACCCCATTCGGATGGGGGTCACAGGCATGGTGGTGGGGCCCAACCGGACGGATTGCCTGGCAATGACGACCGCGAGCTACATGGACGCTTCGAGTGGACCGATGAGCTGAGGAATAATCTTCTGCTATGCTACGAAAGCAGTGAGCCCGCGCGAAGGGGATACATGGCGCGAATGCACGCTCTGTGGTGTGCAAGACACCCAGAGCACAGCGCCTTCACGCCACAAAATCTGCGTGACTATGTATCCCACCTTCGCAGCAGGGGCTACGTGAGAGCTGTTCCTCAGCCGGTAAATGAGGCGGTCGAAGAGCCGCTGAATGAACCGGTTGTGGAGGCAGTTCTAGACGTTCCACCAAGACCAGAGGGCCTCAACACCAGAAGGGGGTTGCACTACATCAAACCCCCCAGATCAGAAGACCTAGCCAGAGTGGATGCTGAACTTCGTGAAGCGATACCAGAAGGGGCTGACATCTGGCACATAAATTGTGCCGTGTACGCTGCTGGCCAGCGCTTAACTCCGGGTGAGAGGCGGAATACTGCCTCCCCACAGGAGAGAGCGGAGCGGCGTATACAAAAGATGGAAGCCAAGATCCGGTCGGCGAGGCAACACGCATCCCGTATCCAATGTGTGATGGACTATATGGCGACCAATAGGACATTCACGCCTAAAGTTAGGCGCATAGCCGCCAATTTAAGACGCGTCCATCACACACTGAATGGGGCAGTGCTGCGAACCACCAAACAGCACTGCCTTGATCGGATACGGATGCTAGTGACTTGTAAAAAGTCACTAGTGAGGCGGGCGAGGGGGCTGGCGGAAAACAATCTATTCCGCAAAAAGCCCTCGCGCCTTTTCGAACCGCCTCAGCGTGTTGTAGAGAATCCGCCGACTGTAGATCAGGTGGAAAACTTCTGGAAAACGCTCTACGGACAGAAGCTCCCACTCAACAGAGACACTCCAGCCCTGGCACACTTTGAAGCCTTTTGCCAAAGGTTTCAACAACCAAACGTGGTGTGCCAACCGATAACCCCAGAAGAGGTTCGAAGAGCTCTTGAGGGCTCTAAGAACTTTGCTGCTCCAGGTCCCGATGGGATAAATAACTTTTGGTGGAAAAAGTTTTCCAGTACCCACCACCATTTGGCCAGAATTTTTAATTCATGGCTAAATGGGGAGCAGCAAATTCCTTCTTGGGTTGTCGAGGGGCGGACAGTGCTGATCCCGAAGAACGGAGATTTGTCTAACCCAAAAAATTACCGGCCGATAACTTGCTTAAACGCATGCTACAAGTTGTTTACACGCATCTTGTACATGCGGGTGCTCCAAGCAGTTGAACGGGTTTACGAACGGGTATATGAGCAACGAGGGTCAAAGAGAGGTGTCGCTGGCTGCAAGGAGAACCTGCTGATCGACAGATGTATCACGCAGGACTCCGTGCAGTATAAGCGTAACCTCTCTATGGCCTGGATCGACTACCGCAAGGCATTTGATATGACATCCCATGAGCTCATTGTCCACTTGCTCAGATGTCTTGCAGTGCCCGGTCCCGTAGTGAGATGTATCGAAGAACTCATGCCGCTCTGGAGGACTCGCTTTACCATAACATCGGGTAATAGCAGAGTCCAGACAGAGCCGGTATTGTTCAGAAGGGGAGTATTTCAGGGAGATTCCCTAAGCCCCCTTCTGTTTTGCATCTCGCTACTGCCATTATCCGTTTCGCTGCGAAATACCCATGGCTACAACTGCGGTACCCCCGGCGATAGGAGGCATAAGGTCACCCATCTGTTTTACATGGATGACCTTAAACTTTATGCCTCCGGAGAGAGGGATTTACGCCAGTCCCTCAGGGTGGTACAGGAGTACACGCAGGCTGTCGGTATGGAATTTGGGTTGGACAAGTGTGCACTAGTCCACCTCAAGAGAGGACGATGCGGTGACTACGGAGAGGATGCGCAGCTTGTGGACGGAAGCATCTTACATCACCTAGATGCCGGAGAGTCGTACACTTACTTGGGTGTCGAGCAACGCTCCACCCAAGAAGTGAGTGTAGTAAAAAACGCTCTCCGCGGCAAGTATCAGCACCGACTCCGACAGATCTGGTCTTCAGAACTGTCGGGGAAGAACAAGGTGTCTGCTACCAATATGCTTGCCGTTCCGATCCTCCTCTACTCCTTTGGAGTAATTAAATGGAATCAAGAGGAGCTGCGACAACTCGATGTAGGAACCCGAAAAAAGATGCATCTCTTTAGGAGTTTGCATCCTAAATCGTCCGTTCCACGGTTATATCTCCCACGACATCGGGGAGGCCGTGGACTCTTGAGTTTGGAGAGTCTCCATAACAGGATGGTTCTGGATGGAGCCTGTAAGGTCATAAGGAGTTCGGATCCCCTCCTCTGCATGGTCCGAGACCATGAAAGTGCAGGAGTAGGAGCCTTTTTGTTTAAGGCAGCGCGCAGAGCCGCCGATGAACTCGGTTTGGTCTTCGACGCTGAGCGGGTTAATCACGACTCTGTCACCGAGTTGGAACCTGCTCGGCAAAAAGCCCAAGTCAAAGCTGCTGAAATTGGTTTATTTCTGCAGCTACACTCGGATAAGCCATTGCACGGAGTCTTCTATAAAAATATAGAAGACCGCGGCTTATCCGAAAGGCTGACCTTTGCTTTCTTAAGGTCAGCCGGGCTAAAGTCTGAGACCGAGGGATTCATAATGGCGTGCCAGGATGGTGTATTCAACACACTCGTCTATCGAAGTCGTGTCATGGGTATAGAGGTCCCTGATGTCAGCTGCAGGACCTGCCACAGGGCGCCGGAGACATTAATGCATTTGCTGTCGGCTTGTCCAGTATATGCAGTCTCGGCCTATATCCAGAGGCACGACGCAGCATTACGAGTGCTTTATTATCACTTAAGGCACTCGTATGGGATAGACGAGACACCAGTGCTGCCTTACGCTCCGGGGGATATTGAGTCCGTTGTGGGGAATGAGAAGTGTCTAATTTATTGGAACTACTCGTTTCCCACCGTCAGGCAAATACAAGCTAATAAGCCTGACATGGTCCTCCTCGACCACCAACTCAAGACAATGTTTGTCGTGGAGTTCTCGGCTCCCGCGGAGAATAACATTGTCTTGAAGGAGGAGGAAAAACGGACGAAATATCGAGATTTGCTCTTCGAGCTCCGCAGGCTTTACCCTGGCCATACTGTTAAGCTAGTGGTCCTGATCATAGGAGCCCTCGGTGGAACGAGACACACGCTGCTTTCAGACCTAAAGATCATACCGGCATGCCGAAATTCGGCAGAGATCTTAGCCGGCAGGATGCAGAAGGCCATTATCCTCGGCTCATTACGTCTACTCAGGGCACACGATTCTCGGACCCAGTAGTCACTCACCCCACGGACGTGGGGAGTGGCTGCCGGTACTACCAGCTCCCCTCTGTGAGTGTCGGAGCCACAGAGTATAAAGGGTGACTGGCTTTTACGAAAAAAAAAAAAAAAAAAATAATAATAATAATAATAATAATAATAATAATAATAATAATAATAATAATAATAATAATAATAATAATAATAATAATAATAATAATAATAATAATAATAATAATAATAATAATAATAATAATAAATAAGCAGGAGGGGCAAACCGTCATCCATCTAGCCTTTGGTGAGTAGCGCCACCACTTACTCCAGCTGGGGATGCAAAATCGAACCGGCAGCCCTTGCGCATCCGGGAGGGGAAAGAATCTTCCCCTCTGGTGTCGGTCGTGGGCTTGCTGGGCTAACCACCCACAAGCTCAATCTTCCGGTTCCTGTTGGCCGAAGACAGGGCCCCCACGATCGACCCCGTGCGGATAGGGGTCAAGGGCAAGGTGGTGGGGCCCAACAAGATCGACAGCCCATTGTTGACGACCGCGATGAACAAGGACGCTTTGAGTGGACAGATGAACTGAGAGACGACCTTATGCAGTGCTACGAAAGCAGTGAGCCCGCGCGAAGGGGATACATGGGGCGAATGCATGTTCTGTGGTGTGCAAGGCACCCAGAGCACAGCGCCTTCACGCCACAAAACCTGCGTGATTATGTATCCCACCTTCGTCGCAGGGGCTACGTGAGAGCTGCCCCTCAGCCGGTGAATGAGGTGGCCGAAGGTCCACCGAATGAACTGGTTGAGGATGCAGTCCCTGCCGTTCCACCAATACCAGAGGGCCTCAGTACCAGGCGGGGGCTACACCACATAAAAGCCCCCAGGCCACAAGATCTGGCCAGAGTGGATGAAGAACTTCGTGAAGCGCTACCAGAACGGGCTGACATCTGGCACATAAACTGTGCCGTGTATGCCGCTGCTCAACGCTTTTCTCGGTTGGAGAGGCGTAATACTGCCTCCCCACAGGAGAGGGCGGAGCGGCGCATACAAAAGATGGAAGCCAAGATCCGGTCGGCGAGGCAACACGCATCCCGTATCCAATGTGTGATGGACTACATGGCGGCCAATAGGCCGTTTACGCCTAAAGTGCGTCGAATAGCCGCCAACTTAAGACGCGTCCATCACACACTCAATGAGGCAGTGCTGCGAACCACCAAACAGCACTGTCTCGACAGGATACGGATGCTAGTGGTTTGTAAAAAATCACTAGTGAGGCGGGCGAGGGGGCTGGCGGAAAATAAACTCTTCCGCCAAAAGCCCTCGCGCCTTTTCGAACCGCCTCCGCGTGTTGCAGAGAATCCGCCGACTGTAGATCAGGTGGAAAATTTCTGGAAAACGCTTTACGAGGAGAAGCTTCCACTCAACCGAGACTCTCCAGCCCTGGCACACTTTGAAGCCTTCTGTCAAAGGCTTCAACAACCAAACGAGGTGTACCAACCGATAACTCCAGAAGAGGTTCGAAGAGCTCTTGAGGGCTCTAAGAACTTTGCTGCTCCAGGTCCCGACGGGATCAATAACTTTTGGTGGAAAAAGTTATCCGGTACCCACCACCATTTGGCCAGAATTTTCAATTCATGGCTAAATGGGGAGCAGCAAATTCCTTCTTGGGTTGTCGAGGGGCGGACAGTGCTGATCCCGAAGAACGGAGATTTGTCTGACCCAAAGAACTACCGGCCGATAACCTGCCTAAACGCATGTTACAAGGTGTTTACGCGCATCTTGTACATGCGAGTGCTCCACGCAGTTGAACCGGTTTACGAACGGATATATGAGCAACGAGGGTCGAAGAGAGGTGTCGCTGGCTGCAA
>OW386285.2:214400398-214410513 GCA_936432065.2 Rutpela maculata
CCAATTTAAGCTACTGTCAAGTTTAATCCCAAGCAATTTTGATTCAGACTTTTGCGCCCATTTATCTGAGCTGAAAAGAATATTTTGAGTCTTCGATTCGTTGAGCTTTAGTTTGTTGGAAGAAAACCAATTTTTTGCAGAAAGTAGACTATCTCTATTTAGGTCATTGTCGTCATTGGTAATTATGGTGGTGTCATCTGCAAACAATATACATGAATTTTCACCGACCGAGTAAGGCAGATCATTAATGTAGATGAGGAATAAAATAGGTCCTAAAACAGATCCCTGTGGAACACCATTTTTAATAGGTAGTAGTCCCGACTCATTTCCATTCAAACTTACGTATTGTTGCCTATTGGATAAATAAGAAGAAAGCAATTCAAGCATATTTTGCCTTATGCCATAGTATTCTAATTTATGCAACAGTATTTCTGGATTGACGCAGTCGAAAGCCTTGGTGAGGTCACACATTGTAGCCATTGAGCTTGTGCCCCTATCAAAACCCTCGACTACTTTTTCCACCATTTCTAATAGTGCCTTAGTAGTAGACTTATTTTTTCGAAAGCCGAACTGGGCATCTGAAAAAATATGCTTGTCCTCACAGTATTTGACTAATCTATGTTTAATAATTATTTCAAATATTTTGCTAATTATTGGAACGGTTGCTATAGGACGAAAATTATCAGGACAATTCCAGTCACCTTTCTTATGTAAGGGTAAAATTTTAGTTATTTTAAGCAGATCAGGCCATTTGCCTTCATCAACACATTTATTAAACAATATTGTTAATGGTTTAATTAGAGACTCGAGGGAATAACAATAACAATAACAATAACAATAACAATAACAATAACAATAACAATAACAATAACAATAACAATAACAATAACAATAACAATAACAATAACAATAACAATAACAATAACAATAACAATAACAATAACAATAACAATAACAATAACAATAACAATAACAATAACAATAACAATAACAATAACAATAACAATAACAATAACAATAACAATAAAAATAACAATAACAATAACAATAACAATAACAATAACAATAAAAATAACAATAACAATAACAATAACAATAACAATAAAAATAACGATAACGATAACGATAACGATAACGATAACGATAACGATAACGATAACGATAACGATAACGATAACGATAACGATAACGATAACGATAACGATAACGATAACGATAACGATAACGATAACGATAACGATAACGATAACGATAACGATAACGATAACGATAACGATAACGATAACGATAACGATAACGATAACGATAACGATAACGATAACGATAACGATAACGATAACGATAACGATAACGATAACGATAACGATAACGATAACGATAACGATAACGATAACGATAACGATAACGATAACGATAACGATAACGATAACGATAACGATAACGATAACGATAACGATAACGATAACGATAACGATAACGATAACGATAACGATAACGATAACGATAACGATAACGATAACGATAACGATAACGATAACGATAACGATAACGATAACGATAACGATAACGATAACGATAACGATAACGATAACGATAACGATAACGATAACGATAACGATAACGATAACGATAACGATAACGATAACGATAACGATAACGATAACGATAACGATAACGATAACGATAACGATAACGATAACGATAACGATAACGATAACGATAACGATAACGATAACGATAACGATAACGATAACGATAACGATAACGATAACGATAACGATAACGATAACGATAACGATAACGATAACGATAACGATAACGATAACGATAACGATAACGATAACGATAACGATAACGATAACGATAACGATAACGATAACGATAACGATAACGATAACGATAACGATAACGATAACGATAACGATAACGATAACGATAACGATAACGATAACGATAACGATAACGATAACGATAACGATAACGATAACGATAACGATAACGATAACGATAACGATAACGATAACGATAACGATAACGATAACGATAACGATAACGATAACGATAACGATAACGATAACGATAACGATAACGATAACGATAACGATAACGATAACGATAACGATAACGATAACGATAACGATAACGATAACGATAACGATAACGATAACGATAACGATAACGATAACGATAACGATAACGATAACGATAACGATAACGATAACGATAACGATAACGATAACGATAACGATAACGATAACGATAAGAATAATAATAATAATAATAATAATAATAATAATAATAATAATAATAATAATAATAATAATGCATGGCAGAGTAGTACTGAGTATGGCATGTAACATCCTCAGGAGCTCGGATCCGCTCCTGCTATTAGTGAGAGATCACGAAATCGCAGGGGTGGGCGCAGGATTGTTTAAGGCAGCAAAAAGAGCCGCAGATGAACTCGGTCTCGTATTCGACGCCAGACGAGGCGGCCGGCGCGGTGCTGAGACAGAGTCAGTCACTGAGCTTCAGCCGACTCGTCTGAAAGCCCAAATAAAAGCTGCCGAACAGGAGAGCCTGTTTAGGCAGCATGTCGATAAACCCATGCACGGTGTATACTACAAAAACATGGAAACACTGGGTTTATCGACTAGGCTGACATTCGCCTTTTTAAGGTCAGCTGGGCTTGTCGGAGACCGAGGGATTCATTGTGGCCTGTCAGGATGGTGTAATAAACACCTTGGTCTACCGGAGCCGCGTAATGGGTGTAGAGGTCCCTGATACCAACTGCAGGACCTGCCGTCAGGCGCCGGAATCGCTGATGCATTTGCTTTCAGCATGCCCGGTATACGCGATTTCGGCCTACATCCACCGCCATAACGCGGCTTTACGAGTGCTATACTACCACCTACGGCACTCGTATGGGGTAGACCAAACACCAGTGCTGCCTTACATCCCCGGAGATATTGAGTCCGTTGTCGAGAACGAGAGGGGCCGAATTTATTGGAACTACTCGTTCCCGACCGTCAGGCTAATTCAAGCCAACAAGCCTGACATAGTCCTCCTCGACCATCAGAACAAAGTGATGTTTGTCATTGAATTCTCAGCACCTGCTGAGACAAATATCGCTTTGAAGGAGGGGGAAAAACGGACCAAATATCGTGATCTCCGGTATGAGCTCCAAGTGCTGTACCCAGGCTACTCTGTCAAGATGGTCGTCCTAATAATCGGCGTACTCGGAGGGATGAAGCCTTCGCTGCTCTCAGAATTGAAGATCATACCGGCCTGCCAGAATTCGGCAGAATGGTTGGCAGGCCAGATGCAGAAGGCGGTTATCTTGGGGTCCCTTCGTCTACTTAGGGCACACGATTTAGGTATTTGCAGTCACTAACTCCACAGGTCGTGGAGAGTGGCTGCAAGGAATTCGCCGGCGCGGCTACCGTGAGGTGTCGGAGGCCACGGAAGTCCTGTCCGGCAGCGGGCAAACCGAAAAAAAAAAAAAAAAAAAAAAATAATAATAATAATAATAATAATAATAATAATAATAATAATAATAATAATAATAATAATAATAATAATAATAATAATAATAATAATAATAATAATAATAATAATAATAATAATAATAATAATAATAATAATAATAATAATAATAATAATAATAATAATAAGAGAGAGATGCCGGAGAGTCGTACACTTACTTGGGTGTCGAGCAACGCTCCACCCAAGAAGTGAGTGTAGTGAAAAACGCTCTCCGCGGCAAGTATCAGCACCGACTCCGACAGATCTGGTCTTCAGAACTGTCGGGGAAGAACAAGGTGTCTGCTACCAATATGCTTGCCGTTCCGATCCTTCTCTACTCCTTTGGGGTAGTGAAGTGGAGTCGAGAAGAGTTGCGTCAACTCGACGTAGGAACCCGCAAGAAGATGCATCTCAATAGGAGTTTGCATCCTAAATCGTCCGTTCCACGGTTATACCTCCCACGACATCGGGGAGGCCGTGGACTCTTGAGTTTGGAGAGTCTCCATAATAGGATGGTTCTGGATGGAGCCTGTAAGG
The DNA here is from genome assembly GCA_936432065.2 of Rutpela maculata. NCBI lineage: Eukaryota > Metazoa > Arthropoda > Insecta > Coleoptera > Cerambycidae > Rutpela > Rutpela maculata. The sequence goes on from OW386285.2 coordinate 214,404,458, forward strand.
TTATCAGGAGTTCGGATCCCCTCCTCTGCATGGTCCGGGACCATGAAAGTGCAGGAATAGGAGCATTTTTGTTTAAGGCAGCACAGAGAGCAGCCGATGAACTTGGTCTCTCCTTCGACGTCGAGCGGGTAAATCCCGACTCTGTCACCGAGTTGGAACCTGCTCGACGAAAAGCCCAAATTAAAGCTGCGGAACACAACATCTTTCTGCAGCTTCACACGGATAAGCCAATGCACGGAGTTTTCTATAAAAATATAGAGAACCTTGGCTTATCCGAAAGGCTGACCTTTGCCTTCTTAAGGTCAGCCGGGCTGAAGTCTGAGACCGAGGGATTCATAATGGCTTGCCAGGATGGTGTATTTAACACCCTCGTCTATCGTAGTCGTGTCATGGGTATAGAGGTCCCTGATGTCAGCTGCAGGGCCTGCCGCAGGGCGCCAGAGACTCTTATGCACTTGCTGTCGGCTTGCCCGACATATGCAGTCTCGGCCTATATCCAAAGGCACGACGGAGCATTACGAGTGCTTTATTACCATTTAAGGCACTCGTATGGGATAGACGAAACACCAGTGCTGCCTTACGCTCCGGGGGATATTGAGTCCGTTGTGGGAAATGAGAAGTGTCTAATTTATTGGAACTACTCTTTTCCCACCGTCAGGCAAATACAAGCCAACAAGCCTGACGTAGTACTCCTCGACCATCAACTCAAGACAATGTTTGTCGTGGAGTTCTCGGCTCCCGCGGAGAACAACATTGTCTTGAAGGAGGAGGAAAAACGGACAAAATATCGAGATCTGCTCTTCGAACTCCGCAGACTGTATCCAGACCATACTGTTAAGATAGTGGTACTGATTATAGGAGCCCTCGGTGGAACGAGACACACACTGCTTTCGGAACTTAAGATCATACCGGCATGCCGAAACTCGGCAGAGGTCTTAGCCGGCAGAATGCAGAAAGCCGTTATTCTCGGTTCATTACGTCTGCTCAGGGCACACGATTCACGGACCCAGTAGTCACTCACCCCACGGGCGTGGGGAGTGGCTACCGGTACTACCAGCTCCCCTCTGTGAGTGTCGGAGCCACAGAGTTTAAAGGGTGACTGGCTTTTACAAAAAAAAAAAAAAATAATAATAATAATAATAATAATAATAATAATAATAATAATAATAATAATAATAATAATAATAATAATAATAATAACAATAATAACAATAATAATAATAATAATAATAATAATAATAATAATAATAATAATAATAATAATAATAATAATAATAATAATAATAATAATAATAATAATAATAATAATAATAATAATAATAATAATAATAATAATAATAATAATAATAATAATAATAATAATAATAATAATAATAATAATAATAATAATAATAATAATAATAATAATAATAATAATAATAATAATAATAATAATAATAATAATAATAATAATAATAATAATAATAAATAAGCAGGAGGGGCTGACTTTCATCTATCAAGCCTTTGGTGAGTAGCGCCACCACTTACTCCAGCTGGGGGTGCAAAATCGAACCGGCAGCCCTAGTGCACCCGGGAGGGGAAAGCTTATTCCCCTCTGGTGTCGGTCGTGGGCTTGCTGGGCTAACCACCCACAAGCCCAAATCTCTGGTTCTAGCTGACCAAAGACAGGGCCCCCACGATCGACCCCAAGCGGATAGGGGTCATGGGCAAGGTGGTGGGGCCCAACAGGACGGACTGCCCGATGACGACAACCGCGACGCATATGGACGCTTTGAGTGGACGGACGAGCTGAGGGACGACCTGATGCAGTGCTACGAAAGCAGTGAGCCTGCACGGAGGGGATACATGGCGCGGATGCATGTTCTGTGGTGTGATATCCACCCAGAACATCGCGCTTTCACGAAACAAAACCTTCGTGACTATGTATCTCATCTCCGAAGCAGAGGCTACATCAGAACCGCTTTGAGGCCCGTTGAAGAGGTAGTCGACAGACCACCCGATCAACCGGTCGAGGAGATGGTTTTAGATGTTCCACCCATACCAGAGGGCATCAGAACCAGAAGGGGGCTGCACCATCAAAAGCCCCCTCGACCACAAGATCTGGTCAGAGTGGACGCAGAACTCAGTGAAGCTATTCCGGAAGGGGCTGATATCTGGCACATTAATTGTGCCGTCTACGACGCCGCGATGCGGCTCTCCCCGGTGGTGAGGCAGGATAATACTACTTCCCCGCAGGAGAGAGCTGAGCGGCGTATAAGAAAGATGGAAGCCAAGATCCGGTCGGCGAGACAATATGCTTCCCGTATTCAGTGTGTGATGGATTACATGGCGGAGAACAGGCCTTTCACGCCAAAAGTGCGGCGAATCGCCGCCAACATAAGGCGAGTCCATCACACGCTTAACGTGGCAGTGCTGCTTACCACCAAGCAACATTGTCTCGACAGAATACGGATGCTAGTGGCTTGCAAAAAGTCGCTAGCAAGGCGGGCGAGGGCAGTAGCGGAAAATAGCCTTTTCCGCAAGAAGCCATCTCGCCTGTTCCAACCGCCTGAGCGTATTGTTGAGAATCCGCCGACTGTAGATCAGGTGGAAGACTTCTGGAAGATGCTTTACGAACAAAAGCGTCCACTGAACCGAGATACTCCAGCCCTGGCACACTTTGAAGCCTTTTGCCAAGGGCTTCAGCAGCCTCAAGCAGTGTGCCAACCGATAACAACGGAAGAGGTTCGAAGAGCCCTTGAAGGCTCCAAGAACTTTGCTGCTCCTGGACCAGATGGAATCAACAACTTTTGGTGGAAAAAACTTCCGAGCACCCACCGCCATTTAGCCAGAATCTTCACCTCGTGGCTAAATGGAGAGCAGCAAATCCCTTCCTGGATTATCGAGGGGCGAACCGTGCTACTCCCTAAGAACGGAGATTTGGCAGATCCAGCGAACTACAGACCGATAACCTGTTTAAACGCATGTTACAAGATATTCACCCGTATCTTGTACATGCGGGTACTCCAAGCAAGCGGCCCGGTTTACGAACGGATATACGAGCAACGTGGGTCTAAGAAAGGTGTCGCTGGCTGCAAGGAGAACCTGCTTATTGACAGATGTGTCACGCAGGACTCCGTGCAGTATAAGCGGAACCTTTCCATGGCCTGGATCGATTACCGCAAGGCATTTGACATGACATCTCACGAGCTAATTGTTCACTTGCTCCAATGTCTTGCGGTGCCCGGTCCCGTAGTGAGATGCATAGAACAACTCATGCCGCTCTGGAGGACTCGCTTTGCTATAACATCTGGTAATGTCAGAGTCCAAACAGAGCCGGTTATGTTTAAGAGGGGTGTGTTTCAGGGAGACTCCCTTAGCCCCCTTCTATTTTGCATTTCGCTACTGCCGTTATCCGTTGAACTTCGCAAAACCCGTGGTTACAATTGCGGTACCCCCGGAGATAGGAGGCATAAGGTCACCCATCTATTTTACATGGATGACCTTAAACTTTATGCCTCCAGCGAGAGGGATTTACGTCAATCTCTCAGGGTGGTACATGAGTACACTCAGGCTGTCGGAATGGAGTTCGGCTTGGACAAATGTGCACTGGTTCATCTCAAGAGAGGGCGATGCGGTGACTACGGAGATGACGCGCAGCTTGTAGATGGAAGCATCTTGCACCACCTAGATGCCGGAGAGTCGTACACCTACTTGGGTGTTGAGCAACGCTCCACCCAAGAAGTGTCAACAGTGAAAAACGCTCTCCGCGGCAAGTATCAGCACCTCCTCCGGCAGATCTGGTCTTCAGAGCTGTCGGGGAAGAATAAGGTGTCTGCAACTAACATGCTTGCCGTTCCAATCCTCCTACACTCCTTTGGGGTAGTGAAGTGGACACAAGGCGAGCTGCGCCAACTCGATGTAGGAACCCGAAAGATGATGCATCTCAACAGAAGCTTGCATCCAAAATCGTCCGTTCCGCGATTATACCTCTCACGACAACAGGGAGGCCGCGGACTCTTGAGTTTGGAGTATCTACATAGCAGGTCGGCTCTGGATGGAGCTTGCAAGATCATCAAGAGTTCGGATCCCCTTCTCTGCATGGTTCGCGACCATGAAAATGCAGGGATAGGAGCGTTCTTATTTAAGGCAGCACAAAGAGCAGCCGGTGAACTTGGTCTCGACTTCGATACTGGGCGGGTAAACCCGAGCTCTGTCACCGAGCTGGAACCCGCCCAGCTGAAAGCCCATACAAAAGCAGCAGAGCAAAGGAAATTTCTGCAACTGCATAAAGATAAGCCCTTGCATGGAGTCTTCTACAAGAACATTGAAGAGAGGGGCTTATCTGAGAAGCTGACCTTTGCTTTCCTAAGGTCAGCTGGGCTGAAGTCTGAGACCGAAGGGTTCATTATGGCTTGCCAGGATGGTGTCTTTAACACACTCGTCTATCGAAGTCATGTCTTGGGTATAGAGGTCCCTGACGTAAACTGCAGGGCCTGCCGAAGAGCGCCGGAGACACTTATGCACCTGTTGTCGGCATGTCCGACATACGCTGTCTCGGCCTATATTCACAGACATGATGGAGCATTACGTGTGCTGTACTATCATCTGCGGCACACATATGGGATAGACGAGACACCAGTGCTGCCTTACGCTCCGGGAGATATTGAGTCCGTAGTGGGGAATGAGCGGTGTCTAATTTATTGGAACTACTCGTTTCCCACCCTTAGGCAAATACAGGCCAATAAACCTGATGTAGTCCTCCTCGACCACCAACTCAGGACAATGTTTGTTATTGAATTCTCCGCCCCAGGGGAAACAAACATTGTTCTAAAAGAGGAGGAAAAACGGACTAAATATCGAGATCTTCTCTTCGAACTCCGTAGACTCTATCCGGACCACACTGTTAAACTAGTGGTTCTTATCATAGGATGCCTAGGTGGGGTGAGGCGTACACTGCTTTCGGAATTGAAGACGATACCGGCATGCCGAGAGTCGGCAGAAATCTTAGCCGGAAGAATGCAGAAGGCCGTTATCCTTGGTTCGTTACGCCTGCTCAGAGCACACGATTCGCGGACCCAGTGATCACTAACTCTACGGCGTAGGGAGTGGTCACTGGTATTACCAGCGTACCCTCTCTGGTATCGGAGGCAGAGAGAAGGGCGACTGGATTGAGGAAAAAAAAAAAAAAAAAAAAAAAAAAAAAAAAAAAAAAAAAAAAAAAAAATAATAATAATAATAATAATAATAATAATAATAATAATAATAATAAGCAACCGGCGAAATACCAAAATCTCTTCATAACTCTATCAAAGAACTAAATCTGCCCCCGAAAATCTATCTGGAAATGCAGAAGGCAACATTATTATCCACATGCAACATCGTTAGAAATATACTACAATAAAATAACATCTACATAGTAATACTTACCCTACGCAATTCTTCAGCTTAAACTTGCCGCAAGGCCGTTTATACCTGAAATACCTACCAGGAAAAACCTGTGAACATCGAAAAATAATAATAATAATAATAATAATAATACAGATACAGAAGCAAACATTATAACTCGAGCTGACATGCTAAACACCTGGAAAAGAAAACCTTTACACAGCAAACATCCGCAGACCATAGAGCAAGCTCACATAGACCACAAGGCATCCTATGAGTGGTTAAAGAAAGGTTATCTATACGCAGAGACAGAAGGGTTCCTAGTAGCTATCCAAGACCAAATAATAAACACCAAATATTACAGAAAACACATAATAGGAGACCGTCAAATAGATGACAAGTGTAGGTTATGCAAATCAAAACCTGAAACGATCGACCACATTGTAAGCGGATGTACCACTATTGCGGCCACAGAGTACACAAGAAGGCACAATAACATCGCCAAAATTGTACACCAAGAGATATGTCGACAAGAAGGTATAACAACAGACAACATCCCCTACTACCAGTACGATCCACAAAATGTCATAGAGACTAACACAAGAAAAATATATTGGAATCGGGAAATAATAACTGATAGACCCATACAGCACAACGTTCCCGACATCGTACTACAACGTAAAGATCAG